>CM057235.1:52522184-52908742 GCA_029891385.1 Erythroxylum novogranatense | reverse complement strand
TAGAAAGAACTTTAACTTCGCCCATCATACTCATTTCAAATTCTTTCTTCATTAAGCTCTCAAACTTTAAACACTGACTCTTTTGAAGTAGCACCAAAAATGATATCATCAACGTAGATCATGCTAAGATAAAATCATTATGAAAACTCTTTCTAAAGGCGTCTTATCTACTTGACCTCTCTGAAACCATTCTCTACTAGGAAGGTACTCAGACGATCATACCAAGCTCAGGGCTTGCTTGAACAATATAAGACTTTGTGAAGTTTATAGACATAGTCGGTTTTAACATCTTCAAAGCCGGTGGTTGTTTCACATACACCTCTTCATCTATAAAACCATTCGAAATGCACTCTTAACATCCATCTGAAACAACTTTATATCATGACGGATCGCGTATGCTAACAAAATCCTTATAGCTTCAAGTCTTGTCCTTTGGAGCATATGTTTCATTAGTAGTCTATTCCTTCTTGCTGATTATAGCCTTGTGCTACTAATCTAGCCTTATTACGACTCACCCTACGATTCATCTAACTTATTCTTGAAAACCCATCGGTTCCAATAATGGATTTCTTAAAATGTTTTGGGACTAAGGACCGACGTTATTTCTAGTAAATTGATTCAGCTCCTCTTGCATGGCTAACACCCAAGCTTCGTCTTGAAGAGCTTCCTCGACCTTCTTAGGCTCTACTTGAGATAAAGGCTACATTAGCTTCTCTTACGAATCTGGACCTTGTCTAACTCCTACGAGGTGTCACCGATAACTAGTTCTTCGGATGAGAACTTTTATATCTCCAATTTCGTCTTAGTTCTATAGTTTCTGGAATATCTTCAATCTTGTTCCATGAGGTGTCGGCGAGGGAGTTTACGAGGTATCATCTAAGTTCTTTGAAGGACCTTCATTCTCCGTCATCTTCCTTATGGGGTTGAAATTATCATCAAACTTGACATGGATCGTCTCTTGACAATCTTTGAAGTCAAGTTGTAAACTTCAAAGCGCTTTGAGCGATAATGAGTAGCCTAGGAAGATTCTGGATAGGTCTTGAATCAAATTTATCAACGACTCTTTCATTATTTAGAATGGAACATTTGCACCCAATGGATGAAAGTAAGATATGCTTGGTCTTCTTCCATTCCATAACTCGTAAGGAGTCTTCTTCACATAGGTTGCAACATGATCCTATTACGAATATAGCATCTTTGTATTCACGACTTCACCTTGAAATACTTAGGAAGATTAGTCTCACATAGCATTGTCCTTGCCATCTCTTGAATCGATCCTATTCTTTCTTTCAACAACTCCATTTGTTGTGGAGTTCTAGAAATTTGAAGTTGTGGAAATTCCATTCTCCTCACAGTATACTCTAAACTTCTCATTTTCAAATTCTCCACCATGGTCACTCTGATCTGGCTATGGACATTCCTTTTCATTATGTAACTTTCGGATAAGATTAAATAATTTTGCCCTATTGGTTGTCTCCGAAAGTTCTTGATCCTCCTTCTTATCTTGAAGGTCTAGGAATATAGACTTTCTTCCGTCATGTGTCATGAGCATCCTTTGTCTAAATACCAATGGTGCTTGCCGTATCTTCGAGGAAGGATATCTGCGGGGAAACTATTTTATTTCTTGGTACCCAAATTTTCTTGGGTCCTTTATGGTTAGTAGTATGCATATGATGTGATCTATGATGCATATTATTAGAATGTTGATTAAAATGAATCATCCTATATCTTCTTTTACGATAATGATTTTTTACGAGGCTGAATCTTATTTCTGTAAACCTAATCCGTCTTATAACTTTCGGATGTCTACATTTTCCAAGCATCTCATTCATTTTCTTTGTACTTTACGTGAAAGTAGCTAAATCGGTGATAAATTCTTAATCCTTAGTTTAAGTTGATTAATCTCTTGATCATCTACAATTTTCTTTTATCTTCTAATTGTTTCTTTAAACAAACATTTTCTCTCTCTATTACCTCGGTATGTCTAATATTTTCTACATACTTCTTCTTTAACAGCTTGTCTTTTGAGAATAGCATGAGAATCTTCTAACAATTACGAATAGGCATCATGCAAATTATCATAATCGATTTTACCTCCTCATCACTATCTTCCTTGGCCATTAGGCAAATGTTTGCATGTTACGATGACTCGAGCACATGTCGATTGAGATGAATCTAGGTCCTCCATGTTGCCATCATGCTTTTCTTGCCTTCTCTACTCTTCTTTGGTTTCTTCTTGAGAGTAGGACATTCGGACTTGTAGTGTCCAGGCTGGTTGAACTCGTAGCAAATGATAGAAGACTTCTCTGGTTTAGCTTCATCTTTCCCATTCTTTCTGAATGTTTGGTTCCCTCTGGGCTTTTTCTTCCACATGCGTCTTATCTTTCTAGAAATGAAAGATAATTCGTCATCTTCATCACTTGAGTCTGATTCGGATTGGCTGGGGTTGTCATCCTTTGATTCTTCAATTTTCAACGCTTTTGATGACTTCCTCCTTCTCTGAGTCTTATGATTCTTTTGTCCGACCTTCAGTGCTATTGACTTATCTCGCTTGGGCTTGTCTTGACGTTGAGTTCTACTTGTGAATCTTTAAGGATCCGAAGAACTCATCCGGCTTTAACACGCTCAAGTCTTTGGCTTCTTGCTGCTGATAACTTTAGGTCTCCATCTCTTGGGAAGACTTCTTAGAATCTTTGAACATGATCTTGATTGTTGTATGTCCTTCAAGAGCTTTCAATCCATTGACAATTGTTTGAAATCTTCGAACATTTGATCGATAGATTCTTCATCTTCCATCTGAAAAGTTCATATTGATGCATAAGAATACTTATCTTGGATTCTTTAACTTGGCTTGTGCCTTCGTGAGCAATAGACAATGTGTCCCATCTCTTTTGCGATGTCTGGCTATGCACTTTGTCATACTAAGCTCTGCTTAGGGCACGTGTCAAGAAAAATTTTGCCTTTGAATTTAATATTCTTACTTTACGATCGGTAGTCCATCATTAGTGGAATAGAATTCCCTTCTTCATCTGGTGTGTAGGTCCGCTCTATAACGTCCCAAGGTCAACATGAGTAGATTCGATGAATAACCGCATCCTATCTTTCCGTAGTGATAGTCTTCTCGTTGAATCTTTGGAGGTCTAGTGGTGAGGCTCCTTGATGATGTATACATGTGACTCCGCCATTATCTTTAATCCACACTTATGAAAGTGATTCTTGGATACCTTGCTCGATACCAATTGAAGTGAATCACAAGTTAATCTGACTTAGAAAACAATAATAGAATGCGAGAAGGGGGTTGAATTGTGTATTCCCTCTTTATAAGTCTTTTGAATTACTTGTTAGGAATAAAAATCTTTGAAATTTTTATTTATTTGATTGATCAAACTTCTCAATACTATGAATATGAGCGATAAGTAATGATAAAATCTGAAACTAAAAGCGAGATAGAGTAAGAGTGGTGACACGCGGTTTATCTGGTTCACCCCAAGCCGTGGGCTACGTCCGATCCTCGAGTTTCTTACGAGATTTCACTATCTCTTCAATCGTTACAAGTATTCTTTCACGAGCCTCTTGGTCTCTACAACGATATTCTTTCACTTAGCCTCTGCGGGCTATCATACACCTTTTCTTTTCAGAAAATATTTGAATACTTTATTCTGATGAAGATAGCTTTTCGACTAGTTTGCAAATAATCGCTTTTCATTTTGTGTAATTTTTCTAAAATCGGCTGACTTTTCAATTTTCGACTTGACTTGAATTTATAGCCTTCGTCTCTAGCGCTTCTTGTTTCTTGAATCTTGAATCTTTAATCTTTAAAAAGCAGTTAATCGAGTTGAGTTACATGTAACTTTCGAGGCCCGACTCTTGCGTACATTTCTTTACTTAAATCGCATTGCTTCACATTTCGTCTTCTTTGCTTTTCGTCTGCGTCTGCTTTGCATTTAGCGTCTGCGTCTGCTTTGCATTTGTGTCTGCGTCACTTTGCATTTGCGTCTGCGTTGCTTTGCATTTGCGTATCGTCTGCTTGTTTTTTGTCGTATCTGCTTTGCATTTTGCGCGTCTGCGTCTGCGTCTGCGTCTGCTTTGTATTTGCGTCATATGCGCTTTGCATTTCGTCTGCGTCGCTTTATTTTTGCGTCGTATACGCTTTGCATTTGCGTCTGCGTCGCTTTGCATTTGCGTCTGCGTCACTTTGCATTTCGCGTGTCGTATGCTTTGCATTTATTGTCTGCGTATACTTTGCATTTCGTCTGCGTCTGCTTTGTTTTTAATCTGCGTCTGCTTTGCATTTAAATGCGTCTGCTTTGAATTCGTCTGCGTCGCTTTGTTTTCTTGTATATGATCTTTCTTTGTTTGTTATACATCAAAATCATTTTATGTAAAGTCATTTGACTTAACAAATAGAAGTTGGGATCAATTAACGTCGCATTGCATGTCTTTATTCATGTAATGAAATGTATAATTATATTAGATTAAATAGGCCCAAATGGCTATTGGAATATACGCCACCCTAAATGCGCACGGACTCGGATATCACCGTCGATGTCGGGTTGAATTACGTAGAGAGTGAAATGTTACAAATATGTCTAAAGTGTTTTGTATTTGTGAAAGGGCCCAAATGGCTATTAAAAGTTTTGTTGATTGTATTGTTATGATTGAAAAAGTTTATGAATAAAGTGGGCTCGAATTGATTATCGATTTCTGCATATTTTAATTGTATTAAAAAATTGTACTGAGTTTTGAACGATTGAGTACTCTAGCATGCCACCCTCGTAGGGCGCGGACTCGGATATCCCTCGAGATGTCAGTGCGTGTCTTGCGGAGTTGGATGCTACACTTTATATAGCCCTCCACCTTCTTATTTGACGGTGAGGATTGATTTGATCCAATGGAGGAGATTAGTCCTACAAAATATCTCTTATGTAGAAATTACAATAATGCCCTGTCTAGAATCTTCCATACTACTTTAGATGCTTCATGTACTAGGTACATATTTACACCATTCTGACCTTCAAAATATTCCATAGTGTTCTACTGATATTCTGCGTGTTTTAGAGGCTATAAGGTTGATGTTTTGCTCGAAAGAGTCTTTTAGAGCTTGGTAGAATCTTATGGTAGACCTTGGAAGCTCGTAGAACATTGTAGAACACTATGGAATATTTATTAGGAATATTTATCGTATTTTCAAAAGTTAAGGTAGATAGATATCATAATTTCAAAGCATTATATCAATGGAAGATGGTAGAAGGATCTTTAATAAAGTTATATATACTAAAGGTGATTAGATATATTGGAAAATTGAGCCAATCAAGTTTTGTCGTGAACTACGAGTTAAATGTTGATTTGGTGCTTCAATCTCTTACTCTAGTCCTTTCACAATTTATCATAAACCTCAATATAAACCAAAGGATGATTCATTACCTAAACCATTAAATATGTCAAGACTATAGATGGATTACATTAAAAGGGATACAATTTTGTCTTATTGTGGATTATTCTAGGAGCAAGAAAAAGCTTTAAAAGAAAAATAACAAGATAGAAGGTTTCTACTAAAGTAGTAAAGCCAAATGATGGTTTTAAGAAAATGAACAATGAGCGAGGGCATAAGTTTCTTTATGGAGTTGATGGACCTAGAAGAAGGATTATAGAGATTATATTGCTAGGCTAAAAGTTAAAAAGCTTAAGGAAGGTACTTTTTAGGCATATCTATAATTAAGATTAATCTTTCTACTTCTGCACCAAAATCTTAAGTATTAGATATTAGTTATGATTCTCATATTTACGACAATATGTAGATGTTAATAAGAATATATCGTTATGGAAAGGTGAAGTGGAATTGTGAGTTGGCAATAGAGTTAGGGTTGATGAATTAGTTTAAGGAATTTTTAGTTTAACTTTTCCTTCTAGCCCTGAACTAAAACTAGAAAATTGTTATTGTGTTCTAGTCATTATAGGAAACATTATTTCCATTTTATATAGATTTGAATGGATTTATCTTTATTGTGAAGACAAAAGTTTTTCTTTGTATAAAGATAATGTTTATGGATGTGGATTACTTACAAATGGTTTATATGATTTAGATCTTGAAAGGATGATACATAACATAAATAGGAAAAAAAGAAAATTAATGACTAAAATAAATCTTATTTATAGTTTAAATACATGAGGTTATATTAATGAAACTAGAACTTACAAGTTATATAAATAAGGATATTTGGGTCCTTTTTAGTCTGAATCTTATGAAACTTACGAATCTTTTTTATTGGATAAGATACACTTTAGGACGAGGATACACATTTTTTATTAAATTCACAAAATGATCATTGTATATATGGTTATATGTATTTAATGAAACAAAAATTTTAATCATTTAAAAACTTTAAAGAATCAAGAATTGAGGATGAGCAACAAATTAGTAAGAGCTTTAAGACACTTAATATGACTAAGGTGGTGAGTATTTAGACCATAATTTTCTTGGTCACTTAAAAGAGAATGAGATTCTCTCATAATGAACTTCATACCATAATAGAGTGTTTGAAATTGTACTCTATTAGATATGGTTTATTTTATGATGAGTAATGCAGTACTTCCTGTCTCTTTTTATAAATATGCCTTTAAAATTATTCCTTACCTCTTAAATAAAGTTCCATCTAAATTGATTGACATGAATTTGTATGAGATATTAAATTGTAGTAAGCCAAACCCTTTCATATTTAAAGATTTAGCGATGTGATGCTTATGTGAACCATGCAACATCTAATTAGTTTCAAACTAGATTAAATAACTGCAAATATATGGGATAACAAAAATAAGTGATGCATATCACTTTTGTTATCCTTTTAAATAAAAGGTATTTGTTTTAGGACATACCACATTACTAGAAAGAGAATTTGTTATCAAGGAAAGTAGTGAGAATCTAAGAGTGAGCTAACTTAGAGAAGTTCAAGAACCACAAATGCAAATTCAAATGGAACATGAATCTCAAGTTTATATATATGATGTACAATTAAGGGTTCAAGTGACGCATAATCTAAGATGCATAGTAAGATATGCCATCCTTTTACTAAATTAGATCTACATATTGAAAAAGGAAAAAGACAACATATTACTCATGCATGATGAGCCTATTACTTTAAAAAAGTAATGTCTAACATTAATTATTTAAAATGGAATAAATATATAAGGTTTGAAATGAAATCTATATAGCTTAAGTATAAACTATGGTGAATGCTCCTGATGATATTATACCTAAAGCATGCAAGTACTACAAGATGAAAATTGACATAGATAGTAATGTACACACGTACTAGGAAAAATTAATGGCTAAAGATCACAAATAAAAATAAGGAGTTGGTTTTTGTAAAACCTTTTCACCAATAGCTATGCTTAAGTTTGTAAAGATCTTATTGGCTATAACTGTATATCATAATTATGAAATAAGAAAAGGATGCTAAAACAACATTTTTTAATGGAAAGTTTGCTTGAGGATGTATATATGACACAACTTAAAGGTTTTGAATTCAAGATTTTGATTTTATAAAAAGTATGTATGAACTATGTGCCTATAAGAATGTTAGTAGGAGTGCGGTTATTTTCCTAGTACTATATGTGGATGGCATCTTGCTGATTGAAAATAACAATACCGATGCTTTAATTTGTAAATATTTGGTCCATGAACTTTTATAACAATCTAGATGCTCTAATTTGTAAATATTTGGTTTTCTATTAACTTTTCATAAAGGATAGGGAGAAGTAACCTATATTTTGGGAATATAGATCTATAAAGATAGATCAAAGAGGTTTCTTGGTATATCCCAATCCGTGTTTATAAACTAAGTGTTAAAGAGGTTTAATATGAATTTTAAGAGAATTATTACCTATGTCTCATGGGATTTCTCACATGGTATATATATCAAAAGACATAAAAATAGAGAGATAAAATGGATTATGTTCCATATGCTTTAGCCATTGGATCAATCTTGTATAATAATGCTATATAGTAGATTATAGGTCTCTTATGCTTTGAGCATATTTCAAGTTAATCCTTATGATGGTCATTCGATGAATGTGAATGATATCTTAAAGTACTTGAGAAGAACTAAGATACTTTCTTGAGTACATGGAGGAGCCGAACTAAGAGTTCAAGGTATTTATATATGAGGTTTTAGTCTAATTTGGATGATAGTTGATGTGAGTAGGAGTAAGGATCACCATGGAGATGGCATATGTGACAATGAGCTCATCATTCCAGTTGGACTATGTCTAGAGTTAGGACTGAGAGATTCAAGGAGGCTCTTTACGCATGTGGGCCAACTTATGGAGATGATGAAGCTATCTAAGCTATTGGAGGAGAGCTAGTTGGATCACAACCCAAATTGATCCACTTGTCTCAAATCCTTGGACTGGATTCACTTGGAACTTGATAACCATTGTGTTGGGCTATTCCTTGTCATTTGAAGCCCAAGAGGAGGCACGCTTATGATCAGACTTGGCGCCTCAATAAGACTAGACCTTTAGGCGCATGCTTATGATCTATTTTGGACTTATTTATATATTGGGCTTCCATGTATTTTAAGCCCAAATCTTTTAACATTAAGCCTAGTTATAAATACTTATGTTTTAGGGTTTTGAGCAACTTTTAATCATATTTGTTTTAAGTGAGCCGTCGGCTACATTGAGAGGAGAAAACCCTCTTGTTCTTTTCAACTTAGGAATTAAACTCACTTATCAATTAAATCAGATTGTGACGTGATTTTGATCCTACCAACTTTCTTGGTTTATTCTTCACCCGTTTTCTAGATTGTTCAAGACAAGTTCTTCGTAAGGTCTAGTAGGTAAATTTGAAACCCTGCATATCAGATTTAGTTTTCGTTAATTCGAATCTATCCTCTTCTTCCTTCTTTGAATCTGATTTTTTTTACATCTTTCAATTCCTTGGAGTGCATTATTTGGTATCAAAGCTTTGGTGTGGAGGAGAATTCTTATTCAACTCCATCAAAATTTAAGAAAAACTGCCGCCCATTATCATCTAATTATCGTCGATTCATCAATTCAGGTGTGAATCAACTTTTGGCTTAGGGTTTCGATCTTTCTTCTTGTTCTTATTTTAGTTAGGGTTCTCAATTATTCTTCTTATCGCTTTTGTTGAAACTTTTGGCGTACATAAAAAAAAGATCGAAAAAATTAGAAAAAAATCCAAAAATAAAAAATAAAAAATAAAAATAAAAAATGTCAAAAAAGTCGGAAAAGTCAGAAAAAATCCAAAAAACGTCAAAAAATCTAAAAACAAAATCCAAAAAATTTTGAATTTTTTTGTTTTCTTTGTTTAAATCATACTGCGTACTTACTAGTTGGTACAAAATTTTAGCACCGGTTGATTCTTTTGATCGAGTTGAGAATCGGTTCAGTGTTGATTTGAATTTGGAGGGATTGAGTGGTAAAAGGCAAGAGTTTGTAAGCTTATTTAAGGGAGTCATTACCGTGACTTAAACACGAGGGAAGTGACATCATTTGAGTGAAACACGTGAGAGAGAGTGTGAGGTTATTTATCACTAACCTTGTTTTGCAAGTTTATCATTTTATTTACAATGTCACAGAGAGGTAGTAATGATGACAACCAAGGGGGAGATGCAAATATCGCTTTCACTTTGAGAGCCATGCAGCAACAATTTGAGAGGTTCAATCTAGCCTTAAATAAGGTTAAGGGACAATTGGATGAGCTCAGATAAGGGAGACTCGAGGAACCTCAGGGCAGGCGTGCAAAAGTACATTAGCAGCAACCACCACCTTGTAGACAACTACCACGGTATGAGCACGAGGAGGAGGAGTTTGATGAGGAGGAGGAGGACTATGAAGAGCGCATGGCCGGGAGGCTCGGAGAGGAGAACCCCTCAACAAGTGAGATGGAGACCTCAAATCCATCAAGATCACGAGATCCAGTATTCAAGGGAGGAATGATGTTGAGGACTACTTGGAGTGGGAAAGGAAGGTTGATTTGATCTTTGAGTGCCATAACTTTTCATAGGAGAAGATGGTAAAACTTGCTGCTATTGAATTTACAGATTGTGCACTAATATGGTGGGATCAGCTTGTGACTTCTAGGAGGAGGAATGGAGAGAAACCCATCAATACTTGGGTAGTAATGAAGGCATGCATGAGGAAGAGATTTGTGCCTTCTTACCATTATAGGGAGATGCATCAAAAGCTCTAAAGACTCATACAAGAGTCTAAGTTAGTAGAGGACTACCACAAGGAGATGGAGATTGCTATGATCTCATGCTAATATAGTGGAGAACCACAGAGGCCACCATGGCAAGGTTCTTGAGTGGATTGAATAGGAGATAGCAAATGTGGTGGAGTTCTGACATTACTTGGAGATTGAGGACATGGTGAACATGGCCATAAAGGTGGAGAGACATTTCAAGCTAGAGTGACAAGGGAGTAGAGCAAGTTCTAGTTACTCATGGAACTCAAAATGGCCCGAAAGAGGAGAAGTACGGATAAGGGGTGGACTTCAGGAAGCACTAATAAACCAATTGGGGATCTGATTAAAAAGGTACTTCTAACACCCAAGCTACTACGGTAAACTATCATCCATAAAATGTTTTAAATGTTTGAGTCTTGGCCATATTGCTTCTCAAGGCCTAATAGAAAAGTGATGTATATGAGGGATAGTGGGGTTATTGATTATGAGGAAAGTGATATTGATGATTTGCCATGTGATAGTGTTTGTGATGATGATGATGATGATGATGAATGTATGGAAAGAGCAGTCACATGAGAAGCACTTGTAGTAAGGAGAGTGTTAAGTGCTAGAGTTAGAGATGAGATTACGGATCGGAGGAGAACTATTCCATTCAAGGTATTTGGCGGGTGTAAAGGAGTGTAACTTGATCATAGATGGAGGTAGTTGTACCAATGAGGCTAGTTGAACTATGGTGGAGAAATTGGGTAGAGGACTACCACAAGGAGATGGAGATTGCTATAATCTGTGCTAATATAGTGGAGAACCCTGAGGCCACCATGGCAAGGTTCTTGAGTGGATTGAATAGGGAGATAGCAAATGTGGTGGAGTTACAACATTACTTGGAGATTGAGGACATGGTGAACATGGCCATAAAGGTGGAGAGACAGCTCAAAGCTAGAGTGACAGCAAGGAGTGGAGCAAGTTCTAGTTACTCATGGAACTCAAAATGGCCCAAGAAGGAGGAGAAGTACAAGGATAAGGGGTGGACTTCAAGGAAGCACCTAATAAACCAATTGGGGATCTGATTAAAAGGTACTTCTAACACCAAGCTACTTACGTAAGCTGTCATCCATAAAATGTTTTAAATGTTTGAGTCTTGGCCATATTGCTTCTCAAGGCCCTAATAGAAAAGTGATGTATATGAGGGATAGTGGGGTTATTGATTATGAGGAAAGTGATATTTATGATTTGCCATGTGATAGTGTTTGTGATGATGATGATGATGATGATGAATGTATGGAAAGAGCTGTCACATGAGAAGCACTTGTAGTAAGGAGAGTGTTAAGTGCTAGAGTTAGAGATGAGATTCTGGATCAGAGGGAGAACCTATTTCATTCAGGTGTTTAAGCGGGTGTAAAGGAGTGTAACTTGATCATAGATGGAGGTAGTTGTACCAATGAGGCTAGTTGAACTATGGTGGAGAAATTGGAAGCGACATGTAGGAAATATCTAAGCCATATAATTTCTGATGGTTTAATGATAGTGCAGATATGAAGGTGACTAGATAGAGTCTGGTGCCATTTACGTAAGGAAGTATGAGGATGAGGTGTTGTGTGATACCCGTGGAGGCGGGACATTTTCTATTAGGAAAGCTTTGGCAATTTGATAGGCGATTATCACATGATAGGTACCTGAAACAAGTACTCATTCAAGTTTAAGGGCAAGAACTTCACTTTGTTACCTTTATCACCTCATGAGATCTACCTGGACCAGGTTAAATCTTTGCAAAGAGAGGAGGGTTTGGGTAGTGAGATAAAGAAAAATGATGAGGAAAAAGAGATCCAAAAGAAAAGAGAGATTGGCCCAATGGGTGAGGAAAAGAAAGTGAAAAGAAAAAGTTTAGGTGAGGAAAAGAAAGTGAGATGTGCAGGAGATAAAAGTTTAGGGAGAGAAAAGAAGAGTGAAAAGAAAGAGAAAAGACTGAGTTTGTATGCTAGAGGAAAAGACATGAGGAGAGCAACTGGAGAGAAGAAAGCACTTGTGATAGTTAGGTATAGAAAGTGTTCAGTCTCTGATACTAACCCTCTTGATTCTTTGCCTAGTGTATTTTCATCTCTTTTGTAGGATTATTCATATGTCTTTCCTGAGGAGATGCCCGAGGACTGCCACCTTGAGAGGCATAGAGCACGGATAGACTTTGTGCGGAGCTCAGATTCCTAATCGCCCGACTTATAGGAGCAACCACGAGGAGACAAAGGAGCTTGAAAGGCAAATGGATGAGCTATTGAAGAAAGGACATGTGAGGAGAGCTTGAGTCCTTGTGTTGTGCCTGTATTGCTAGTGCCAAAGAAAGATGGAACACGGAGGATGTGTGTAGATTTTAGAGCTATGAATAAAATCACTATAAAGTATCACCATCCTATTCCTAGGTTAGATGATATGCTTGACGAATTGCATGGTGCATGTATCTTTACAAAGATTGATTTGAAAAGTTGATACCACCAGTTAGAATGAAACTAGGAGATGAATGGAAAACTACTTTTAAAACTAAATATGAGTTGTATGAGTGGTTAATCATGCCATTTGGTTTAACTAATGCACCGACACTTTTATGAGGTTGATGAATCATATCTTACGTGCATTTTTGGTAAATTTGTTATTGTTCACTTTGATGACATCTTGATATATAGCACTAATCTTGATGAGCATGTCACGCAAATGAGGTGTGTCTTGGATGTATTAAGATAGGAGAAACTATATGTGAACCTTAAGAAGTGTACATTTGCATTGATAGACTAGTATTCTTAGGGTTTGCGATCAATGCTCAAGGTGGAGGTTGATAGTGAGAAGGTGAAGGCTATCCAGGAATGGCCAGCGCTAAGAGTGTGAGTGAGTGAGGAGTTTTCATGGACTTGCCGGTTTTATAGGAGGTTTGTGAAAGATTTCTCTGCCATTGTTGCTTCTTTGACTGAAATAGTCAAGAAAGAAAGGGTTTGCATGGGGTAAGGAATAAGAGCATGTATTTGCATTGTTGAAGGAAAAATTATGTTCTGCTCCTATTACATGTTTACCTAATTTTGATAAAGCTTTTGAAGTTGAATGTGATGCTTTTGGGATTGGTATAGGTGCTATGCTTTTGCAAGAAAACAAACCAATATCATATTTCGGTGAGAAGATGAGTGGTGCACAACTCAACTATCCGACCTATAAGAAGGAGCTTTATCTTTGTGGTGAGAGCAATGGAGGTGTGACAACATTACCTTGACCCGGAGAGTTTGTCATTCGGATGGATTATGAGTCCTAAAGCACTTGAAGGGATAGGGCAAGTTGAGTAAGAGGCGTGCCACTTGGGTGGAGTTTACGGAGACATTTCGTATGTGCTACATTACAAGCAAGGAAAGGAAAATGTGGTGGTGATGCTTTATCTAGAAGGTATTCCTTAATTTCTACTCTTAGTTCTAAATTATTAGGATTTGAGTAACAAGGACATGTATATTTATGATGATGATTTTCCTAATGTGTATGCTGCTTGTGAGCATGTGGCATTCCAGAAATTTTATAGGCATGATGGATATTTGTATCGTGGTAATCAGCTGTGTGTGCCTAATTGTTCTTTGGGCAGTTTGTTTGTGTATGAGGCCCATAGTGGCGGTTTGATTGGTCATTTTAGGAAACTTTGGATATTTTGTATGAACATTTCTATTGGCCTGGTATGCACAAGGATGTTGAGTGTGTATGTGCCAAATGTATTGCATGTAAACAGGCAAAATCTACTGTTAAACCCCATAAATTGTATACCCCTTTACCCGTGCCTACTGAACCTTGGGTTGATATTTCTATGGATTTTGTTTTAGGACTGCCTAGAACAAAGAAGGGGTATGATAGCATCTTTGTTGTTGTTGATCGATTTAGTAAGATGGTATATTTCATTACATGCCATAAAACTAATGATGCTGTGCATGTTGCTGATTTATTCTTTAGGGATATTGTTAGATTACATGGTATTCCTAGGTCTATTGTTTTAGATAGAGATGTCAAATTTTGAGCCATTTTTTGCATGTTCTGTGGGGAAAGTTAGGTACTAAATTGCTTTATTCTACTACTTGTGTATCATCCCATTAGGGGAGGTTAGAATAATAACTCTGAGTGGTCAATGAGTGCTTAGAAATGCCTTTACATGTTCATGCATAATCTAGCATCCGCATATATGTGAATAGTGAATTTTGCACATAAAAATGAATGTACATGCATTCATGACATTTCCCGATTATGTGATTGTTATTGAAAAATGTGGTTTGTTTGTATGGAAAATTGAGTGGGAGAGGGTTATTGTGGTTTTCGAATTTTTGGAAAATTTTAGATTTTTTTATGAAAATTCGGGATAATTTCTGGACTAGGAAAAATGCCAAGCGGCAAAATAATTGTTTAATGGTAGTAGAAATTATTGTCCAATGGCAATAAAAATTTAGATAATTGATTTTCGGAATTATTAACTAGAGTCATTGAAATTTTGGGAAAAAATTAGAGTAGAAATTGAAATTTGATTGGAAAGAAACCAAGTGAGAGTCTAAAAATGAGACATGTGGCAAGTGACAAGTGTCACTTGCCTAACCATGTCTTAAACCATGCTTTTATTAAAATAACCCAACCCTTTTGGAATCTTCCACGATGCTTCTATTTTAAAGGCTATTTGTGATTTGTTTTGGGTTTTTTCGATCAATTTAAATGGCTTCTCTTCTTCCTCTCTTCTTCTTGATTTTGACCATCTTTCATGCTACTCTTTCACCTTGCTTTCTTTTCCATTGTCACTAAAACCCAAACCTTCTAACCCTCAAGATGATGATGATCGTGGGTTGTTGATGAATTAAGGAGTTTTGATGTTCTTGAAGATTTTGAAGAATTGGAAGCTAACCTAAGTAAGAATTTTGTCAAATATCATGGATTTGTAGTTAAATGAAGCATTTGTGATGTTATTTGAAATTAATTTCATGGAATTGTGTTTTACGTAGGTGGGTGTCGTGAATGGGGAAGGGTGTGTGAATTTCATGCTTTTATTGATGATTAATGATGTAGAATGTGATATAGAGATGTTGTGGAAGTTAGAGTTTGAATATAATGATGTTTAGAAGAGTATAGAAAAGTATGATGAATGAGTGCATGTTGATGCTATGTTTTGGGTTAATGTTCAAGTATAGGTCTTGACTTAGTTGTGGTTGATATCTTGAGTGAATTGAGTAGTTATTGGTGAGGAAATGCAATGGAAGTGGTAGAAGAAGAGCTAGATGAAAAATCTTGAGAGTTTGAAAAATCTTGAAATTTTACTTGAGTATGCTTCAATGGATTAGTCATAACTTCTTCTATCGTTGTGCAATTGAGATGATTTTTAGTTTAAGTTAAACTAGAGGTATTTGGCTACATTTCTTGTGAAGACAATGACTTTTAATTTTGTCTTTAAAAGTCCCAAATCTTGACATGAATGTAGGAAAGTGACTAGGGATGAATAGTACCATTAGAGTTGAATTTTTTTGAGCTGAAAAGTTTGTGAATTTTTCTGGGTTCATCTAAGCAGATTTTGCCAAATTGGTCTGCATAAAAGTTGTAGATTTTCTTGATAGCTTTCTATCTCCATAAAGTGTGACATTTTTCGACATTGGGTTGAAAGTTATAAGTAATTGAAATTTGGATATGATTTAGGTGATGTATAACAGGGCAACCACAATAATGTGGAAATTTGACCTAGTTAGAGGTAGAATTTGCTGCTAAGTTCTTCATGACAGTTGTAGATTGTGTTTTGATCTTTCCATTGATATAAAGCATGAAATTTTAGACAATGGAATAGGAAGTTATGATTTTTAGAAGTTGTATTCTGTTTAGGATGAGATTTGGGATAGATACTTTGAAGTGAATTTTGACCACTATAGAGGTGCAATTTGTCCTTGATTCCTTCATGGAAATTGTAGAGGTTTCTGTTATCTTTCCATTGATACCAAATTTGTAAAATTTGAAGTTCTGAGTGAAAAGTTATGCATTTTGGAATTTCAGATGAGGAAGAGAGGTAAACAAAAATAAAAGGAAAAAAATGAAAAGAATTTCGGAAGCATTGGCCTCGCGGCCACAACACGCTCACGATAGCGAGCCGCTCGTTTCGAGCCGCCAATGAAACCGTCAGCGCATCTTGGCGCTGACTCGTCGACTCACTGAGTCTCTCTTCACTCTTTTGCTTTTAACTTTTTCGTCGACCTCGATTGACCTGATTTTAAAGAATTAGATTTCTAAGACATTCATCTACCTCTCCATGAGAATTTGTGGATTTTAAGATTAAATTGAAAAATATGGATTGAATCAAAGTGAGATGATCGATTAAAAGACTATCGTTGGTTATTTTTCGACCATCTTGTAGTGTTTTGGCAATATCTTAACCTATAGAAATCTAAATTGAGTAATTTTGGTGTCTATGGATTCCTAAAACTTAGGGAACACTTTATTGAAGATAGGTTGACTAAGTTACCTCATTTCACTTTCTCATTGACCGCAAACAAAAGACCGAAAGTGTATGTTTTGGAAAAACTGAAATAAGTATATGAGCAATAAATTGTGAGTTTAATGGTTTTAGTGAGGCTTAAACCTAAGAATAAATGAGTTTGATATGGGAATGGTTTTGTGATGAAATTTATGAAATGATACCGGGGTTGTCACGAACATGCATTGTACACATTTCAATTCCTACATGTGCATTATTATACACTTCTGATTGTACAACTTGTGATATATGTGTATCTTAATTGTTATAGAGGAACAACTGGAACGTCAACCCACAGATGTTATCGAGACTTCCAGGCACTAGCTTCGGAAGCAGTTAGTGAGTAACCTAGACGGTTTCTCTCAATTATTGTTTGCTTATGATTATTTATTGAATAATGATCGATTGTGATTTGATTGCGGATTCCTGACAAAAGGTCCAATGATTGTGTACTGGGGAGTTACGATATTGAAGTGCTACTTGAATGTGAATATGAGACCTATGTGCTTATAATGTGATTGATTGTGGCATATGCATTTCATTCATGAATGCATAATTAGATAATGACAGTTGTGACTAGAGAAACCACCGATTAGAACTTAAAGCTCGATGAGTGAATTTGAGCCTCGAGCTCAATGTGTTTTAAAGCCTTAGGCTCAATGTTTAATGAGTCATATATGGGACGATTCGGGCACTTGGTCACAACAACGTAATAAGCTGTAAAAGTGTCTCATGAGAATTTCATATGCATCTTGTTAAATGTGTTTGATTGAGTGAAAAGCAAAATTCCTTATGCTTAAGTGAAAGTGTGTTACTTATGATAAATATGAAATTGTGACATAATTTGTGATATGAATTGATGTGTTGCATAAATTGAGTGAACCATCGATGATGGTTACCTCATTGAGTTATAAAACTCACCAAAATTACAACGTTATCTTTTCAGGTCTGAGAGTAGACTCCTAGCTACAGAGAGACTCCCCCAGTCGTGTAGATTGTGTCTGGCAAGGGAAGTCATGGCTCAAAGGTCGGTCAGTTAGTACTTTTGGATGGCTTAGATAGATTTGATACTTTTTCCTTTCATGTAGTATTTTTGTACTAGGTTTTTGATTGATGTACAGATAGTAAGGGATGAAAAACATGTAGACTTTTGATTTTGATGGAATGAAATGAGGAAAAAGTTAGTTTCAAAAATATTATGATTTTCTATTGATGCTTTATTGGTAAATAATGATACGATGCCATATGAAGCGAATGTAGTGATCGAGCGTAACTTCGCCCTTATCATAGGATATGTCTGGAATAACTTTCGGACATTCCGTGTGTACCTACTTATGATGAGGAGGTGCTACAACTTGTCATCCACAAACAGATAGACAGACTCCTGAGGTTGTTAATAGAACCTTAGGTACCTTGTTGCGTGCTATAGTTAGAAAAAAATTTAAAAACTTAGGGTGATTGTTTGTCATTTATTGAGTTTGCATATAATAGATGTGTGCATTCCATCACAGGTTATTCACCTTTTGAGCTTGTCTATGATTTTAATCCTTTGACTGTTTTGGATTTGGTGCCTTTACCCTTGCATGAGTTGTCTAGTACAGATGGCAAGTGTTAAGTCAAAATGACTTTACTTATATATAATCTTGATGAATAACAATGAGCAAAATAAAAGAAAAACAAAAGCAGACGAAGTAACACAGACGAAGCAAAGCAGACGAAGCAACATAGACGCAGACGCACAATATGACGTAGACAAAGAACGTAGAAGAAATAAACAGACGCAAACACAAAATAAACACAGACAAAGCAACGCAGATGCAAAAGAGGAATACAAAAACAGACGAAGATGCAAACAGAAAAACAGACGAAGACGCAAACAGAAAAACAGATGAAGACGCGAAACAGACGCAGAAGAAGAATTGAATAAGCAGACGCAAGAGTCAGTTCGAGTTAGTTACATAACTCAACTGATTAACCGTTTCTATTAAAGATTCAAGAAGCAAGATTCAAGAAACAAGAATCAAGAAGCAGTTGGAGACGAAGGCTATAAATATAAGTCGAAGTCGAAGATTGCAAAGTTAGTCAAAAAATTAGTTGAAACGTGAGCTAAATTACATTTACATGATCGTAAAAGCATTTTGTGAAAATTAGCCGAGAGCTATTCTTACTGTAACAAAGTGTTCATACACTTATCTGTGAGAAGTAGTACAGATAGCCTGCAGAGGCTAAGTGTAAAAGAATACTGATTGTAGAGACCTGAAGAGGCTCGGAGAAAAGAATACTTGTAGAAGTTGAAGAGATAGTGAAAATCTCAGAAGAACTCTGAGGACTGGACGTAACCCACAGTTTGGGGTGAACCAAGATAAATCGCTGTGTCAACTACTCTACTCTATCTCTCTTTTAGATTCAAGTTTTATCTTTACATAGCTTAAAAACGAAGTTTTCAATAAATCAGAATCTATCAAAGTTCTGTAAAAGAATTTTATTTTCTAACAAACATTTTTGAAAGATTTTTTAAAAAGGGGATACACAATTCAACTCCCCCTTCTCGTGCATTCTTATATCGTTTTCTCAGTATTGTATTAACGTGTGATTTACTTCAATTGGTATCAGAGCAAGGTATCCAAGGATCACTTTAATAAAGTGTGGATCGAAGATAATGGCGGAATCACATGTATACATTGCGAAGGAGCCTCGATCACTAGACCTCCAAAGATTCAACGGAGAAGATTATCATTACTGGAAAGATAGGATGCGGCTATTCATAGAATCTACTCATGTTGACCTTTGGGACGTGATAGAGAACGGACCATATATACCAGTAGATGAAGATGACAATTCTATTCCACGGATCAGATGGACGGTAGATCAAAACGCGAGAATACAACTGAACTCAAAAGCAAAGTTCTTCTTGACCTGTGCCCTAAGCAGGAGCAAGTATGACAAAGTCCACGGATGTGATACCGCAAAGGAGATGTGGGACACATTGTCCATTGCTCACGAAGGCACAAGCCAAGTTAAAGAATCCAAGATAAGTATTCTTGTGCACCAGTACAAGCTTTTTAGAATGAAAGATGAAGAATCTATTGATCAAATGTTTGGAAGATTTCAAACAATTGTCAATGGATTGAAAGCTCTTGGAAGAACGTACAACAATCAAGATCATGTTCAAAAGATCCTAAGAAGTCTTCCGAAGAGGTGGAGACCTAAAGTTACGACAGTGTAGGAAGCCAAAGATTTGAGCGTGCTAAAGCTTGACGAGTTGCTTGGATCCTTGAAGATCCATGAAGTTGAACTCAATGCTGAAGACAAGCCCAAACGGGACAAGTCGATAGGCTGAAGGCGAACAAAAGAATCACAAGACTCGAAAGAAGGAAGAAGTCGTCAAAAGCGTTAAAGAGTGAAGAATCAAGAATGGCGACTCCACCAATCGAACAAGAGTCAAGTGATGAAGGCGATGAATTATCTTTCATTTCGGAAAGATAAGGCGCATGTGGAAGAAGAAGACCAAAGGAAATCAGACTTTCAAGAAGAATGCCAAAGATGAAGCTAAACCGGAGAAGTCATCATCATTTGCTATGAATGCAATCAGCCGAGACACTTCAAGTCCGAGTGTCCTACTCTTAAGAAGAAACCAAAAGGAGTAGAGAAGGTAAGAAAAGCATGATGGCAACGTGGGAGGACCTAGATTCTTCATAATCGAATCTGAGTTCGAATCATCGAACATGCTAACATCTCGCTTTGGTAATGAGGAAGATAGTGATGAGGAGGTAAAATCGATTACGATAACTTACATGATGCCTACTCATAATTATTAGAAGATTCTCATGCTATTTTGTAACCATACAAACTGTTAAAGAAAAGTATGCAGAAAATATTAGACATACAGAAGTAATAGAGAGAGAAAATATATGTCTAAAGAAGCAATTAGAAGAGAAAAAGAAAGTCTTAGATAGATCAGAAGAAATCAATCAGCTAAAACTAAGAATTAAGAATCTGTCAGCAGATTTAGCTACTTTCACCGAGAGCACAAAGAAAATGAACGAGATGCTTGATAAATGTAGACATCCGAGTGATAAAACCGGATTAGGGTTTACAGGCAATAAGTTTCATCCTCATAAGAACCCTTTCTCTCAAAAGAGAAACTACAGTAAAACTCGTGTTAATCAACGACCTAGGAATATGCATCAAAGAACTCATCATGTGCATGCTACTAACCATAAAGGACCCAAGAAAATATGGGTACCAAAAAATAAAATAGTTTCTCCTGCAGATATCCTTCCTTGGAAGATGCGGCAAGCACTATTGGTATTTAGACAGTGGATGCTCGTGACATATGATGGGAAGAAGGTCTATATTCCTAGATCTTCAATATAAGAAGGGAGGATCCGTGACTTTCGGAGACAACCAGCAGTGCAAAATTATTGGAATCGGTAAAATAGGTAAAGATTCCTTTGCATGCAAAAATAATGTACTACTTGTTGATGATGCGAAATCAAAATCTACTGTGAAGTTAGAAACAAAGATGGGTCTATACTCTTTTCTGCCAAAAGAAGAAATAATCTTTACAAAATTGATTTAGAAGATTTTCAAAGTCAAAATGTTTCATGTTTTCTATTTTCTGAAGAAGAAAGACTAGTCTGGCATAAAAAGCTAGGTCATGTCTCTTTTAAACATATTTCAAAGTTGGCAAAACATGAGTTGGTAAGAGGATTACCAAAAATAAGTTTTGACAAAGAGTTTTTCTGTGAAAATTGTTTGAAAGGAAAATAGATTAAAACTTCTTTTTCTTCTAAAAATTTTGTAACATCATCTAGACCGTTAGAGTTGTTACATATGGATTTATTTGGTCCAACAAGGACGATAAGTCTTGGCGGAAAGAAATATGGACTTGTTATTGTTGATGACTTTACTCGATTTTGTTGGATATTGTTTTTATCACACAAAGATGAATCTTTTAAGTGTTTTAGGACCTTATCCAGAAAGTTACATAACGAAAAAGGAATGTCTATAGCTAGTATAAGGAGTGACCATGGTGGAGAATTCGAGAATGAGAAGTTTAGGTTATTCTGTGAAGAGAATGGAATCTTCCACAATTTCTCTGCTCCCAGGACTCCACAACAGAATGGAGTTGTTGAAAGAAAGAACAGGACGATTCAAGAAATGGCAAGGACTATGCTGTGTGAAAAGAATCTTCCTAAGTACTTCTAGGCAGAAGCTGTAAACACAGCATGCTATATTCAGCATAGAATTCTCTTGCGACCTATGCTGAAGAAGACCCCTTATGAGTTATGGAACGGAAGAAGACCAAACGTATCTTACTTTCATCCATTTGGGTGCAAATGTTCTATTCTGAATACAAAGGAGCTGTTGGACAAATTTGATTCAAAGACCTTTCCAGGAATTTTCCTAGGCAACTCATCGTCGTCTAAGGCATTTCGGGTGTACAATCTTGTTTCAATGACAGTTGAGGAGTCCATCCATGTCAAATTTGATGATAGTTCTCAATCCCATAACGAAGATGACATGGAGAGTGAAGATCCTTCAAAGAAGTTAGTCGATATAATAGAAACTCCAGTACTAGGTAATCAAGTAGACAAAGTTGAAGATATTCCAGAAACTATTGGACTGAAGAAAGACTGGAAGTATAAAAGTTCTCATCCAAAAGAGTTTATTATTGGAGAGACCTCAAAAGGAGTTAGGACAAGGTCCAAATTCAGAAGAGAAGCGAATGTGGCTTTTATTTCTGAAATAGAGCCTAAGAAGGTTGAGGAAGCTCTGCGAGATGAAGCTTGGGTACTAGCCATGCAAGAGGAGCTGAATCAATTTACTAGGAATCAAGTTTGGTCCTTAGTTCCGAAACCCCCTAAGAAATCCATCATAGGAACCAGATGGGTCTTTAAGAATAAGTTAGACGAATCAGGAAAAGTGAGTCGAAATAAGGCTAGATTAGTAGCACAAGGCTATAATCAGCAGGAAGGAATAGACTACAATGAGACATATGCTCCAGTAGCAAGACTTGAAGCCATTAGGATATTGTTGGCATATGCGGTTTGTCATAATATAAAGCTGTTTCAGATGGATGTGAAGAGTGCCTTTTTGAATGGTTTTATAGACGAAGAAATGTATGTTAAGCAACCACCTGGTTTCGAGGATGTCAAGAATCCAGACCATGTCTATAGACTTCATAAAGCCTTATACGGCCTGAAGCAAGCTCCTAGAGCTTGGTATGATCGTCTGAGTACTTTTTTCTTAGAGAATGACTTTACTAAAGGTCAAGTTGATAAGACGCTCTTTAGGAAGAATTATGAGAATGGCTTCATTATAGTACAGATTTATGTTGATGACATTATTTTTGGTGCAACTTCAAAGAAATTATGCATGAAGTTTGAGTGTCTAATGAAAAATGAATTTGAACTGAGCATGATGGGTGAGTTAAAGTTCTTTCTTGGGTTGCAAGTTAAGCAGACCGAAGAGAAGAACTTTATCCATCAACAAAAGTATTTGAAAGAGTTGTTGATTAAGTTTGATATGCAAAATGTGAAGTCAATGACTACTTCGATGCATCCTTCAAACCCTTTGTCGAAAGATGAAAATGGTAAGAAGGTGGATCAAACCACATATCTGAGGATGATTGGTTCTTCTTGTATCTTCTGACAAGTAGACCTAATATTTTGTTCAAGTATGCTTGTGTGCAAGGTTTGGTCGATCTAGAGAGTCTCATTACATTCTTTGTTAAGAGGTTATGAGATATCTCGCAGTACTCTTGATCTTTACTTAATGTTTAAGAAAGGTAAAGATTTGGGATAATCGGATATTGCGGCCTTGAACTATGCGGAGATAGAATCGAAAGAAAAGCACAAGTGGAGGATGTCACTTCCTTGGAGCTAACCTAGTCTCCTGGTCAAGCAAGAGACAAAGTTCGATTGCTCTATCAACTGCCGAAGTAGAGTATATAGCTATCTTAAGTGTTTTTCACCAATGTTGTGGATCAAATATCAACTTGAAGACTATTCGAGTTCAAGAGGAAATTCCAATCTCTTGTGACAACACCGGTGCAATTAATCAGTCAAAGAATCCGATCCAGCAATCAAGAGTAAAACATATTGAAATCAGACATCACTTCTTGAGAGACTATGTTGGAAGAAGGTGATTAAGCTACAATTAAATCGAAGCGAGCATCAATGGGCGGACATCTTCACCAAACCACTAAGTGAAGAACCGTTCCAGAAGATCAGACGCAACCTTAACATGGTTATGTTAAGCGAACAGTCAGACTAAAGGGACGTCAAAATTAACGGCGTTAGAAACAGTGAGTTACAACTGGTAACTTCTCTAACAAGGATTTTATGGAGGGAAGCGCTTCATGATCTTTAGAATCCCGACGATTCTAGGGCGCGCGTGATTAGACCCTTCAAGTAGCCTAAAGTTGATATCATTACGGTTCCTCTCATCTCCAGACGGTTCATCTTACTCTCAAAATTCTCTCAATCATCCTACCCTACAAGAAAAGCTTACCAGAATCGGTGTTAGTTACGAGACAATGGAGGCAGCTATGATATTCGAAGACATGTGGATTTGAGTCACTAAGGAGGGATGGTATGGACGTAGAACCTGAGATTGAAAGAGCTGGTTGGAGGAACTTCTTCCAGGTACGAGAACCAGTATACACCAATGATGTATTCGACTTTTAGAAGAACGCTCAACTTGTAGACAACACTATCATATCCTTAGTAGACGGTATATCTGTTGTTGTGACTAAGGAATTGATAAGGAAGGTGACCGAGTGTCCATCGGTTGGTGAGACTCTGACAACCAAGGCTAAATGGATGACAATGATCAATATGGAGGAAGAAGATGTAAGCAAACAGTTGTATGGAGTGAACGACCCTTCGGAGAGGAAGACTTCGAATCTAGTCCCAAATGCTAGGGTTCTTCATGCGATTCTGTTTAATTGCATCTTACCCAGAGCAGGTTCCAGACATTTAGTGACTACTCTGGATGAACAATGTTTGTTTTCCCTGCTAAATCGCAATCCTATTGATTTACCCTTCTTAATCTTTCATTATATGATTAAGGGGATGAAGGATACTAATAGCTATCCTTACGGCATGCTTCTCACAAGGATTTTTAAGGAATTCAGAGTCCTTCTTCACAGAGGAAATAGAAGGATTGTACCGGTGAAAAGTACTATTGACTCAATCACAATCGGCGAATGGGTGCGAGGACGGTGGTTCAGGAAGATCAGACTCTTGAGAAGAACAGAAGCGAGGGGAGCGGTTTTAAAGCATTCTCCAGCAATAAGTTCTAGATCTCATGGAAGTGTGAGTATGCCAATACAACAAAGGAGAAGATTAAATAAAAGGCCCTTGATAAAACTAGCATGTCCCGAGAAGAGTATGATATTGCTCTGAGGCATTTATGGTGCAACTAAAAGAAAAGGAGAGAATCTTACGGGGAGATCACTAAGAAAGCAAAAGATCACCTAGGATTGAACCTTAAGACAACAAGAAGAAGAAGAACGAAAGCGAGAACAAGAAGAAGCTTACGGATCCAAATGCACCAAGAACGGTGACAAGATCTCTCGTCTCAATTTTGGAGGAGGAATCATCCAAGCAGAGAAAGGAGACTGAGAAGAAAAGAAAATTGGAGACTGAGACACAAAAGTCTCAAGTGAAGAAAACCCCAAGAATAAAGGCTAAAGTGGTTAGTCGAAGGAGGAGTTTTTCTACTCCTGCAGAAGGTAATCAAGAAAAGATTACTCTCATTGTTGAACAATCAAAAGAACCAGTGGAGCCTAACCTGGTTCAGACTACTTCTGTGGATAAACAACAAGAGTTCACAATGATTTGAACTCATCTCAAGAACCTCTAGAGAAGTCCAAGGAATCTGGTATGATTATTCACAACTACTCTCAAATTTTGAGGAGAGACAAGTTGCAAATCAAAATGGTCGAAGTTGTTACCAAGAGGAGGACTGTTATCGCTATTTGTGAACAACCGAGGAAGAAGGTAATGGCTATTATACAACCTATCTTGATGAATAATGATACATGGCATTTGCTGAAAGAAGATGAAAAGATTTTCTACGATGTTCTGAGGGATGTTACGATAAAACCATACCCTACAGAAATGACTAGAAGACCATGTACCATGTATTTGATTTCTGCGAAGACAGTAATAAAGGTTGTACCAGATATTTAGTCGAGATACCCTCTGGATATGAATAAAAGGAAACAAAAGCTATATCCAGATGAAGATAGAAATGATCTGTCCGTAGATCAAATTGAAGAAGAAGTGCATAAAATCAATTAGGCATGCGCTTCTAAAGAAAATCCAGACGGAGCTAGCTGTAGCTATTCTAATAAGAAAGAAGACTGTCCAGTAAGGGGAAGATTAATCACAGAGACTTTTATTGAATCCCTGGTACAGACAATTATGCGTATTAGACCCTTATCTAATACACTGTCTATTGAAGCTGAAGGCATACCCCTGCAAGGAAGACAACTGTTTATGCTACCTGTTCCATATGATCTAGATCTCCCTGAATCTAGAACATTTATTCGTCCACCTACTGTTGAGATTAATGAAGAATACATTCCATCCTCAGATGCCTATACTACGACAATTCCCTTCTCATCATCCTAAGAAGATAATGATCAACCCTCCTTACCAGTTGACTCTCAAAGAAGAAATCAGCCAACTACGTGGTGAAGTCAACGAGATAAAGGAGATGATGAATGAGATGAAGAAGATGATGGCAGAATTAATAAAGAGTCATCGTTGATGATCATTTTTATCATAACAAATTGGGGGAGAAGAGAATAATTGAAGGCAACAGAAGAAAATGGAGAAGAGAATGGAAGACAACAGCAACAGGTGTGACTGAAGAAGCTGAAGAAGAAGAAGTTCTTTTTACTATAAGTTTTTTTTTCTTATACATTGTATTTTGTTTTCTTGTTTGTATATAATTTGTTATCATCAAAAAGGGGGAGAATGTTAAGTCAAAATGACTTTACTTAGATATAATTTTGATGAATAACAATGAGCAAAATAAAAGAAAAACAAAAGCGATTTAAGTAACACGACGAAAGCAAAGCGCAGACGAGCAACACGAGCCTTAAACGCACAATATAGCGTAGACAAAGAGCGTAGAAGAAATAAGCAGACGCAGACACAAAATAAACACGACGAAGCAACACAAATGCAAAGAGGAATCGAAATGCAGGCGAAGGCGCAAAGCGGAAAAAGCAGAGCGAAGGCGCCAAATGCACGCAGAAGAAGAATTGAATAAGCGAGGCCTTGAAGTCGATTCGAGTTAATTCTGAACTCAACCGATTAACCGTTTCATTAAAGATTCAAGCAAGATTCAAGAAACAAGAATCAAGAAGTAGTTGGAGCGAAGGCTATAAATACAAGTCAAGTATAAAATTGCAAAGTTAGTCAAAAAATTAGTTGAAACGTGAGCTGAATTACATTTACATGATCGTAAAAGCATTTTGTGAAAATTAGCCGAGAGCTATTCTTACTGTAACAAAGTGTTCATACACTTATCTATGAGAAAGTAGTACAGATAGCCTACAGAGGCTAAGTGTGAAAGAATACTGATTGTAGAGACCTGAAGAGGCTCGGAGAAAAGAATACTTATAAAAGTTGAAGAGATAGTGAAAATCTTAGAAGAACTCTGAGGACTGGACGTAACCCACAGTTTGGGATGAACCAGGATAAATCGTTGTGTCAACTACTCTACTCTATCTCTCTTTTAGATTCAAGTTATATCTTTACATAGCTTTAAAACGAAGTTTTCAATTAATCAGAATCTATCAAAGTTCTGTAAAAGAATTTTATTTTCTAACAAACATTTTTAAAAGATTTTTTAAAAAGGGGAATACACAATTCAACCCCCCCTTCTTGTGCATTCTTATATCGTTTTCTCAGTATTGTATTAACGTGTGATTCACTTCAATAGAGAAAAGCTGAGATGGTTAAGGAGTTGTATGAGAAGGCAAGACAGCACGTTGAGCAGAGGAACAAGGTCTATACCAAGCAAGTCAATAAAGGGCACAAGCTAATGACTTTTGAACCTGGTGATTGGGTTTGGTTGCATCTGAGGAAGGAACATTTCCCTGCCCAAAGGAAGTCCAAGTTAGATCCTAAGGGTGATGGTCCATTTCAAATATCGGAGCGAATCAATGACAATGCTTACAAGGTTGATCTGCCAAGTAAGTACAATGTTTCTGCTACCTTTAATGTAACTGACCTTTCTCCTTTTGATATGGATTCAGATTTGATGATGAATCTTCTTGAGGAGGGAGGGACAGATGTGAGCAAGAATAAGGATCATCATGGATATGGCATACGTGAGGGGAGCTCATCATTCCATTGGACCTATGTCTAGAGTTAGGACCGAGAGATTCAAGGACGCTCTCTATGCATATATGGGCCAACTTATGGAGAGGATGAAGCTAGCCAAGCCTATTGGAGGAGAGCTAGTTGGATCACAGCCTAAATTGATTCACTTGTCTCAAATCCTTAGACCGGATTCACTTGGAACTTGACAACAATTGTGTTGGGCTATTCTTCGTCATTTGAAGCCTAAGAGGAAGCGCACTTATGACCAGACTTGGCACCTCAATAAGACTAGACCTTTAAGCGCATGCTTATGATCTATTTTGGACTTATTTATATTTTAGCTTCTATGTATTTTAAACCCAAGTCTTTTAACATTAAGCACAGGTATAAATACTTTGATTATATTTGTTTTGAGAGTAATCGGCCATATTGAGAAGAAAACTTTTTTTCTTTTCAACTTAGGAATTAAACTCACTTATCAATTGAATCAGATTATGGCGTGGTTTTGATCCTACCAACTTTCTTGGTTTGTTCTTTACCTGTTATCTAGGTTGCTCGAGACAAGTTCTTCTTGAGGTCTAGTAGGTAAATTTGAAACCTTGCATATCAACTTTAGTTTTCGTTAATTCGAATCTATCCTCTTCTTCCTTCTTTGAATCTGAATTTTTTTTACATCTTTCAATTTCGTGGAGCACGTTAATAGCAGATCACATTTAGGATACATCCTCACTCTAAAATGGTAGGGTAGTAAGTTAGAAGAGTTCTAAAAAACTAACCACTGCTAATTTTATGACTAAGGTAGAGTAAATTTTGGTGTCAAAGTCAATAAAGGAAATATTTTGGATAAAGAAGTTCATCATCAGACTTGAAGTGGATCCTAATAGCACTGAGCGAATTATATTATATTGTGACAGAATGGTGCCATTGCATATGTAAAGGAACGAAAATATGATTAACGGTTAAAACATGTATTCAGAAAGCTTCACTTGATTGGGGATATAGTATAGTAGAAAGACATTGCATTATTATGGATTCTCACTAAAGAGAATCTTACGAATCCTCTCACTAAACTATTATCTTAAAATGACACAAGTGACATATGGATGGATATGGTATTAAATACATACGTAATTGACTTTAATGTAAGTGAGGATTGTTAGTTTATGCCTTTATTACCAATCGATTGATTGCAATTAAATGTATGATATTATTATTTTAATCAATAAAGGTACTCTTTATCTATATATATTTTGTCAATTATATTTGATACATAATAATAAGATAAAATTCTTGCAATAGTTATTGTGTAATTAAAATTATGATGGGATTGTAATTATGAGATTTATATATTAAATTATTTATAATTGTAGTTTCATTGAGATATGATATTGGTGGAATGGTAAAACTAGCAGATGTTATATTTTCTTATAAAAAGTAATTAATTTTATAAAGAAAAGTATAAAGGTACTTAAACAAACATATGTTTGTTTATTAAAGAATAAAGTTACGAAATTGATTCGATTATGAGGATCCGTAATAGAACATTACTTGTATGTTTATGAGTTTTCTCATTATGATGGTTATATAATTAATCTTTAAACTAGACATTACTATAGTATCTTATATGAAAATTATTATGTTTTGATGCTATTTATAATCTATTCTATTGAGAATAGTTTAGTCAATAGCATTTGGATATATGAAAATAATTAGCTAAGTCAATAAAAGATTCATCGCTCCAAAATAATAAGGGAGAATATTTCATTGTTTTTTTATTGGTAATGATTTAAGGAATTCTTTAGCCACAGTGAATTGAGATTTAAAAAAGTTATTTTTGAAATATCCATTGCTAGTTAGTAAGAATGAATACGATTAGATTTAAATAAAGTAGGTATGTTGGACCCCGTTGCCGGAACTCAACATCGGACATGAGAGCGTGGTGTGATACATGCTAATAATACATTTAAGGAAAAGACCCGCGGAAGATAAATGGGTCTGCTGGAAAATAAGCTTGAAACTTGCTTTCATATGATTTAAACAAACAAATCCATAATTCATGCTCCAAAAGATGAGTTTCATAAAGCTTTAAGAATATCTCAAACCAAATTACAACTTTGAGTTCAAGAGCCAAAAATACAAAATACTCTTGAACCAATAATCTGAAATGAAACTAAAGCTTAAAATAAACATAACAAAATGGAGTCTTTAGTAACTCGTGACTCACTCGGTCTCTTGCTCGTCACACCGATGGGGAGATTAGAGGGTGAGCTATAAAGCTCGTGGGAACATATTCACAATATAGCAATAAGCAAAAGTATTCAAGAATAACTCATTCTTAGTGGTACTTGTTGAAATCATAGTAATTAAGCATGTATGAATCATAATCTTGAAAAGTGCTTGATTCTTGAACAATTCATGATGCATGATTCATAATAACAGATCATCAACACATAACATAACATGATGGTTTGGGTTGTCCCTGGTTCATGACGTACTAGTAACACATTCCATCGAAATGTTGATGTGTAGACGTAGTTTCGTGAGGGAATCCTTGTGAGAAACCATGTGCCATAAGCGGGCAGGCGGGAGAAGCCTTTTCGTGAGTCAATGTGCACTTGACTGTTCGTGAGGGACATACCGTAAACCCACATAAATATGCATGATTCATGTTCTTGTAAACTTGTTTGCCAAACTGGCACTTGCTTGTAAACTTGCTTGTCATATATTCGTAAAACATGATTTCATGTACATGTATTCTTGAAAGGAGAAAAACCCCTTTTGGAATCCTTTTCATAATTCATGAATGCAAATCATATAGCAATCTATAATCATTCATAATATTATGTAATGCAATCGTTGATGATGCAATTTAAATGCATTAAATCTTTCTTGATTTGAACAAAACAATAAGTGACTTATATCCTCTATTATAAATATGTACCCACCTTGGAATTCTTGCTTAAAACTTGCTTAGGAATGTCTTTCCTCTTGTTCCCCTTGCTCCTCTTGCCTCACTTGATTTCCTTAACCAAAAAACCAAATTCCAATCAATTTGGTGTAGAAATCGCAAAGTCATACTTTAACAGTTCAAACTATAACTTATTATGAAACATAAATTATATGCTTAACTTCCATCCAAAATTGGATATCCTTAAAGACTGAATCAGAACTTCATTTCTTCACAAAACTTGTATCCCTATGTCTCTAGTTTACAACGAAAAATGAATCACCTCATTTGGACATCTACATCAAAATTTATTCCCAAAATACCAAAGTATGTCACTGCAGGAAATTGGCCGCTCACCGCGGCGAGAAAACTGGGCGCGCCACGGCGAGCAAGCCCAGAAATCTCCCGTAACTTGATTTTCTCACTTTTTTTCAACCCTAAACCTCCCATCCTTCAATTACAACACATCTAAACCCTAAATCATGCCTTAAACTCCATTTCTAAGCTCATTCTAACATAAAATCATCAACAAAACAACAACCCATGAGTTTCTACCAAAGTTTCTGAAAACCCTAACTCAAACGATTCTAACTTCATACAACCCATTCTAGGTTTCAATCCATCTCAAACAAGAGTAAAAGAACATAAACTTACCAACAAGTGCTTCAATCCTACGGAAATTGTCAAACTTGAGCTTCCTTCTCTTTCTCTTCTTCTTCCTCTCTTCCCACGACTCCTTTTCTCCTTTCTCTCTTCTTTTTATTTTCTTTTCTATTCTTTTCTTCTTTTAATTCCTTAAACCTAAAGGATAGCACAAGTACCCTATTACCCCTCCTTGGTAAGCCTTAAACATCATAACTTAAGTGCCTTGCCCATTTTGCCCTCATATATACTTTTACCCTTCCATAACCATTTATTCCACACTAACCTCAAATAATTCTTAATTTTCCTCTAATACCTTCAATGAAATCAAACTAAACAACAATTAATACAATCAAATTAATTCATACTTAATAACATCAAGAAAGATAAATTTGGGGCCCAACATTTCTCCCCCTCTTAAAAGAAATTCCATCCTCGAAATTTACCTGAATCATCGAAAAGACTTGGATACTTCTCTTTCATGGCGTCTCTAGGCTCCCACGTGGCTTCTTCTACTGAATGGTTCCTCCACAGAACTTTAACTAGCTGAACTGTCTTATTCCTGAGAACCTTTTCCTTTGTGTCCAAGATCTCTACTGGGATTTCCTCATAACTCAAGTCGTCTCTTAACTAAACGTCTGAAACCTGAATGATATGAGAAGGATCTGATCTGTACCTCCTCAGCATGGAAACATGAAAAAAATCATGGATCTGAGACAACTCTGGCGGTAAAGCCAACCTGTAAGCTAGTGGTCCGATCCTCTCAAGAATCTCATAAGGACCTACATACCTTGGACTCAACTTGCCTTTCTTGCCAAACCTCATTACTCCCTTCCAAGGAGACGTCTTGAGGAACACTTTCTCACCGACTTCATACTCCATCTCTTTCCGATGATCATCAGTGTAACTCTTCATCCTATCTGAAATCGCCTTAAGCCATTGCTAACAGATTGACTTTATCCACTGTCATCTGAATCAACTCTGGTCCTACCAGCTTCCTCTCTCCTTCTTCATCCCAACATATCGAAGTTCTACACCTCCTTTCATATAAAGCCTCATATGGAGCCATCTGCATGCTCGAATGGTACGAATTATTATAAGCAAATTCGACCAATGGCAAATGCTCATCCCAAGCTCCCTTGAAATCCAACACACATGCCCTGAGCATTCCCTCAAGTGTCTGAATGGTCCTCTCAGATTGACCATCCGTCTGAGGGTGAAATGCCGTACTAAAATGCAGCTTAGTACCTAAAGCTTCCTGCAAGCTTCCCCAAAATCTAGAAGTGAATCGAGGATCCCTGTCAGACACTATAGAATCTGGAATCCTATGCAATCTTACTACCTCATCAATGTACTTCTTGGCTAACACATGCAACGAATCAGTCTGCTTGATTGCCAGAAAATGGGCTGACTTCGTCAACCTATCCACAATAACCCAAATGGCATCATGCTTCCTACTGGTCTTGGGCAAACCCATCAGAAAATCCATAGTTACTCTTTGCCACTTCCACTCAGGAATGGACAATGGCCTTAACTTGCCTGAAGGCGCCTGGTGTTCAGCCTTAACTTGCTGACACACGAGACACTTACTGACATACTCTGCTACATCCCTCTTCATGCCCTTCCACCAGAAATGCTCTCTCAAATCTCTGTACATCCTGGTACTACCTGGGTGCATGGCATAAGGCGCATTGTGTGCCTCATCCAAAATCTCATCCTTAACCTCCTTGCTATCTGGAATGGAAAGCCTGTCCCCCACTGTCATGAGTCCATCCTCTCTCACTACTACCTCAGAAACCTTACCATTCTGAATTTCCTCCATAAGCTTGCTCAACTCTGCATCCTGTGCCTGCAACTCCCTAACCTTCTCCCGGAGTATAGGCCTCACTCTGAAATTAGCTAGAAGGCAATTTGGTTCCTCCTGCTTCAAGCTTATCTTAAGCTTAGCCATCTCTTCCAATAAAGGAAGGTAGACTGTCTGAACATGGGCAATAGAAGACTTCCTGCTCAAAGCATCTGTCACTACATTTGCTTTGCCTGGATGGTACTCAATCAACAAATCATAATCCTTGAGTAACTCAATCCACCTTCTCTGTCTCAAATTCAATTCCTTCCGCTCGAGAAGTACTTGAGACTCTTGTGATCAGTAAAGATCCTTGTCTGAACCCCATATAGATAATGCCTCCAAATCTTCAAAGCAAAGATCACTGCTGCCAACTCCAAATCATGAGTCGGGTAATTCAACTCATATGGCCTCAGTTGCCTTGAAACATAAGCTATCATCCTGTCTCCTTGCATCAATACACAACGTAGACCCTTCCTCGAGGCATCACTGTACACTGTATAGCCCTCATCACCAGAAGGCAAAATAAGCACTGGAGCGCTTGTCAGTCTGAGCTTGAGCTCCCCAAAGCTTTTCTGGCATTCATCAGTCCAGATGAACTTCTGATTCTTCCTCAATAGCTTGGTCATCGGAGCGGCTATCATGGAGAATCCTTCTACAAACCTCTTGTAGTAACCTGTCAGACCCAGAAAACTCCTCACTTCTGTCGCTGTCTTGGGTGCAGGCCAATTTACCACTGCCTCAACTTTCCTCGGATCAACATGCACTCCATCTTGTGAAATCACATGCCCAAGAAATGTCACCTCATAAAGCCAAAACTCACACTTGCTGAACTTAGCATAAAGCTCTCTTTCCCTAAGAGTCTGCAATACAATCCTGAGATGCTCCTCATGCTCTTCTTCACTCTTGGAATACACCAGAATGTCATCTATAAACACTATGACAAACTGATCCAGAAACTCCTTGAAGACCCTATTCATGAGATCCATGAAAGCAGCTGGAGCATTGGTCAAGCCGAAAGGCATAACCAAAAACTCATAATGCCCATAACGGGTCCTGAATGCTGTCTTGCTTACATCAGACTCCTTGATTCTGAGCTGATGATAGCCTTACCTGAGATCGATCTTAGAGAAAACCCTTGCTCCCTGTAGCTGGTCAAACAGATCATCAATCCGTGGCAACGGATACTTGTTCTTAATTGTCACCTTGTTAAGTCTCCGATAGTCAATGCACATCCTCCATGATCCATCCTTCTTCTTAACAAACAGAACTGGTGCTCCCCAAGGAGACGAACTCGGCCTGACATACCCCTTCTCTAACAGTTCCTCCAACTGTTCCTTAAGCTCCCTCAACTCAGCTGGAGCCATCCTGTAAGGAGGTATTGAAATTGGCGCGGTTCCGGAAATCAAGTCAATGGCAAACTCGATTTTCCTCACCGACAGCAAACCTGGTAACTCATCTGGGAAGACATCTGGAAACTCCCTCACAATCGAAAAGTCCTCTAACTTCCCTTCATGCACATCGGCATCCACAATATGTGCCAAGAAAGCTTCACACCCTTGGCCCATCATCCTTTCAACTAACATAGTTGAAATCAATCTTGGTGATGGTATCTTCCTATCCCCTCTGAAGATCACCTTCTCACCATTGCCCAGATCAAACTCTACCTCTTTCCGACCACAATCCAGCTTGGCCAGATATTTTTCCATGGTATCCATCCCCAGAATAACATCTAACCCTCTTAGGTCTAGCGGTAGTAAGTCCACTACCAATCTAGCACCATCAATGAAAAGCTCACACTGCTCATACAACTGAATGATCACCACATTCCTCCCTAGAGGAGTACTAACAATCAAAGGCTTATCCAAAGGCACAGAACTCACACCATGCAATGCTATGCTCGCAGAAAAAAAAAAAGTGTGTGGAACCAGAATCAATCAAAACAAATACTACTGAATCAAATAATTGAGCCATACCCGTGACAACCTCAGGTGCAGCTGCAACTTCCTCCCTATTCATGGCAAACACTCTTGCCGGCGCCTGACCCCTTGGCCTTCCTGGAGGAACAGCCTTCCTTGCAGTCCCAGAGCTGCCTACCTCAGTAACTGGCCTGGTTCCCACTGTCTCTGCACGCCTTGGAGCTTGAAACTGCGATCCCTCTTGTCTCGGTGCCCGTGGAAAATTCTTGGCTATATGTCCCTTCTCTCCGCATCTAAAACAAACTCCAAGTGACCTGAGGCACTCTCCCTAGTGATGTTTCCCACACTGGTAGCATAAGGGGTGCGTGAACCAGCTCCTTCCTGCTCTACCGGTGCCTCCCACATTAGAGGCTTGCCCTGATACTGCCCTCACCTGCTTGTCCCTGGTAACTCCACTGCTACCCACTTCACTCTGACTGTGAGAGCTCCTCGTGCTCCTCTTAGGCAATGGAGCACTAGTACCCTTCCTGAAAGTCTGCTCCCTGTTCCTCCTCTTCCTGCTTACTTCATTTCTGATATTCTCCAATTTCTCAGCCTGGAGAGCAGCATCCACCAATTGCTGGTAGTCACAGAAATTATGGATCAGGACTTTCTCCCTGATCCCCAAGTGAAGACCTCCCTCAAACTTACGGCACTTGTCTTCTTCATCCACCACAATGTTGGCTGATATCGAGAAAGTCATGTGAACTTCACTCATACTCGCCACACTCATGTCTCTCGATTGAGGTTCAGAATTCCTGCCTTATCCTCGCACATAGACTCGGAGAGATACTTCTTTGGAACACTTGACAAAATCCTCCATGTCAAGACCGGGAAGGAACAACTTTGACCGTGAGGCATCGACTCCACCAATGCAGTACGTCACCCTGCAACAAACTGACTGCATAGTCTAACTTCTCCTCATCTGTGCATCTCATCTGAACTAGAACCCTCTTGGTCCTCTTCAACCACGCTTCAGCCTCTTCTGGATTTGTCGTCCCACTGAAATCCACAGCCCCAAACTTCCGGAGCTTATCATACTGTCACTCCTGTCTACTGGAGCTTGCATCGGCATCTGAGATCTCTGACCCATGGCATACGTGAAAGCTTGAGCAAAGGCTTGAAAGAAACTCGGATCCATGGGAGTTCCCTGAGGCATAGAAGGAGGCGGTGGAGGCACTTCTTATTGAAAACTAGGTGCCTCTGAAATCGGAACAGAATGTGTCTCGGCATCCTGAGGAATATGGGATTCATCCGTACTCCCCTGACGAGAATGAGATCGAGTCATAGCTCCCCAAGTTCTCCTTCGAGGTGGCATGTTCACTCCTTGAATAGAAAACTATTGAAAACTTCAGTTCAAGTACGACACTTTTCAAAATATGCAAAAATAGTTACAATCGTGTAAAACAATGCAAGTTATTCCTTGAAAGCAATGTCATGCAGTCTTAGATCAAAAACCTAGGCGCTCTGATACCACAACATGTTGGACCCCGCTGCCGGAGCCCAACATCGGACATGAGAGCATGGCGTGATACATGCTAATTATACATTTAAGGAAAAGACCCGCGGAAGATAAATGGGTCTGCTGGAAAACAAACTTGAAACCTGCTTTCATGTGATTTAAACAAACAAATCCATAATTCATGCTCCAAAAGATGAGTTTCATAAAGCTTTAAGAATATCTCAAACCAAATTACAACTTTGAGTTCAAGAGCCAAAAATACAAAATACTCTTGAACCAATAATACTGGAAATGAAACTAAAGCTTAAAAATAAACATAACAAAATGGAGTGCTGCCGTAACTCGTGACTCACTCGGTCTCTTGCTCGTCACCTGAATGGGGGAGATTAGAGGGGGTGAGCTATAAATCTCGTGGGAACATATTCACAATATAGCAATAAGCAAAAGTATTCAAGAATAACTCATTGCCATGGTACTTGTTGAAATCATAGTAATTAAGCATGTATGAATCATAATCTTGAAAAGTGCTTGATTCTTGAACAATTCATGATGCATGATTCATAATAACAGATCATCAACACATAACATAACATGATGGTTTGGGTTGTCCCTGGTTCATGACGTACTAGTAACACATTCCATCGAAATGTTGATGTGTAGACGTAGTTTCGTGAGGGAATCCTTGTGAGAAACCCTGTGCCACTAGCGGGCAGGCGGGAGAAGCCTTTTCGTGAGTCAATGTGCACTTGACTGTTCGTGAGGGACATACCGTAAATCCACATAAATATGCATGGTTCATGTTCTTGTAAACTTGTTTGCCAAACTGGCACTTGCTTGTAAACTTGCTTGTCATATATTCGTAAAACATGATTTCATGTACATGTATTCTTGAAAGGAGAAAAACTCCTTTTGGAATCCTTTTCATAATTCATGAATACAAATAATATAGCAATCTATAATCATTCATAATAGTATGTAATGCAATCATTGATGATGCAATTTAAATGCATTAAATCTTTCTTGATTTGAACAAAACAATGAGTGGCTTATATCCTCTATTATAAACATGAACTCACCTTGGAATTCTTGCTTAAAACTTGCTTAGGAATGTCTTTCCTCTTGTTCCCCTTGCTCCTCTTGCCTCACTTGATTTCCTTAACCAAACAACCAAATTCCAATCAATTTGGTGTAGAAATCGCAAAGTCATACTTTAACAGTTCAAACTATAACTTATTATGAAACATAAATTCTATGCTCAACTTCCATCCAAACTTGGATATCCTTAGAGACTGAATCAGAATTTCATTTCTTCACAAAACTTGTAGCCCTATGTCTCTAGTTTATAACGCAAAAAGAATCACTTCATTTGGACATCTACATCAAAAGTTATGCCCAAAATACCAAAGTATGTCACCAAGAGAAATTGGCATTGTCATGTGAGAAAATCAAGGCGCCATGGCGAGCGAGCCCAGAAATCTCCCGTAACTTGATTTTCTCACTTTTTTTCAACCCTAAACCTCCCATCCTTCAATTACAACACATCTAAATCCTAAATCATGCCTTAAACTCCATTTCTAAGCTCATTCTAACATAAAATCATCAACAAAACAACAACCCATGAGTTTCTACCAAAGTTTCTGAAAACCCTAACTCAAACGATTCTAACTTCATACAACCCATTCTAGGTTTCAATCCATCTCAAACAAGAGTAAAAGAACATAAACTTACCAACAAGTGCTTCAATCCTACGGAATCGTCAAACTTGAGCTTCCTTCTCTTTCTTCTTCTTCCTCTCTTCCCACTCCTCTTCTCCTTTCTCTCTTCTTTTTATTTTATTTTCTATTCTTTTCTTCTTTTAATTCATTAAACCTAAGGGATAGCACAAGTACCCTATTACCCCTCCTTGGTAAGCCTTAAACATCATAACTTAAGTGCCTTGCCCATTTTGCCCTCATATATACTTTTACCCTTCCATAACCATTTATTCCACACTAACCTCAAATAATTCTTAATTTTCCTCTAATACCTTCAATGAAATCAAACTAAACAACAATTAATACAATCAAATTAATTCATACTTAATAACATCAAGAAAAACAAATTTGGGGCCCAATAAGGTACTAATTTCATACTTTATATCTAATTAGAATATTAAGTCACCGAAAGGATTAAAATTATATGTTATAACCATGCATGAATATTTTGAGTCAAACTATTTTGACCTTTATTATATTTGGGTAATCATGACATATTACTAGACATCAATCTTGATATATGATTATGCATAAAATAAATTGTAATTTATCTATTCTAATTATGAATTAGAATTATAGTTTATAATAATTGCTAATAAATTATGAATTTAATGGATCACATATAAAGAATAGTTAAGGAGGAAATTTTGATTTAAAATAAATTGGACTTAATTTTAATTTTAATAAAATCTATGGATTAAATATAATATATTTAATTTTATTAAGATTAAAATGTAATTAAAATTAAGTTATGCCTCATCTATAATTAGTAATTTAATTTTAATTAGAAAGAAACCTTAGTGTCTTCTTCTTCTTTTTTTAAATACGAAAAAGATACTAGGGAGTTAGTACTCTCATCTTTTCTTCTTTAACATAGAGTTCTCTTTTTTGTATGCGAATATCATTAGAAGATGGACACGTGAACATTTCATAGTTGACAGTCTATGTTCAACCCTTTTATTAAGATAAAAAGAGCTAATTACTCCTAACGTTTCATAAAAGTCTAAGTTAGTCTATAATATTATTTATGATATGATGTTGCATCTTTAAATTTTTAAAATAGTATTGGTAGCATCTTAAATCTTAACATAGCTAAGTTTTTCAAAGGTTTTAGTATATGAGTCATCAATATAGCCTATATGATGTTAGAATGCAATTTAGATATATTAAATGCTGATGTAATATAAAATAATTTTTAAAATATCGGTTAAAAGTGTTATTTTACTTAATATTTCACACAAGTTTAAATACGCCTTCTTTATTATTTTATTAACAATTTTATACCTTCTTGAGGGTGGATTGAGTATTATTTTGTAATATTAATGTGTAAAGTGATATAAGGAAAATAGTAGTAACTTACTTGAATCTTTTATAAAATGTTGAGATGCAAACCACACTTTTTATCCTTTTATTTTTATTCAAAATTTTAAATTAATTAATTAAAGATATCTTTCAAAAATTACAAAATATTTATTGTTCTTGATTACAATTTATCGATTGCGGTTGATCTCCCTACATAACAATTGATAAACAAAGCACGATCAGTGCGTAATTTTATGGTGAAGCACTTCAGTATGTCTAGAAAGTAGAAACGGCAAGTTTGTCAAGCCAATGATTACAGAGGACTTGCATTATCTGTATAGTTCTATTAATGCACTTCCAACTTCATATCCTAAAAGTCATAATTTCATGTTATACTATGACTTTGTTCGGTAAGTGACTTACCAACCTTTTTTTTAACAAACGGAGAAGTATTTAGCTGTGTGATCATGTTAAACCGTCGATAATCTTATTTAATAATCAGTTAATTAAGTTGACAAATTGAACCTAATTTATTATTTTTGAAAAATGCTCCTATAAGAAACGTTTTGCTCCGGTAGCTAAAAAATTAAGGGAAAAATAATTATGTCCAAATTTATTACAAAGTACTCAAGTTGTTATTTTTTATTATTACTTTCTCTTTATTTAGATGGTTATATTTTGTGTTTGAATATATCATTATTTACTAATTTTTGGTAAATTTATGGTCATGATTTTATTTAAACATTCGCTCACTCTTCCTTATTATGGTTAAACAATTAAAAACATATTTGATTGACCAGAAATTTACCTTAACAATAATTTATTAGTTCAACAAAATATAGGAAAATTAAGCATTATTACAACCAAGTTACCAAAATAGATAGGATAGTAATAAATAAGTTAATGTACTAAAAATGAACTTCAACTTGATTAATATAGAAAAGAAAGTAGTATTATTATTTCTACTTACTTATTTACTACTACTACTACTATATATTCTATATTTTTATTATAGTTATTAAAAAATTGAAATTAAATATCTAAAATTTAAATTTTATGAGAATATTCAAATAAATAATAAGATATATTATTCATGTTTTTATAAATCATTTTTTCTAAAATCATATCCTCATAAGTTATTTTACATATAAATAACTAATTTTATTAAATATTTTTAAATAAACAACTGATATTATTTATTAATCAAATTAACTGATACAATATGCTATCAGTTGTGAAACAAAATCATCAAAGTCTAACATTGCTTGATAACAAGTCGTGAAAGTCGCAACCTTTTGTACACATGGGCCTAAAGCCCGAATTTATCTCATACGGCCAGACGGAATCTGTACGAGTTTGGGTAAGGTATTTTTAATTCAAACGTTGGAATATTTTTTATTTAAATTTAAATATGTTTACATTAAAATTTACCTTTCCATATTGGTCTGGATCGAGCGCCTTTACAACAAAGAAGGGAACTTACTAGGCTTGCCTGCCGGCCTTCACAAATTGCAAGGGTAACGCTTGATGCGTACCCACCCCTATACATACTGATTAACAAAATATAATATGCTGAGAAGGTCCAAGTAGTTGGACCTCTGACAATAAGCCACGTCATCTAGAATTCTATTTCGAAAGACCACCGACGGCCATGCTGACTACCAGAAAAATTTCCCAAACTCCAGTTTTATAGAAACCAGATTTCGCCACGTCAGCAAGCTAATGGTGCGGTCCATGGTAACTGCTGCAGATCTCCACACTCTAGCATCCATCTGTAAACGAAAAATCCGAACTCTGGCATCCATTTGTAGACTGTTAGCTTGAAAAGAACAGAGAAAACGAGAGAGTCAAAGAAAATGGAGAAGTACCAACAGATCTGGGTCTTCGTCGGAGCTTTGGCTTTGTTAGCGGTATCTGCGCTGGCCGACGTCGTCTTCTTGACGGAAGAAAATTTCGAGAAAGAGGTCGGTCAAGACAGAGGAGCTCTCGTCGAGTTCTATGCTCCTTGGTAAAGTTTTGAGGCCATCATTTATGATCTCTTCTTTCAATCAAATAATTGTAGTTTATCTCTTCTAAATTTTGATTAAGAAGTGATTTATTTATAAATTTGCTTTTGGATTGTATTAATTTTGACTTCCTAGTCTATGATCAATATGACGGGTAATAATTTTCTATTTTTGCTTTAGTGATCTTTAGCTACTATTTATGCGACGATATTTTGTTTGAGCGTTGTTTTAGAATGTTCTGGAGTTAGTTTAGTTTCGTTGTGGCAGGTGTGGCCACTGTAAAAAGCTCGCGCCCGAGTACGAGAATCTTGGGGCTAGCTTTAAGAAGGCAAAGTCAGTCTTGATCGGAAAGGTTAGCTTTATGTTCTAGTATAAACCTAATTGCTTTAAGTGTTCTGATGTTGCTCTTAGTGTTTGGTTAATTGTGAAATTTATGCCTGGTCTTGTGCAATTACTACTGTAGGATGAATCTGGAGTCCAAGTAGAAAATTATTGCATCTGGTCTTTGTTAATGGTATAGCATCCGTTTTAATCTGTCTTCAGTCTATCTTATTTAGGTGGATTGTGATGAGCACAAGACTTTATGCAGCAAGTATGGAGTTTCTGGTTACCCAACAATCCAGTGGTTCCCTAAGGGATCTTTGGAACCCAAAAAGTGAGGATAATTAAAAGCTTGCAGTCGGTAGAACTTGGAATATACCTAATTGCGTTTTTCTTTTCAATTGAATGATTCTTTACTTGTTTATATGGTATCAATAGTTATGAAGGACCACGTACAGCAGAATCCCTTGCTGAGTTTGTGAATAATGAAGGAGGTAATTGTCTTCCTCAGTCACTCTCATCCATACGCTATCTTAGTTAAAAAGTAAAAATTCCATCATCAATAAAATTTTGTTGGATTGTGTTTATTGGATGTGGAAATTGGGATGCAATGTGACTAACATATGATAAGAAGTTTCGTATATTGTTGTTATTATCTTGGGGTGTTGCCTTCCTACGGAAGTATTAGTGAAATTAAATTTGGCTTTACTGACTTGTGTTTCATGAAGTCTCTGTCCCTTTCATTTGGTATGTGTGATGATAGATAATTGCAGTCTGTTGTCTTTAAAAGATTCTTATGGTCATGGCCAGGTGTATCTCTTCAAAACTTGATCACAGCTAGTAAATTTCTGTTGTCGTAACTTTCTTGTTGCACATTTACAGATTCTTATCACATCAATCTTTTATCATTTGTAATCATGACATGTTCCTAATCTGTTATGTTTGGTTATAGGGACCAATGTGAAAATTGCTGCTATCCCATCCAATGTTGTTGTATTAACTGCTGAAAATTTTGATGAGTTTGTCTTGGATAAAACCAAAGATGTTCTGGTTGAGTTTTATGCACCGTGGTAAGCATTTTTGTCCCATAGCCATAGGTCATCTTTTTGTGGTTATTTTTTATCTGGAGTTCTTTTGTTGCTGAGGAAATAGTAAATAATCTGTTTGTAGAGTTCCCTTTTATATTTTGATATCATGTTTGTACTTATTCCTTTGGTGGCGTTTCCAGGTGTGGCCATTGCAAAAATCTTGCTCCTGTAAGGCTATTTCATTTTTCCTTGTTCACCTACATGAACTTTCTGACTTCTGGAAGCCTGCTTGCTTGAATCTTTCTGAATAAATGATCTTTGCACCTCCCTTTTTCTGCTCTTGGCAGACTTATGAAAAGTTAGCTACGGCATTTAAATTGGAGGAAGATGTAGTGATTGCCAATTTGGATGCTGACAAATATAGGGATTTAGCCGAAAAGTAAGTCACACTTGTCAGCACCATCTAGAAAGATGGAACAAGTTTTTGAAACTAGTAGTTGATTAAATAATGTTAGTGTCTCTCTGTGTGCAGGTTTGGAGTAAGCGGTTTCCCAACATTGAAATTCTTTCCCAAAAACAACAAAGCTGGTGAGGATTATGATGGTGGGAGAGACTTAGAAGACTTTGTGATTTTCATCAATGAGAAGTGTGGAACCAGTCGTGATGGGAAAGGACAACTTACTCCGAAAGTAAGTCTTACATCGAACACGTTTAGGACCTTTGATTTCTATGTCCTTAAATGTTTGTTTACTCCTGTTGTTCGATAGGCCGGTCTAGTCGACAGTTTGGATGCTTTGGCCAAAGAGTTGGTTTATGCCGGCAAAGAGGAAAAGAAAGCAGTCTTTGCCAAACTAGAAGAGGAAGTTCAGAAACTTGACGGTGTATCATCTAGGTAATTTGGTTTAAAATTTTGGATAATTATTTCTATTATTTGTTGATCCCTATGATCAGATACTTTCGGAGCATTCATCAATGATCATGTATCTTTAACTTTTCACTTCAGCAGTTCTTGTTTGATTTCATTTGAACTTGTGACAGGTATGGAAAGATCTACCTGAAAGCTGCTAAGAATAGTATGGAGAAAGGTGCTGATTATGCTAAGAATGAAATTAATCGCCTTACTCGTATGCTTGAGAAGGTAAGAATAATGAATTGATGAGTCTTAAGACTGAAATCAATTTCTTGATATACGGCTGAAGATTTTCCTTCGACAACTTTGCTGTTTGCTTATGGTAGCCCATGGAATGGAAGCATGGTTAACTCATGTGGTCTTCAGTTTTTTCATCTTATTGTGTGTAAATCTTCTTCTTGTACTGTTTCTGCTGCAGTCAATCAGCCCAGCAAAGATAGACGAGTTCATCTTGAAGAAGAATATCTTGTCCGCATTTGCTTGATCAGATAGATTTGACGGTACTACTTATCAAACTACCTTGAAGATATAATTATTGTCCAGTTTTATGAGAACCAACTTTTTCCACGTCAGGAGTTGGATGTTTGCTTTCAGATTTATTGAGAGAGCCAAGAGTATCTTCTAACGTTGGAAACGTCATTCCTTGATCTGAATCTGGGCATCTGCTGCAGAAACAAATTGTTTTGAGAATCTTGACCTGGCTAGTGAATGACTGCTGCTCTTCATTTACATTTTACTTTTTCATTCACAGTTGCAGAAACTTCAGTATTTGTTTTGAGCCATGATTTTGACGAAGCTAGTGTCTAATTGAATGAATGATGTCGGCTATTCTTAGAAATTAAATGCATACTCTCAGATGGCTTTACTTTAAAGATTAAGAATGACACTGGCGATTTTTCGAACTTCTTATTCCTCAATCCCGAGCACTAATTTGTTGGGGGTGCTAAGCTTAAAGATGAGCAATTGTTGAGATTTTGTCATATTCTGTTTTTCTTGAAGAAACTTGTAACACGTTCACTGATTGGTACTATTTTCTTTCGTTAAAATTTTTCCGATATTTTTTATATTGGAAATAATTTGGAACTAGGCCATTTTTTCCTCTCTTTAGACCGTTGGATGGAGATTCAATAACTATGATACTGTACGAAACGATTATTCTCATTAATTTGAAATTTCTCAAAACGGCACATCTACTTTTATCATAGGATTAGGGGCTAAAAGTATCGGCGAACTCTTAACACTATTTATGTCAAAATCAGGGTAACTCAACTTTTCTAGTTTAACCCTAACAAAAAAGTTGCAAAAACGGCGTACGGAATGTTCGTTTTGATCTAGCAAAGATGGCTGGAAAATTGGGGGATCCCTACCCTGTCTCAGTGAATCTCAGCCGGCCATTTGTGTAGATCTGGCAGGGAAAATTGCCTCTAATAAAAACTTCAGTCGTTGTTCATCTCCCTCAACGATATGTGTGTGATCATAAATATCGAGTTTTTTCATGGGAAAAGCGTGAATCTTTGAGTCTCCGAGGTACAGAAGCAGTATAAAGCTTGGTTGGTCTATAGCTTACCAGTAGTGGGACATTGTGAATTGCTTCAGCTATGATTGGATTGTTCTCTAGAAGAGTAGTGCTGCTACATTCTGTCTCCAATGAAAATACTGGTCTTCTGCAATTTTTCCGCTACTTTGCGACGAAAGATTTAATTCTTCCTTTGCTAGATGCTCCAAAACAGGGAAGACAAGAAGCAAACGGCCCATCTACAGTTTCTTACTTGATTGACCCATGGGGTTTGCCCTCTCAGGTTGCTACCTCTATCTCCAAGAAAGTCCTACTTAGAACCCCAAAACGACGAGACTTGTCCTTTCTCTTGTGAGGGACTACGGATTTAATGACGCCCAAATATGTAAACTTGTCAGGTATTGTCCTAAACTTCTTGTTAGCGATGTTGAGAAGTATCTTCTTCCCAAATTTCAATTCTTTCTGTCTCTTGGAGCTTCGAAAGCCGAACTCAGGAATGTTTTCTCTTCAAATCCAAGTATACTGAGAGCAAGCTTAAAGAATAAGATAATCCCTTATTATCATATCCTCAGGGATGTTGTGTGTCTGGATGATAGGAGTATAGTCCGGTGTGACGGTTTAAAATGTCCCACATCCGTAATAAAAACAACTGATGTGGAGTTTTGATGTAAAGTTTACAAGTTTACGAGCTCTCTCACTCTTCAAATTAGTTTTTGGGATTGGTTCTTTCATAAAAATTTATAAAAATTGATATCAGAGCCGATCTTAGAGTGGTGACCCATGAAATGGTAGCCTATAGAGTGGTGACCTGGGAGTGTCAGCCGTGACCAATGAGGCCATTGGTCTTTATAGGAGGACGAATGTTACGGTTTAAAATGTCCCACATCAGTAATAAAAGCAACTGATATGGAGTTTTGATGTAGAGTTTATAGGCTTATGAGCTCTCCCACTCTTCAAGCTAGCTTTTGGGATTGGTTCTCTCATAAAAACTTATAAAAATTGGTATCAGAGCCGGTCTTAAAGTGGTGAGTCATGGAGTGGTGGCCTATAAAGTGGTGACCTGGGAGTGCTAGTCGTGACCAATGAGGCTATTGGTCCTTATAGGAGGATGAATTTTACGGTTTAAAATGTCCTACATCGGTAATAAAAGCAACTGATGTGGAGTTTATAGGCTTATGAGCTCTCTCACCCTTCAAGCTAGTTTTTGGGGTTGGTTCTCTCATAAAGACCTATAACAATTGGTATCAGAGACAATATAAATTTTAGAAGAAATTGAACAAGGAGGGAAGAGAAAGATGCAGAAAGAACAAAGGTCACCACTCTATAGGTCACCACTTCATGGGTCACCACTCTAAGACCGACTTTGATACCAATTGATATGTATCATAAGACAATATAAATTTTAGAAGAAATTGAACAGGGAGGGAAGAGAAAGATGCAGAAAGAACAAAGGTCTTAGAAAAAATTATTATAGGTCTTTATGAGAGAACCAACCTTAAAAGTTAACTTGAAAAATAAGAAAGCTCATAAGCTTATAAATTTCACATCAGTTACTTTTATTACCGATGTGAGACATTTTAAACCGTAACATCTGGGCGATCCTTGGTCATTATCGAGAGCATTTGACAAGGAATATTTCACTATTGAGAAGCCTTGGAGTGCCACAATCCTCTGTCTCTCTATTGGCGAGTTGCAATCCTAGTGTACTTGTCCACAGGGCTGAAAATTTTTGTGCCTTTGTGAAGAGAACTGTGGAACTTGGATTTAACCCTTCCACCGTGAAATTTATCAAAGCACTGGTAGCATTTGGTTGTTTACGACCCTCAAAATGGGTGCGTAAATTTGAGACTTTGGGGAAATTGGGTTGGTCTGAAGATGAGATCTGGTCAGCTTTCAAGAAACAGCCGATACTTATGACATTGTCTGAGAAGAAGGTAAGAAGCGTGATGCAATTTCTTGTGAACGAAATGGGCATGCTTCCTTCAACTATTGCCAAAGCTCCGAACATTCTTTTCTATAGCTTGAAGAAGAGGGTTATGCCTAGAGGTTCTGCAAATGAATGGCTTGATAGAACAAGATGTAAATTTTGCTACTGTAGTGGGATATGAAGAGAAATGCTTTATGGTTAGCTATGTGAATAGATATCAAAGTTTGGTTCCAAACCTTGGGAAGATTTATGCCGCGGAAATGGATAAATTATAAATACAGTATTTTGGTAAAAGGCTTACAGGTTGCATGCATTCTATAGCATTGAGCAAAAGGAGTTTTTTTCATGGTGCAGATAGCTTGTGACAATCAACAATTTTTCTACGGCATACAGTATTACTTAGCCTTGATTTGTGGCTCACTGTATGGTTCCATCAGGATGCAACTTAGCTTTCTTGTTCTTAGAATGCTTTTTCTTTTTTAGATAAACCTTTAAATGCTTGTAATCATTTTTCCAAGGCTCAACGAACGAACAAACAACGATATTATTTTTTACGACGGCGTAACTCAAAATGGTTTTCCGAATACATATTAGTATAAATGCGCAATAATCCACAAATAATGTGTCTTGAAAAAGTCACGCCGTTGGCTTTATAGCCTCAAGAAGTTCCCTACTGGCTGCTGGTGGTTCATGGAGTTGGTATTTTGATTATTGTCTTCGATTTCTCGCGCCTCTGTTAGCTACAACAAGTCGCTTTCGGGATCTTCCTAGTTCCTACTTCAAATTCCAACCACTAATGAACTGGGTCTCTTTAGATTGCCCATTTTTGTGATGCTTCTGGGAGTAAATGCTAGTGGGTATTTGGTTTTTTTCTCATTTTGTTTAAGAGACTGATAGTGGATGGTTTGTGTACTGATGCTCTTGGTGCTTCATTTCTGTGTTTAAGAGCTGATCAAAAGAAAGACTCTGCATTATTTTGCTACTTCATTACAAGCTAGAAGTCCCATTTGTAAAGCATTTATTTAACACCATCAGTCAGAAAGCGCTGAGATCTAGTTGCTGTCACTGAGAAAGTTTCTGAATTTTTCAGACCTTTTCATCATTGTTATGAGATTTATCTTTAGCCAAGTTTGCAAAGAGAGATTTGAAGGATAAGCTTCGACCCAGATAAGCAATCTTTGGAGTTCCTCTGTTTCTAGCATTTGTGGGGTGAAATTGTAGCTTTTTCTCGTGAGCTCTTTCCAGGAAGTGAAAAGAGGAGCTTTTGATGTTGCGTCTCAAAAGGTAAGATCTTGGTTGCTAGAAGAAGAGTGTCACCTAGCAGTTTCCCAGATCGCGAGTGGGGGTTTTCGTGTTTTATATTTTCGTTGGTGATGATTTGAATTTAAATCTCTTTCCGTTGTTGATTTTTGGGTTTTTCTGGGTCCCATTTCCGTTGGTAGCTTAAATTTGATCAAGTTTGGTCGAATTTTAGTTCTCTTCTAGACATTTTTTTGTCTGGGTTTTGAAAAAACTTGTGCTTGAATTCCTTCTTTGGTTGAACAAGTTAAGCGTCTAATTCTAGAAAGAACTAACTGAAGTGATTCGGCAAACCCCTTAATCACTTTTTAAGAAGTGTCACAAACTAAGAAGGCTCAAATGTAAGAAGTGTCAAAAATTAAAGAACGCTCAAATGGAACAAAGGAGAACTTCTACGGTATTACTCGAAGTAGTCACATGTTTCAGTAGCAGTGTTAGGGAGGAGATGGTCAAGAGAAACAACCGTTCAGCAACACAGCTGCTAATTCAATAGTGAGATGGTTGGAGCAAGAGAACTTCTTGGGAATATCTATTTGAGCTCCAGAAACGATAACTATAGATTAACTTGGTGGACAAGGAGGGAGAGACTAACGAAGAAGATGAACTAAACGACGGGAACTTTAAATATTAAGAAGCGTCGTTTAAGACATCTGATCCAAACGCACCGTTTAAATAGAATCCTCACAACAACTATCCAAGACTAGCGCCTAGCTTAGCTTTCTTCTTACGTATATTTAAACGTCGTAACAAAGACTAGAAAGATGGTTAAAAACAAAAGAGAACAGGGGACAGATCTTTTGTCCCGTGTAACAGAACGTTGTTATTTCCTTTCTTTCGTTATCTTTTAGTTCCTTCGAACGTTCACTCGTACAATACGAAAATATCACAACATTCTGGAGATTAGATTCTGTATTTGAGCTTGCAAATTTCTCTGAACACTTGACCGTTCATGCTACAGTACACACGATCACTCTGCTACAGTACCATAGATTTCCGACCACCGATTCCCTTTTCGTTTTACACTCGCTCCCAGTAATGGAGTCCAATGCCCAGTCAGCTAAGAAAGTTCGTGTGAAAGAAAGGGAAGAAGACCCTCCCCCCATTGAACCACCAGTCACCCTCCAGTCAGCTATAGTGCCGTGGTCTCTGCCCCTTCCACTCAGGCAACCCCTGCTCTCGACCTCAATTGGCCTGACGATACGCCCATTGAACTGGAAGAGGGCGACCTCAACATTGTTCAAGGTCCGAATGGTCTAGGCATCGAACTTTCTCGTAATTTCAGGGGTAAACTTGATCAGGTTTGGGCTCACGCGGTTGTCCTCAAACTGTTGGGACGCAAGATGGGATTCAGTCTGCTCCGAGAACGTCTTCACACCTTGTGGCATCCCTCTGGTCCCTGAAAATTGTGGATTTAGAGAATGACTTTTACCTTATCAATTTCAAGGAGGAAAGAGATTATATTCATTCACTGACACGGGTCCCTGGATTGTTGCCAGACATGTCCTTTCGGTACAACCCTGGTCGCCCATCCTCAGGTCGGGTCACCCATGTCGTGGCCTGGGTCCGATTTCCCGACCTCCCCATTGCCAGATACCATCCTTCTATTCTCACTGCTTTAGAGAATTTAGTTGGGAAAACAGTCAAGATCGACCACAATACCCTACAGACTTACCACAGGCGTTTTGCGAGGGTTGCAGTCAACCTAGACCTCAGCGCTCCTCTTCGATCAATAGTGGAACTCGATGGGAAAGTCATTCGGGTGGCCTACGAGGGACTTCCCCAGATCTGTTTCCACTGCAATCCGGTAGGGCATGGCACCGCCGCTTGCCGCTTGCCCCTTGCGGCCCCTAGCACACAGGCGACGTCCTCTGTCGCCCCCCCCCCCCCCGCCTACCCACGATACCCCAAGCGTCGATCCCCCCACCAGTACTCCTCAATCGGACTCCTTTGGGCCCTGGATGCAAGTGGAACGAAGGACACGCCGCCCTCCTCCTTCCTCAGACGGCTCTCGCCGAACTAGCCCACCACAGGCGTCGAACGATGGCTCCCGAGGATCGCACTTCACGGCCCTCTCCCCCGAGGTGTCGTCCGATGCCCCAACGGAACTCCCTCCATCGACTCTTTCCCCAAGCTCCCTCGTTGGCCTCGCTTCGTCCATTTCGAACCATCCTCCCAGTTCCTCCTTACGGAAATCGTCCAGAAGGGACGAAAAACTGAAGAGAAGCGTGACCCTCGCAGCTTCTCGAAGACCTCCGAAACCTAGCGTCCCGACGCCGTTTGCAGCTCAGTTGGAAGCATCCTTGGGCTCCCCTTACCCGCCCAGCCCACAGCCCCTCCCTTCCCCATCTTTGGTCTTCCCTTTGGATCAGGCTTCCTCCACGGGCCCAGCTACCTCTCATCCTTCCCAGCCCTCCTCCAGCCTAGGCCCATCACCCTCTCCTCCTCCACAGGCCTCCTCCACCGTGGGCCTATCCCCTACCAGCCTCCAGCTGCCGCAGCCCAATCCCACGGGCTTGAGCTACCCTCGGCCCAACTCGGCGCATGTCGCCATTTCCTTACCATCGCACGACGCCCTCGTCTCCTTTGACTCATCCATCCCTATACCTATCCCCTCGGGCCTTGGTACGGGGTCTATGGACGAGGATCCCCCCGAACTTCAAGGCCTAATGGACACAACACCCTCCCCACCTCTATCCGAGGCTACCCCACCCCGCCCTCCCGACCCCATCTCCGAACATCAACTCGAAGGCGTTATGCCTGCCCACCCTGACTCGCCAATGGCGGATCAAGAGCCTGTTCAAGCGACCCTTCTTAGTCTTGATCCGACTGGGCACGCGGATTTGGTTTCGACCAGCTCGATTTAGTTCTATACTGTTTTTAGTTGTTTTTATGACTATATTTATCTGGATTTGTCAAGGGATTGGAGGGCGGACCTTCAAGCCCATCATAAAGAACTATATTCGCCTTCATAAACCACGGCTAGTGGTCTTGGTTGAGCCCTGTATTAGTGGCGACCGCGCTTTGAAAGTTATTCGTTCTCTCGGCTTTAGTAATTCCTTTTGGATTGAGGCTATGGGCTACTATGGAGGGATTTGGCTGCTCTGGACGGCGACTATTGATGTTCACGTCCGTCTTGCTCACCGCCAGTTTATTCATGCTCGAGTGCAGTGGGACCACCACTCTTTTGAATTTACCGCTATTTACGCGAGCCCGACCTACGTGTTACAGAAATTCCTCTAGCATTACCTGGCCACCCTGGCACCGCACATCGCCTTACCCTGGCTTGTGGGTGGGGACTTCAATGCAAAGTTGGAGAGCGCAGATAAACGGGGGGGGGGGAGGGTTCCCGTGCTCAACCCACGGTGAATCCTCTCTTTTGGGATTGTCTGGTCCAGTGTCAACTTCACGATCTTGGCTTTTCCGGTCCACGTTACACGTGGAAGCGGGGAAATATCCGTGCCCGACTCGATCGGGCACTCGGCTCTCCTGCTTGGCTTTCTCAGCATCCTAATACCCGTGTTACCCACCTTCCTTTTTTGAAATCGGATCATCGGCCTCTACTCATTCGCTTCCTTGATCCTGGCCCTCCCCCACCTACGCGACGTCATTTTTGCTTCCAGTCAGCGTGGCTCACCCACGCTTCTTTTTCCCAGGTGGTCGCGGATAACTGGCATCCGAGCTCCTCGGATTTTAGTGGAGCGCTCCACCGGTTCTCAGAGAAACTTCATCACTGGAATGTCATGGAGTTTGGCCATATCTTCCATCGCAAGAAACGCCTCATGGCCCGTCTTGAGGGCCTTCAACACCTGGTTGAGGACTCCGACTCCCCATCCCTTCATGCCCTCGAGGCCACTCTTCGGACCGAATTGGAATCCGTTCTCTATCAGGAAGAACTCTTCTGGCACCAACAATCGAGGAGTCAATGGCTCGTCCAGGGAGATCGGAATACTCGGTATTATCATGCTCTCACTCGAACTCGGCGTCATCAATCCCTACACTATTCTTTCTTGGATGACAATGGTACTGCCGTCACCGATCCTGCGGTTCTACGCGGCATTGCTCAGCATCATTAAGAGGATTTATACCGCTCTGACAGCCCGTCCTCTTTCCCTGGCCCCCTTCCTGGTGCCTTTCCTTCCCATCCGTCGCACATGTATGAGGACCTCTCTAGTCCTCTCTGCCCCAAAGAGATCAAGAAGACGTTTTTTTCCATGGATCCTCATAAAGCGGACTGGGGGGGAGGGTTCCCGTGCTCAACCCACGGTGAATCCTCTCTTTCGGGATTGTCTAGCCCAGTGTCAACTCCACGATCTTGGCGTCATCAATCCCTACACTATTCCCGGCTTTGACAGTTTCACTGCCCTATTTTATCAATTCCAGTGGAACACTGTCGGCCCCTCTTTGGTCCATTTCCTCCAGAGTATATTTCGTCATGAAGTTTGGGAGTCAGGCATTAACCGCACTATCCTTGTCCTTATTCCCAAATTTCCCTCCCCCACTTCTATTGCCCAGTTCCATCCGATTGCGCTTTGCACTGTGCTGTACAAAGCACTCACCAAGATTTTAGCCAATCGGCTTAAACGGTTCCTTCCGACGCTTGTTAGCCCGACCCAGTGTAGTTTTGTACTGGGCTGACTAATTACAGATAATATCATCATCACCTAGGAAGTGATTCATTCCATGAGACGCAAGACTGGCAGGAAGGGGATCATGGCCATCAAAGTGGACCTCGAGAAAGCGTACAACAGACTCGATTGGGACTTCATTCGAGTCACCCTTCAGGATGTTGGTCTTCCCGATTCTTTTATTTCTCTCATCATGAAATGTATCACTACTGTCACCTTTCAAGTGAACTGGGCTGGCGCGTTTGGCGAGGCCTTTCAGCCCTCTGGCGGTATTCAGCAAGGTGACCCTCTTTCCCCTTATCTGTTCGTGTTGTGCATGGAGCGGCTTGGACATGTGATCACCCATGCAGTGGCCACCGGTCGGTGGCGTCTGGTCAAGTTAAGTAGGAACGGGCCCCCCCTTTCCCACTTATTCTTTGTCGATGACCTCATTCTCTTCTCGGAGGCTTCTATCCATCAGGTTCAGGTTGTTCGTCACATCCTGGACTCTTTCTACAAGGCGTCAGGCCAACGCGTGAATACAGCCAAATCGAGGTGCTTTTTCTCCCGCAATGTCCCCTCTTTGACCTGTCGTACTTTAAGTAGCGAGTTAGCCTTCCTTAGGACCTCCAACCTTGGTCGGTACCTTGGGGTTCCCCTACTGCACCAACGTGTCGGCAAACATACCTATCAACATATTCTTGACACGGTCCAGAACCGCCTGTCAGGCTGGTCCCCCTCTTCGTTGTCTTTCGCTGGCCGTGTCACTTTGGTTCAATCGGTCTTAGCGGCTATTCCGAGTTACACAATGCAAACTGTCCGCTTACTGCGAGGGTTATGTGACGCCCTCGAACATGTCATGAGACAATTTTTGTGGGGTTCGTCACACGACAGGAGGAAGGTTCCCCTTGTCAGCTGGGAGGAGGTTTGTAAGCCTAAAGAACTTGGGGGTCTGGGTATACGTCGGATTCGAGAAATGAATGATGCCTTCCTGGCCAAACTCGGGTGGGCCTTGATCGCCTCTCCTGATGTTTTATGGGTCCAAGTGCTTTCCGGCAAATACGCTTTTGATGTGTTTCATCCTCCGGCCTCACTTCCTTCTTCGAGGGGCTCGATGGTGTAGAGGAACATCAGGGTGACGTGGCATATTGTGACTCAAGGCCTCACTTGGCATATCGGTAACGGTTTGACGACGAGATTCTGGTTAGACCCTTGGCTCCCGGGTATCGGTCCCCTCCTCTCCCATTCTACTCGACCGATCCCAGCCCACCTTCTTCATCTCCACGTCCGGGACTATGTGGCCGCTCCCGGCACTTAGGACTTGTCAATCCTCCCCGCCTATCTCCCACCTGAGCTTTGCAGATCCATTGCTGGCATCTTTCCCCCCTCATTGATTATGGGCCCGGACAAGATTATCTGGGGCGCTTCCGATCATGGTCATTACACTGTTGCCTCTGCTTACTCCATGATACTGGGTCACGAGACTGAAGCTCCCCATGGGGTCTGGCGAGCTATTTGTCAGTGGTCGGGCCCTCAGTGGGTGCGTACCTTCTTATGGTTACTTGCCAAGAACCGATTGCTGAGTAATCACCACCGAGTGCGTCGGCACCTCACCACCGATGGTACTTGTCCTCATTGCTTTCGAGAGGAGTCCTCTCTTCATGTGGTTAGGGACTGTTCCCTCGCTCGTCAAGTTTGGGCCGCTTTTCATCCTGATTTAATCACTTCACCGACCTTTCAGCTTCCTACCAGCGATTGGATTCTCTCCAACCTCCACCAGCATCGGAGAGTGCAGGGCCAGGATTGGGCCCTTTGTTTTGGATTGATTTGCTGGTTCCTCTGGATGTGGAGGAACAAGTCCCTTTTCGATGCTTCTTTTGTGCGTCCCACCTCACCTTCTATTATTATTTTGTCTTTTGCAGATCAGGTTCAGAAGGCTACGACAAGGTATAGACTGGCTCCCCCTAGCTTCTGTCCACGTCAGGAGCAACTCGTCGGTTGGTGTCGGCCGTATGCTGGATGGGTTAAATTGAACACTGATGGAGCTTGCAATCGTACCCAGTTCGTGGCAACCGCCGGGGGACTCATCCACGATATTGACGGCACCTGGCGGCTGGTGTACTGTGTTGTCTGCGGAACTTTGGGCGGTCTACACCGGCCTCTCGTTGGCTTGGCGGTTGGGCTTCCGTAGGGATGAGTTAGAAGTGGACTCGCTGGGGTCCACCACTTTTCTTCTTGGCTTCCTCCGTTCTCGTCGCCGACAACTCTTGGTCCCGGTATTCGAACTGCTATCAGAATCGGTCTGTTGTTCATCGTCACATCTACCGAGAAAGCAACAGATGTGCGGACTGGCTCGCCGCCCAGGCAGTTCATTCCGCCCTTGGTGTCCATTTTTTTGATGTACCTGTTAGAAATAGAAGTTTGTTAGAAATAGAAGTTGTAACAAACTAGGAAAGATTTATCTGTAACAAACTAGGAAAGGCTTATCCCTAAAAATCAGGATCAAATGAGGAACAAATCCTAATCCAATCAAGCAACTACTAGTCTTGTTAGTCTATATAAATCATCACTCTGTAATCAGATTAATCAAGAAATACAACTTCTATCATTGACTCATGCTATCTCTATATTCTATCTTTCTCGGCTCTAATATGGTATCAAAGCAGTGTTGATTCTAGGGTCGATCAATATGAGTACCCATAGTACTGCTGAGTCTTCAGCAATGTCCGAAGCTTCCGAATTCTTGTCAACACAATTAGAGAAATTGTTGAATCAGAATACTGGGAATGAAACAGCCAGCGTATCAATCAAATTGAATGATCACAATTACTCCCTATGGTCGAAATTGATGCTGCTGGCTATTGGAAAATGAGGGAGACTTGAATATATCAACGGTAAGATAGAACAACCGGTGAAAACAACTTCAATGTTTCGTAAATGGCAACAAGAAGATCTCCATGTCTTCTCCTGGATTATTGACGCAATTGAACCAGAATTAGTTGGACAGTACATCCAATATCTGACCTCGAGGGAACTATGGTTAGGTCTGGAAAAAACATATCAAAGTGGTGAAGGGTCTCTGCAAATCTTTGACCTTATAACCAAAGCAAACAAGCATCAACAGGGACAAATGACCAATGAAAAATATTACAGTAGCTTTCAACAAATTTGGCAAGAGATCGACACACATGAGCCAAACCCAATACAATGTGCGGTTGATATCACGATATTCAACAAAATCAAGTGGAAAAATCGATTATATCAGTACCTGGCAGGCATGGACGATAAGTACGATTCCATCAAGAGGGATGTATTGAAGGTGATCCGTGCCTCGAGAGAAGAAGCCTATGTGGTCGCGGAAGGAGGCCGCCAGGATGGCTATTCTAAGCCCATCTACAACCGGTGACAGTGGGGAAGGAGGCACATCACAGGGCATCGGAACTGGGTTGTCCGTGAAAGGACATAATCAAAAGCCTCGATCTGATTTCGTGAAGAATACATCAAAGGAGCAGGGGGAAAAAACAAAATCCGTATGGGGCCAGGAGCACCGATCGGAATCGGGAAGCTCGTCATTCCGGCGGATTGGTGTCGATCGATCAACACTCAAATGCTCACACTGTCATATGACGGGACACGTGAAGGAGGAGTGCTTCAATCTGGTTGGGTTTCCTGAGTGGTGGCGTGATAACCCAAAACGGCGACATCGATCGGGCAAAACATCTACCGCAACCAGTAATCCTGAGGCCACCGGAGTTGGCGTTGGCGCCAGTGAGAGGGAGAGTGGAGTTTTTGTAGCTGCTGGTTTTAGGAAGAAAGAAGGAGATAGCCCAAATCTTATGGACTCCACCGACGCAGGTATTGGGTTTGGGGAAAAGTATCTATTCCCAAATCCTCAAATTTGTGGTTCTAATTTTTTAAGGCTTGAAAGTTTTAAAGTTGATAATTGTGGTTCTCATGTTATGGAGGATGTTGACACTGACCCAGCCAACTTTATTGACCCACCACATTGTCGTAATTCCAAGAACCATAAAATTGCATATATTGCCTACAAACCTAATAAACCGAAATGCACTCAGTGGCTATTTGGCTGTGGTGCTACTGATACAATGACCTTTGACCCTACAGACATTATCACTCCCTCAGTACCTAAAAAGGGCCAAATTCAAACAACTAATGGTGATTACACACCAGTCAAAGGTGCAGGATCAGTAGAACTATCCCCAACACTAAAACTCTCTCATTGTTTATATGTCCCATCTCTCACTTGTAAACTTCTCTCTATAAGCCAAGTCACTCGGGAATTGAATTGTAAAGTAATCATGAACCCTGATTTTTGCTTATTGCAAGACATCCAAACTCAGGAGATTATTGGACGTGGCACTGAGCGAGATGGGCTTTACTACGTTGATGAGGTAGCTCAAAACGGGACAGCCCTACTAGCTCATGGAACTACTAACCGAGAAAGTTGGCTCGGGCACCGTCGTTTAGGTCACCCATCTCCTGCTTATTTTAAAATTCTTTTTCCTCACTTGTCCAATAATAGTTCGCGTGATACGTGTGTACTAGCCAAAAGTCATAGAAAAACTTTTCTTTCTAGTAACACTCAGGTTGAACTTATATTTGATCTAGTACATTCGGATGTGTGGGGTCCAGCCCCGAATTCTAGGAATAATATGTTTAAATTTTTCTTGATCTTTGTGGATGATTGTACCCGCATGACTTGGGTATATTTTCTTAAACACAAATCTGAAGTTCCTCAGAGATTTATTCATTTTTATAATATGATCCATGCACAGTTTCATAAATCCATTAAAATCCTTAGAACTGATAATAGAGGAGAATTTGTCAATCATACCATGCAGACTTTCTTTCAGGAAAAAGGATTACTCCATCAAACCACTTGCCCAAACACACCCCAACAAAATGGGGTAGCAGAAAGAAAAAACTGGATCATTCTTGAAATCACACGGGCCTTACTTATTGAATCTCGTGTACCCCATTTTTTCTGGCCTGAAGCCGTTGCTACTGCTGTTTTTATCCTTAACCGCCTACCTACCAAAATACTTCACCTTTAGACACTCTTTCTAGTCATACCAAAATACCGGCACCCCTAGCTCTATCACCTCGCATCTTTGGATGCTCCGTTTTTGTCCACATACCAAAATCCGAGCGTTCTAAGCTTGATCCTTGTGCCCTTAAATGTGTGTTTGTTGGGTATGGAGTTCATCAGAAAGGCTATAGGTGCTACCATCCTTCTTCTCGTCGCATGTTCACCACTATGGATTGTGACTTCTTAGAAACAGAATATTTCTATGCCACCCAACTCAGTGTTCAGGGGGAGAAGTCAGAAACTGACACACTGAGCTGGCTTCTAACCCCAAGTATGTCAATTCTTGGACCTACCGGAAGGAATACCTCTGACAATGTAGGGACGCCCATCTCACCAGGATCACCCCAAGCTCCTCAGATGGATACTCCTCGAGAGGTAATAACCCCTGTTCATAATAATACTTCCGCTCTCAATTACTCTGACCACTTTCATGCAGCCTTACCACCAGAAACTGAAACAGAAGTAGTAGAATCTACCAAGAGGTATGTTCTTCCTCCAAGAAGCACTCGGGGAGTCCCGCCCCAGAGATATTCACCAGAACATGACTTGAGAAAATCCAGATACCCTATAGCTAATGTAGTGAGTGGGAGCTTGTGGGAAGAAGCTAGGGCATTTACGTCTGTGTTGTATGCTGGAGCGATTCCTAGAATAACCGCCCATCGGGTGTCACAGTATCCTGTTAGAGGATAGATCGAGGATCTGTTTCACTCGACTCACTTTGTAATCGGTGTACTCTTATTTTCCCTTTATACAAAAAAAATATCACAACATTGTATGTAGTGTCTTAATAAAGTATTGTAAGAAATTATCCAAAACATTGAAGAAAAAGAGGCATGGCATGGCATGGCATTCTCTGTCCCTTTTATTCAATTCCGATCTAATGTCATAACCTATCATTCACTTAATAAAAAGAACAGAAGATCTTATCTCAGAGTAGCACGACGATTTATGGGAGTCGAGAGAGCGCAATAGTTGTTCAGATTTCATACCACTGTCTAGTTTTGTGTATATGTTAGCAGAAGCATAGGTTATTATTTTATGCAATCAGAGTGGAAACTTATTGAATTTTTAATATAGGCATAGTGTAGAATCTACTAATAAGAATTGGACTTAGATTAATCATTGTTCAAATAACTAAAACTAGTTGTTTGGATAGTTGACCCTTACCACTTATAAACTTTTTAATATTTTCATGTTTAGTTAATATAGGACACTCTTACACTCCCCTTCAAGTGCAATTGAGATTGAACATACAGTTGTCACTTGAAATATATGCAGTGGTAACCGGATCGGGCCGCTAGGACTGAATATCTAGACGAACAACCGAGAAATTAATAATTCGGACCAAACCTACTATGATACCATATTAAATTTTTAATATAGGCAGAGTGTAGAGTCCATTAATAAGAATTATATTTGGATCAACCATTGTTCAATAGTTGACCCTTACTACTTATAAAACACTCTTACAAAAGTGTTAATCTACTCGATGTGAAATCCTGTTCTTTTTAACCTATCCATCCATCGACATCATGGTTAGAAGCAAAGCTGTTGAAAATTTCAAATTTGTATGTGTATATATTCCAAAAACTACATTTTATCTGCAAATTTTAGTCAATTCTTTTCAATTTTCTTTTCCTTATCTTTTTTATTTTTAACGTGAACATTGAAAGAAGAAAAGTGATCTCAATCATAATAGTCTTTTGGTGTTGACTTATACTAATAGAGTTTTAAACTATTTAATATTTTTAAAGAAAGTTGAGTTTTTTTATTTTGTTCTAATTTAAATGAGTTTTGGACTATTTAATATTTTTAAAAGATATTTAATTTTGAGTCTAATTTATTAGAATATATTTGATTTGACACAATTAATTTTAGTTAAAATAAGATTTAATTCAAATTGTTCAAGCCCAATTAGAACTTAAGTTATTAAAACTAGAATGGAATCTGGTTTGGACCCAACTTCTTAAGATTAAGTCCAATGAAATTTGGACTTCAAAAAATATATAAGTTTAGGTTATGCCCCTGGCTTAGCTCTTGGGCATTCGTATTTCTAGTGATTTCCATATCAACAAGCTCTACCTGATGGCAATTGATGGCCGAAAAGAAAGATAAGGAGAGGGTTGTGTCCAACTTTTACTATTTTATATTCTTGACCTTAGAATTTTTTGATATTTTGCATATTTGCCGGCATTAACACAGACCAAAACTCCATCTCCAATTCCATATTATATATTAAAATTTGGCATCATTTTTCAAGCAAGCAAACCAATACTTGTTCGTGCAGTACGAGATTGATGTCCCTGCAACTCAGTTCTGGCAATCAAACTAGAAAGAAATGGGAACAAGGACCGGTTCTGGACGTGACAGCTTTTCCCTTTCTCCTCAATAACTTTGCCGGAACTGATTCATTAATTTGAAAGCTATGCCTTGGTCGACCTGATACCTTGTGTTTTGATGTATGCTAGTGTTATAATTTTCATGGCTGGTTTCCTGAAAATTGTTGCTCAAAGCATGAGTGGTTGTAACTGCTAGTGTACGGAAGCTGGGCAGCAAATCTTTCTATCAAGTTGCCAACTCATTCAGCACCAGCAACACTGGAACCATCAGAGACACTTCAAAGTGGCTTGACAGGAGCAGAGTTGAACCAACAAAGCTTAGGGCCCTAGCTGAGTCCTGAGAATGTGACTGATGTGTATAGTTGGAGGAAGTATAGTCAGAAGCAGATGAAAGGTTATCAAAGTTCCAGGAGCTACTACAGGTGCACGCAATTCAGTTGCCATGTAAGGAAGAATTACTCCCACTGTGTCGTTGATGTTGTTTGTATTGGCCAGCATAATAACGGTCCCCCTCAAGAAAAATGTAACAGGTCTAGAGACTAGAGGGTTATTTATCTCCTAAAATTGTCCTTCCTGGGGACACTGGCAATCCTTCTGATGAAAAGTCAGATGGTTCGGTTATACTTATATCAATGTGTTGTGCGTATGCTAAGCAATCATTTTTCTGTTTGGCTGAATCGGCACAACCAAGTTCAGGCAGCTCTAATTGTCAAGAACCAGAGTCAAAACAATCGCAAGCTATTAGGGAAACTTGAGAGAGAATTCAACCTTTTTTTTTTTTGGATTTATGTTCACTTTTACTGATCAACTTCAGTATTGTGTCTCAGAAAATGTTCTGCTCTGTGAATTGCGGCGTGCCCAGACTTCGATCAAGACGACCCATGTCGGCTTTCGGTCCATTCTTCAATCATCAATCTCCTACCTAATCGCCATGCCAGTCCCAAGTCTCGATCCACGCCTTCCACAAATTTATTAGCATGAGAAAACCTACCATGCAGAGGTAGAAGTCTACGTAAAAACCTAAACCTAGCTACAAAACCATATATAAGGTATAGTTTTTCCATAATTGAGGTACAAAATCAGAACCTAGTTGTTTTCTCTGCATTTATCAACCTCGCATTCACAAAAAGACTTACTTGATCGTCGGAGGGGCTAATCGGGACACAACCCCCGACATGCCTTCCTTGTTTTGCAGGTATCTTCACATTAAACTCATCACGGAAAGCAGCAGGATCATGGAGCGTAACGATTAACGCATGCTTCAAATGCAAATCTGGCGTAATCAATGCGCCACCGTGGGGCCGACTTCCGCACCACGCCCGTAAACACACGATCACGGTAGCGGCGATGAACCCTGATATAGCCGCTGTTGCGGCTCTAGCGATGCAACGCATGGGTTTGCAGCTACCTGCAACTCCGCCACTTCAACACATGTTTCCGTGACGGAATCCTCGGATCCTAACGATCAACCACAACCTCGAGATTTGGAACAAGAAGAACAGTGTCGCTTTAGAGGATAACGCCGACTCAATATGCACCGAATCTCCGTGCCGATCGGATGCGATCCTGCTCGCTCACACACCTCCTCACCAGAAGCAGATTGAGGAAGCGGTGATCTATCGATCCGCCAGATTTTGCAATCTCAAACCAAGATAACTTGGCGACCATTTGCGCGGCGGTCACAGGACAGATCGAGATGACGACCGATCGTCACCGACGTAAAACCTAGAAAAATCGTGGATGATCGGATTAACGCAGTATGAGCTTCCGCCAGACGCCTCGACATCACAAAGATAGCTCTCCTTCACTCAAAAATTTTGATCGCCTCGCACTTTAACCAAAATACCAACGCTAGAAAAATACACCGGCAAAACCGACCCACGGACTACTTACAACACTTCCAATGATGATGAATCAGATCTGCGTGCGGATGTCATCCAATGTAAGGCTTTCTGCGGCGGCTTTTCAAGAGGGAGCCCGACGTTGGTTCAATAGTCTACCTCCGGTCAGATCACTTGCTTTGAGTATTTATCTACTTTTCCTCAACCACCCACTACAAGAATGGCCACAGAAGATGACTTTGGAGGTGATGCAACTCACCCAAGGAAGGAATGAAAGTCTGCGAGTTCATCACTCGGTTCAATAACGGTTGGTCGAGGTCCCCAACCTCACTTGCTCGCCTATCTTTCGCGCTTATGAGCAATACGAGGACGAGGAGTTTAAGAAGTCGCTAGCCTTCGATCAACCTGCATCTATTTAGAGATCGACATCGGGCGACAAGTACATTCATTTCAAGAAGTATTAAAGAATACAAAACGCCGCGATGATCGCGGGCCGAGTGGTAGGGCGATGAGTCTCACAAAGACATAGGATCGATCGACCGAGAAAGCCGATCGATCGGCGATGGCATCAACAAGACTTCACCCCGCTTAACAAACGATATGCGAATCATCAAGGCCATGAGAGCGGATGGGGAGACTATCCGAGAGCCCAATAAAATGAAGACCCTTACAAAGATAGAACCCGACCTATATCGCCGCTTCCACAAAGAGGTCGGTCATGATACTAAGATCACTGGCGGTTGAAAAAGAAATCGAATCCTCATACAAAGGGAAGGTTAGGCCGATTCGTGAAGACGAATCTAAACGCCGACGGGACAATCGGCAGATGTCGGTCACGACATTATCAGGCATCATACGGAGGCGAAATGATAGGAATAACGGAGGAGGCGTAATCTAATATGAGATAATCGACGAGAAGAGAGGGCGATCAAGGGAAAGAAACGATGGGACGCCGGGCAACAAGACGATCAACCAACCGAGTCATTAACATGATATTCGGTGGAAATACAACCGCGGATCTACCACTAAAGGAGAAAGAGATATGCCAAACAGTCGGCAGAGACTCATCCACTAAAAAGCCGAGGAGACCGACAGATGATATCATTCGATGAGTCCGACCTCGATGGAATAAGTTGCCCCCATGATGACGCACTCGTGGTAAATCTGAATATGGACGATTACGAGGTGAAGCGAGTGATGATTGACACGGGAAGCTCGGTCGATTTGTTGTATTACGAGGCCTTCAAGCAGATGAAGGTACCCGAAGACCGACTACTACCTGCATGACGGTCCCATTAAAGGAGTAATCACAAGTCGGCCACCCGCTTCGCCGGGTGAATTTGAAAGTGAAGTTCGGGCAGAAGCCATGTCAGGGAGAAAGGGACGTTGAGTTCCTAGTCGTCAAGTTTCAAGGGGCATACAACGCAATAATCGGGCGGGCTACTCAAAATGCCCTCAGATCGGTCGTCTCCACCTACTACCAGGTTATGAAGTTCCCGACACCCCACGGAGTTGGTATTGTCAGGGGTCAGTAGAGAATTGCCAGGGAATGTTACTTAGCGGAAACGAAGACATTAGATGGGGCGGTAGTACTGACGAGCTCTCTTGATGTGAGAACCGACGAGGATATAGATAGGATGAACCCAGTAGAAGAAACACAGCGGGTCAGACTAGACGAAGTCGACCCTTCTAAATTCACAAACCTAGGTTCCGAGCTATAGAGCGACCTGGGTAAAGAGATCAAAACCTGTCTGGTGAAAAATAGATCGGTCTTCGCTTGGGTGCCGAGCGACATGTCTAAAATTTCTCGATCAGTTGCGTCGCACTCCCTCGGTATACGGCATGACTACAAACTGATCAAACAGAAGAAGCGATGGCACAGCAAGGAGCGACAGGAGGTGATCGAGAAAGAAGTAGAAAAATTACTCGAGGCCGGGTTCATCCGAGAAGTCAAGTACCCTGAATGGCTCGCCAATGTGGTTTTAGTGAAAAAGAAGAACGGGAAGTGGAGAATGTGCATAAATTTTACCGATTTGAACAAAGCATGTCCAAATGACAGTTTTTCCTTGCCCAAGATCGACCAGTTAGTAGACTCCACCTCAGGACATGAACTTCTCAGTTTCCTGGATGCCTTCTCGGGCTACCATCAAATCCAGATGAGCCTTAAAGACGAGGAAAAGACCGCCTTCATCACCGACCAGGGCACGTATTGTTACCAAGTGATACCGTTCGGTCTAAAGAATGCTGGGGCTACTTATCAACGGCTCGTCATGGAGGTCTTCAAAACACAGATAGGTCGGTCTGTCGAAGCTTACGTGGATGATATGATGGTTAAAAGTAAGACGGTCGCCGAGCATGTGGATGATTTAAAAGAAGTCTTCCAGACACTTGATAAATTTCAGATGAAGCTGAACCCTAAAAAATGCGTCTTTGGTGTGGCATCCGAAAAATTCCTTAGGTTTATGATTACTCAACGTGGGATTGAGGCTAATCCAGAGAAGATTGAAGTCATCGTCCAAATGCCTTCACCAAGGTCCTTGAAAGAAGTACAGATACTAACTGGTCGAATAGTCTCCCTTAGTAGATTTGTGTCCAGATTGGGGGACAAGTGCCTCCCATTTTTCAAGATCTTGAGGAAAGCGAGCGTGGCTCGGTTCAATGGCGGACGAGTGTGAAAGCTTTTCAACACTTAAAGCAATACCGTCTAGTCCGCTTATCCTGCAAAGCCCGGTGAGGGAGAGAACGATTATATACTTGGCGGTTCACGAGGCAAATGCAGACTTATTCGATCGGAGGGAAACGACCAACACCCTACCTATTACGTCAGCAAAGTATTAACCAGACCGGAAACGCGATACACGCCAATAGAGAAACTAGCTCTCTCCCTGATAATGGCGGCTCGGAAGCTAAGGCCTTACTTCTAAAGTCATACAATTGAGGTATGGACCGACCAACCCCTAAGGCAATGCCTTCAAAAGCCCAAAATTTCGGGCCGACTAATAAAGTGGGAGGTAGAGCTGGGAGAGTTCGACATACGATCTGAGACTCGCGGACCATTAAAGCGCGGTGTTGGCGGACTTCATCGCGAAATGAGCCAACCTAACTCGAAGACGGCGCTCCTCGCTGGAGCTTGTTTGTTGACAGGTCGTCCAATGCCGATGGATGTGGAGCGGGAGTAGTGCTGATCAACCCGCACAATGAAGAAAAGGTGGAATACACCCTTCGACTTGAGTTCAAAGCCTCCAATAACGAAGCAGAATACGAGGCCCTGATAACCGGTCTCCAACTGGCTAAGGAAATGGAGATCAGGCATCTAAAACTATATAGCGATAGCCAAGTGGTGGTCGGTCAAGTCACCGGACAGTATGAGGCCAAGGGGAACAACATGATCAAGTACCTGGAGCTGGTAAAGCAGGAGTTGAGCAATTTCAAACAGTACTAGCTCAAAACGCTAAAGCGGACGCGCTCTCCAAAATGGCTTCCGACCGTGACGCCATGAACAATGTCCTGGTCGAACGACTAGACCGGCCTAGCATTCAAAAAGCCAAGGAAGCTCTCGACGTAAGTACCAGTCGATCGAGTTGGATGGAACCGATCATACAATACCTTTTGGAGGGAAAACAATCAGAAGACGCGTCGGAGGCCAAGAAATTGAGAATAAAGGCAGCCGAGTACACGGTCGTTAACGACACTCTATACAAGCGGTCTTACGACTGGCCACTGCTTCGATGCTTGAATGAAGAAGAAGCCGAAAGCGAGCAATGGTCAAGTCCATGAAGGGATGTGGAAACCATGTAGAGGCGAATGTTAGCTCACGGTGATCGACACAAAGGTACTCTTGGCCGACAATGAGAAGAGATCGCCAGAGAAAGTCGACCGATCGCGAGGCTGCCAGAGAAACAATGCAATTGCCTCACCACCAATCGAAAGGATGAAAATTGTGAGCCATCCTATCCCGTTCGCTCAATGGGGAATGGATATACTAGGGCCTTTCCCTCTCGATCCCGGGCAGAAGAAGTTCTTGATAGTGGCGGTGGAATACTTCACCAAATGGGCAGAAGCGGAAGCGGTCGCTACAATTTTCGAGCAAAAGGTAGAGAACTTTGTGACGAAGAACATACTTACCCGCTTCGGGATGCCCATGGTATTGGTTACGGATAACGGTCGGCAGTTTGACAACGACAAGTTCAGAGATTTCTGCGACTGACTAAAGATCAAGCTACAGCTGACTTCGGTAGCTCATCCTCAAAGCAACGGACTCACGGAGAACACCAATAAAAAGATAATGAACGCTCTCAAAAAGCGCCTGGATGGCCGAAAGACCTGGGTGGAAGAACTAGACGAAATGTTGTGGGCATACAGAACCACACCGAACAGAGCCACAGGAGAAACACCGTTCATAATGACCTTCGGGGCAGAAGCTTTAGTTCTAGTAGAGGCGGCATTGCACAATCAAAGGGTGTCGGGCTATGAAGAAGAGCGGAATGATGAAGCCCGCAGAGCAGAACTCGTTCTCCTCAGTGAGGATAGAGAAAGGGCAGTCGCTCGTTCAGAAGCTATCAGGCAAAAGGCAACCAAATTCTACAAGAGAAGGGTTAAGCCGAGCGATGTAAAGGTAAGTGGTTACGTCCTACGAAAAGCTAAGGCAGCTGGAAAGCATCCTGGAAAGCTCAGACAGGCGTGCGAAGGACCTTATCGAGTGATTAAGCAAGTCGGGCATGGTTCTTACATCCTCAGCGATGCGAAAGGAAAGGTTCTACCAAGGCCTTGGAACTCACAGAACTTGAAGGTGTTTTACCAGTAAATAAGTTTTATTCTAGTTAATCTTTCCTTATTATCATTTTTGTATACTTGTGGGTACCTTTTTCTGTTGGATCGCGTATGGTCCGAGTATTCACAATACGCTGCGAAAAAAGACCATACAACAACATGAGTATAATCGAGAATACCAAAGATGTACGAAAATACCTTATTTTTGTGGATAGATTGCTTCTTTTCGGATTCCAAGACACTTTAAACGCTAATGCCTTCTACCGTATCCACACGAGTATGCACGATCCGGGCATGCGGTGTGGTGTGCTAGCACGTTCGAAACTCTTCCAATGCCGCATTTATTATTCTCTCGGATGGCGGCTGTGGGTTTCGCTCTTTTCTTCCTTAACCTAATGAGACCTAAGTTTCTATTTATAGAGAAACCCTAATCTCATTTAGGCCCTATTAAGTTTTAGCCCATTATATCATATATAATAAAAGCCCGACAACTTAATTAAATCTAGCTCAATAAATATATCTAAATATATTTATTCAACACCTAATAAATTAGGCCCAAGAGAATAAGCCGGATCACCTTACTCTTTGTGTGCGACCAGAGGCTCATTTGATGTTGGCAATGGGCTCGATCACATTTCAAGGCCCATAAGTCATAAGCGCCTCTAGCAAGACATTATGACTACCCAAATCAAATGAGGATCGATAATCGATTTAACTCAGAATTATGGTTATAGGCTCGATCCTTTGTAACTCGATATCAAGATTAATCACAAGGCATGGTACATGTCAACCTTTGATTAATCATAGTTTCTTGATCCCCAAGTTGATCGATTATAACAAATGACATTGATGACTCTTCATCAATTCATTTGAAACGACCATGCATTTCTTGATCACACCGTCAAGAGGCCCAAATGATATCTCTCTCATTTAAGAGAGGTACAAATCCCATCTACGACATTCACATCCTCCGCATGATTCATTTAGTATCCAACATAAGACTATATGTTATTCGGTTAAAAATAACTTAGTCTAATATCAAAACACTAAATTCCTCATATAGGAACCATGATGACTGCAGTCAAAGGACTAAAGTCAAACCATATAAAGAATCACTAATAACATGAAACCATGTAGTATTCTTTACGTGGGTCGGTCCAATATATGTTCTCTAACATATATCTATGTTTCGATTTGATATCTCATATCCATGATCGAGAAACGTGATCATCAATCGTAACACATACTAGTCTTAATTCATTATTGTTCCACCAATAATGATCGACGAGACGATCTAGAATAGTGTTATAACGCTTATGGTTTTACTATCAAGTCACATACTTGATAACATAAGTCTAATACTATTCATGGAATGTAAATCACATTACATAAATGAAATACATGCATATATGAAGCGGAATACCTCATAATATATTATTAACAAATCATAATGTTAATACATGAATCACAAATGTTCATTGGCCTAGGCACACTACTAACAATCTCCCACTTGACCAGCCCAATCATCGATATCTAATAACCATAGACCTCGTATGACTCTCATGTTTAGGGCGTGGAAGAGGCTTAGTAAGTGGATCGGCAATGTTGTCATATGTGCCCACTTTGCATATCTTTACGTCTCCTCTCCCAATGATCTCTAATCAAATGGAAACGCTCGAGTATGTGTTTGGATCTATGATGCGAATTTGGTTCCTTAGCACGTGCTATAGCCCCATTATTATCACAATAAAGGTCTATAGGACTTGCAATGCTAGGAACAATTCCAAGCTCGTGATGAACTTCCTGATCCATCAGACTTCCTTAGCGAAGATCCGAGGCAAAGAATGTACTCGACCTTCAGTTGTAGAATCAACAATGATGTCTTGCTTTGAACTTTTCCACTCATCGCACCTCCATTCAAACAGAACACAAAACCTGATTGCGATCTGAAATCATCTATGTCGATCGAAAACCAGCATCAGTGTAACCATTTACAACTAGCTCTCCTTCAAGTCCTCCATAGACTAGGAACATATCCTTAGTTCTTCTCAAGTACTTAAGGATGTTCTTAACTGCTATCTAGTGACTCTCACCATAATTAGATTGGTATCTACTTGTTATGCTCAAAGCATATGAAACATCTGGTCGAGTACATAACATGGCATACATGATAGATCCAATTGCAGATGCATATGGAATATTACTCATGCGCTCAAGCTCCTTATCTGAAGTAGGACAATCCTTCTTAGAAAGCTTGATTCCATGTGACATAGGTAAGAATCCTCTCTAGGAATCTTGCATACTGAACCTTTTCAGTACTTTATCTATGTATGTACTCTGACTTAGACCTATAAGCTTTCTTGATCTATCTATATAGATCTTAATGCCTAAAACATAGGTAGCCTCACCTAAGTCTTTCATTGAGAAACGTTTCCTTAACCAAATCTTGACACTCTGTAAGGTTGGAATATCGTTCCAATGAGCAATATGTCATCAACATATAAAGCTAAAAAGACAACAGCACTCCCACTAACCTTTTTGTAAACACAAGGTTCATCTTCATTCTTGATGAATCCAAACTCTTTGACAACTTCATCAAAACGAAGATTCCAACTTTCGATGCTTGCTTCAATCCATAAATGGATCTTTGAAGCTTGCACACCTTTCCCGAATTCTTAGGATGGACAAAACCTCAGTCAGTATCATATATACATCCTCAAGTAAGTTTCTATTAAGGAAAGCCATTTTGACATCCATTTGCCATATCTCATAATCGTAGTATGCAGCTATGGCAATAAGAATTCTAATGGATTTGATCTTGACCACTGGAGAAAATGTCTCATCATAATCAATTCCATGAACTTGTCGATAACCTTTAGCAACAAGTCTTGCTTTATAAGTGTGCACATTTCCATCCATGTCGAGTTTCTTTTTGAAAACCCATTTGCATCCAATGGTCTTCAAGCCATCAGATGGATCAATCAAAGTCCAAACTTGGTTGTCATACATGGATTGCATCTCTGCTTTCATGGCCTCCAACCATTTAGCAGATTCTGGACTTTTCATAGCTTCTTGATAGGTTGTGGGCTCATTATGATCGATGAGCATCACATTGTCATCATCAGTAACGAGAAATCCATATCTCTCGGGCTCATGACGAATCCTATTAGATCTACGTAGGCCTTATGTTGTTGAAGGCTGCTCATCAACAGCTTGTGAGCTCGCTTCAATCTCCTTTTCAGGCTCAATATCATTTTGTGAAACTTGAATTTCTTCAAGTTGTACTTTACTCCTTCGCTTCCTTTGGAAACAAATTCCTTCTCTAAGAAGAAACCATTTCAAGCAACAAACACTTTGTTCTCTGATGGGATGTAAAAGTAATATCCTTTAGTTTCCTTAGGATATCCCACAAAATAACATTTTTCAGATTTGGGTGCCAACTTGTCGGCAATTGGACGCCTACATAAGCCTCACAACCCCAAATCTTTAGAAAAGATAAATTGGGACGCTTCGGTCCATATCTCATAAGGTGTCTTTTCTACTGACCTTTGAAGGAATACGGTTCAATATGAATCTCGGTTTCTAAAGCATAGCCCAGTATATTTTGGAAGATCATTTGACTCATCATAGATTGAACCATATCTAATAGAGTTCGATTTCTCCTTTTCAGAAACACCATTCCATTGAAGAGTTCCTGGAGGAGTTAATTGTGAAACGATTCCACAATCCTTAAGATAATCATCAAACTCTTGACTTAAATATTCACCTCCTCGATCGATCAAGGATTTTAATATTCTTGCAAGTTGATTTTGTACTTCATTCTTATACTCTTTGAACTTTTCAAAAGATTCAGATTTGTACTTCATTAAATAGACATACCCATATCTATCAAGTCATCTGTAAAAGTAATGAAATACAAATAACCTCCTCTCACGATATGCTAAAAGGACCACATACATCGGTATGTATAAGGCCCAATAGCTCATTGGCCCTTTCCCTTTACTCGTGAAGGGGCCTTTGTCATCTTACCCAAAGAAACAAGAATCACATTTTCAAAAGATTCAAAAGAATCAATGAATCCATCTTGATGGAGTTTTGAAATCGTTTTTAGTTTACATGGCCTAAACGACAATGCCGGAGATAGGTTGGGTTCAAATCGTTAGATTTAAACTTCTTGGTATTTATGTTATAGATGGGCTCATTTTTAGAGACTCGGTTCAGAGTATAGATGCCATTTAATTGACGTGCAATACCATATAAAACGTCATTCTTATAAATGGAAATACTTTTATTCTCAATAGAAAATTTAAATTCATCATTCTCTAAACAAGCAAAAGATGTAGCACCCCACTCCCGACGAGACCCGAACCCGATATCCATGGTGATATCCGAGCCCGTGACCATGAGGGTGGCGTCTTAGAACATTCATTACCTTATTAACAAAAATCGTATGACATTTTTTTTCCAAAACATTAGAGTCTTGCTAAACAATCATTGACTTGGCCCAATTCTAACAAAACATTTTCAAATATAAAACCATTTCTTGATAAAACAATTTCAATCATTATTAGCACTCATTAGTGCTCAATCACTCTATACAATTACATGTAAACAATTGGGCCTACTAAATACCAAATTAATACACTAATGCGAATACTGAGACGACATCGATCCCGACCCGACACTGCCTTGCTAGCGAGAGACGATACTCCGCGTGTCCAACGGGTACTCTCTATTTCTGAAAAATAGATGCAATATTGGGTGAGTTTGCGAACTCGGTGAGAAACCATCATCGATGGTTCACCCAACTCATGCATATCCACTCAATCACACAATATTGTATATATATCGAAATAAGAAATCACAGCATTCAATTTCACATTTTATAAGGCAATAAGCCTTTCACACAATTCACATTAAATATTCATTTATGCGGTGTGCATGTGACTCTTCCATTTTCTTTCGTTGTTGTGGACCGCTACCGAGCTCATATACGTTGAGCCATTGGCTTTGAAACATTGGGCTTAAAGCCCCGAAACTTTGGGCATAGCCCTGATCATCGAGCCGAGGCTCGGAATACGTTAGCACGAGGCCTCGTGCGTTGAGCTTAAAGCTCAAATCGGTGGCGACACGGTCACAACTACCATTATCTCGATCATTTATTATGCATGAATGCACATGTCATTTTCCAATATCCAATTATCGATTTCTATTTCCAATTCCAATTAATTACTATTTCCGATCATTTTCTAATGTCCTCGGACTTTCAAATCCCAGATTTCATTCCCATGCATTTACCTTTCGTTTCACTATCACATTTACCATCCAATTTACTAATCTATCACATTTACAATCCAATTTACTAATGCATTCTCACGCACTTATTCTCATTTGCACTTCATATCATAATCCAATATTTCAACACCCATGGTCCAAATCAATCAAATCAATCAATCACATATATCCATCCTCGCTTCCTCATGGCGATCAATGCATATAATTAAGAAACACATAAGGTTGAGAAACCAACTAGGTTACTCACCTATTACTTCCGAAGCTAATCTTGGGAAGTTTCCGCCAAATCATTCTGGACGACGCTCACTGGGCCTCTATAAGAAACAGAGAAAGAACGAGTCACTACTGACTATAGATGCAATTTGTGCACATGTATGTGAAATATGCATGTTCATGAATTTTCCGCCCTAAATCCAAATTTCCCAAAACAAAATCTGTCTAAAATTAGAAACCTATTAAGGCCGACGGCATAATTGGGACCTCTATAGTCCCCAATTAAACAAAATAGTGATTAAAGGCTCGTTATCCGGGGCCACGTCAATTTCCCGTCCAAAAATTCTCAATTTCTCACAAAATGAAATTAAATGTTCAACGAATCCGATGCCTCAAGAATCAGGTCAATCGGACGTTGGACGGAAAAGAAATTGACAAAAGAAGTATAAAATCCCAAATTATCAATTAACAAATAAAAATAATAAAATAAATAAATAAATAAAAAACAAAATTAAGAGTCAGCCTCGCTGGGGGCGACGTCTCGCCCCAGCGGGGCTGACTGAAACAGCCTCGTCGCTAGGGCGACGCGTTTTTCGCTTTCGCCACTTTAGAGGCGACGCTGTCATCCTAGTGACCCAAGCGTGATTCCATTTCGTTTTTTTTTTTCTCATTTTCAATCCAATTTTTCAACACCCATAATTCATTGTACACAATTCAGAAAATTCCCCACTATATCTCGTTGGAAAGATCATGAAACCCTCTACAATTCTCAAGAAGACCATAAAATCAATTTCTCCTTAAGGGTGTCAAAATCCTTCAAAGCTACTGCCTACTCAAATCCCATTAAAACAGAACAGTACATTGAAATTTTCATAACTCTCAGATTCTTCAGCCAAAACTTACCACATAAATATGCTCAATAAGTTCACAATGTCATCTACAACTTTCATGAACAACCCAAAATCAAATTCCATTGCTAAACAAGTCAATTAATTCACTCAATGTTGCTGTCCCTGAAATCATTCAATTTGAGCAGTAAACTTATAACAAGCATAACTCCCTGTACACAAGTCAGAAAATCAGAACTTTATATCCTTGAAAAGATAAATCCTCAAAATTCAATTTTCATGAAGAACTCAATTTCCAATTTAATTTCTAACAATTTCAAAACTGTCATGCAAGTTACTGCCATGATCAGCAATTCACAACCTAATGCAGGGTCAGTTTTTGTAAAATCATAACTCCCAATTCTGACCTCTAAAAATTATATGCCATATCTCATTTTCAAGATAATGTCTTCCTCTACAACTTTGCAGAAGATCACTCACACCAATTCAGTCCACAAAAATTGCTAAAATTGCTCCCAAGCAGAAAGCTCACAAAATCAACACTTAAGCTAGGTTTCATCAACATGCCCAAAACCAGTCCATAGGAATCAGTTCATATCTCCCAATATACAACTCAAAAATTAACAAGATCAGTGGAAATGGAAAGCTAACTCAATATGCCTCAACTTTCATAAAGACCATTCTCCCTAAATCCATCTCAACTAATTTATAAAAATTAGTAAAGCTCATAGGTTAAGGTTTCGGTTACTGTTCACAGGCAATAAAACAGTAACTTTCCATGCCAAATTTCAACCTATTAGAGTTACAATTTGACAACACCTATTTCACACAAAAATGTAGCCAACATCCCAAAGTTTAAGTGGCCACAAACCTCACCTCATTTGCATTTCTATACAATGAGTTATGAATAAAACAGTACAATCAATCAAAAACCCTAATTTTCCAGATTTGGTCCAACCTTTGTTTCTCTCATTTCCATTGCCTTTAACACATCATCAAGCATCCAAATAACACAAATCAGTTCTTATACCATTCATACATGTACTAGGGCTAACACACAAAAATTGGCAGCACTTAATTCTCAATTCATATGCTAGATTAGTCATCCATGTTCAATTCAAAATCGCCATAACCACTTCTATCATACTACTTTCAATTCCTCCACAACCTAGCCTTACACCCATTACTTCAAACCATCATTATCAACAATATAATACATCCCTAAGCAAAATAAATGCTCCATTAATGATTCCTAACTACCATGGCATTCAATTCATCATTAAACCAACATGTAAAGCTTAATTAAAGCTTAAAACCTTCAATTAGCACTTACCTCCTATAAAGCTTCCCTTAAAGCTTCAACTACCAACTTTAACTTCTACACTTGAAACACCAAAACATCAACCTTCATCACTTTTCTAGCATTTACAACAATCATCATACCAAGAGGAGTAGAAGAAGAACTATAAGAAGGTTCCACTTTGAGAGAGAAAAAGAAGAACATCGATGATGAGAAGCAAAAATGGGAGAGGATGCCTTTCGGATGAGTCTTTTACACATATCAACTTGTTCTATCTTGTTTTTAAACAAGGAAAACCGATAGGATCAAGCAATGGACATTAAATGAAGGTGTTTGGTGTCAAAATTTCATTTGTCAAAGGTTTCCAAAGAAAAGTCAACATATTAATTTTTTATAATTCAGATCAAAAATTTACCCCAATCAACTCCAATGACCCTAATTTCAATCCCAAAATAATGTATCCAATATTATAGTGTCATTGGATAAAAATTTTCGATACCGAAAATCAACCGGTTCGCCACTTGGCGATTTATCCGGTCCGGAAATTTTCGGGAATTTTCCCGAATCATTTTTTTGAAAATTACCTAAATTGCCCAAAATTGTAAAACATAAGACAGTCCACTCCCAATAATTTTTTAAACACGAAAACCACACTTTCACTATAAAAACACTTTTAGGCCATGTACCGACAATTTTGCCGGTCTGGGACTTTTCTCCGAATAATTCCAGAAAAATTCCCATAAATCCCTAAAAATGTAAAACACTCTATGGCGCACTCCAAATAATTTTTCCAAATCCCATTATCACACCAATTTCACAAAAGATCACAATTAGACACTTAGGCCGGGAAATGTCATGAATGCATGTATGACTATATGCCTCTGCAAAACTCACCATTTATAGAGGCTGCATGACATATGTTCATGCCGAGTTATAATTTAATACTCCTAACCCGTCCCCGTCCCAATGTACTAAAATACCCTTCCCATCGGAGATGGGATGTTACAATTCTCCCCTCCTAATAAAAATTTCGTCCTCGAAATTTCATATACGATTTATCAGGAAGGCAGGGGAGTCTTTTTTATTAATACCCTCTGTTTCCCACTGTTTTCACTACACGACCACATTCGGTCAATGAACGAAAATCAAAACAATCAATGACTCTTTTCCTTTCTCAACTTTACATGATTTTATTGCTTTCTCAGACTTACGCGCAATTCGCCACTTTCAAGCTCAATAACATATATATCGGATCCTAACAATATCTATGAAACACTTTGTGAATCCGAATCATCTTTTAAGTTTTAGCCTAACTTGCCAATCCATAATTCTATTCACACCACAATCGCATGGAGGCTACTCCTCGCGAATTCAATTTCCCTTAATTACACCTTTATTTCCATCTAAGTACATTTTAGCCGAGGCCATACCCTTCAAAATATTTCCTTTATCGCTTATCAGATTCCGTTATTATCAACACAAATCTCATGAGATTTATAACCTCGGTGTGAATCAATTCAGCTCAATGTTACCATCTTAAATTACTTAACCTATCTCTTTATTGCCCTGATCACATAATAAAGACCCCTTATACACTTTTCGCATGGTGACACCAATATAATGATTGTCATACCACAATCACTTTGCCTTATATATCAATCTCATATCCCAATGAAATCCAAAAATACCTGTTGGTTAATCACACATATCATCGTTTAACCATCAATTGCTTTTCCACAATACTTTTACTAGAACATAACACTTCGATTGTTTCTTATGCTTTCTCGAACCATTTACTAATAATCATTCGTTTTCCCATCCTAACCTTTCAATTACTCTTTCAATATGCTCTTGCTAAAACATAAAGCTTGATCATTCCTTACGTTTTCACTAACAGCCTCGTAATGAATATCACCCATTTTCTTAATTGAACTATACCTATCACTTTCCTCAACAAATGGAGTTATCTACGCTTCTTTGATACGGTTTACAATTTCTACTTCCTCACTTCGGTTTTGCCAATCCGTTTTGATGCACACCACCTTTGAAATTCCATAGCTAATAATACTTTCTTTTGCCCTTTTATTTTTTTCAGTTCGACTAGTAATACGTAATAATACACCAGATTTGATAACTTTATTACCCAAATTTGGATCTTCTGCAATTGAATTTATTTATTTCTTTGTTCAATTCCTTGAATTGCACCATTAGCTTAGTTTGGAGTAATCACCACCGAATCCTTTTCAAATCATTCAAGCGCACGACATAACTCAATAGTTATCGATTTGCATATTCATAGACATCTCCAAACTATTTCGCATTTATTTATGTCTCCAAGCTTTTAGGCCACACTCAAGATAACAAATTTCAAATCATCAATCATAATACCGCCCATGGAATCATATTTGTCCTAAGGTGCATAAAATCACTTTATCCAATTTTCATAGATCACATCAGAACCTTTACTGGAACACTTCAATATAGATAGTAAATTCTTCAAATGTCTCCTTTATGATCATTAGTCATAACATTCACATGTTTTCCTCAATTATTCTTGTCGATTTGCTAAAACTAGAAAATCTTTAACAATTTATGAACGCATCCAGCATTCCATTAGTTCCCATTAATTTCAAATTCCGCCTACACATATCTTTTAAACTTTCGCATTTTATCAATACCTATATCTTAATTAATTCTCCCAATATCCCATGTTCGCATCCTAATTCATCCCTTATTCATTCAATCAAAGTTAAGATTCACTCTTATGAGACTTGTATAACGACCAATTTCCTCAACTATACCAATTCATCTACTTCTTTTACCTATATCCATTATCCATTGCAACACAATTGAGACATGTTCCTTTTCCGCACTCCATAGTTGATTCATGTAACTTTTAATTATCGAACGCTCCAATAAGGAACAATTTTCGATAATTTGTCTCATCATAACATATTCTCGCACATGTTCCTTACCTTCATTTCTCCACATAACTTAATTTATTCACGATAGATCACTCACTGACTTGAATAAACAATCGTTATATCGATCTCGTGCTTTCAAAACATACTTACACAAAATATACACGATTTTTTTTTAATCCCATCAAATTCACAAATAAATATTTCCTTAATATGCAGTACTTCTCTTACATAATCAGAATCATCTCATTAACATAATGTACACTCTTCCAAAGAACTTAGTTTAGCTCTTACGCTAGAGTCTCGCGGATGTAATACACATCGCCACTCTTGATACATCACGAAGATAAATCTCGAAAGCACTTAAACAATTTCTTTTCCTCTATTATCTCGCCATAATCATCACATCCTATCTGACAATATATCTCCATAGTCCCATCAATTTGCCCATTAATAGATCATACTGCTAAGAATACCTTAATTGCATTTAATTCTCGATAACCATTTTCTTTTTGATACCAATTCTCGATCATGGGGACCTTACTTTATTCATGTCCCTTATTTTATTCTCGCAAACTCATTACTGATGCTAACATCTTTAACTGTATCACTTCTTTCTCAATTGATCATTCGAGCATTCTCATGTCTTACTCTCACTCATTTTGAACTTGAGCTAAGCGGCATTATAATCGGAGCTTATGTAATAGGCCACCGATTTCTTCCTATATCATAATCCCGCATTATTCATTTATGCTTAATCATTTCACCCGTGATAGTAATCCCACTATCGATATACACTTACAAAGGACAATATATTCGAACTCAAAGAACCTTCCTGCTTCCACCCGTCCTCGCCGTGAGGATCATATACAATCTCTATTCCTATACAACCGATCAAGATAAGCACTTTCGCTTCTTATTCTACCTCATAAAGAATTATTATTATTTTACAAGAATTCGGCTAGCAATTATCCATTAACTCAAAGAATTGCAACTGAACATTTTCACTTACCATAGGGCTCCCATAGCGGTGTGCATTTACTTGACAGATCAATTAAACCCAACAACCTTTTCATCTATCAATTTCATTGTCTTACATTTCAATCTTTTCATTATGGCATTCTACCCATATATTTCCGTACTCAAATCAAGATCACAGATGTGAAATCATTCTTGATTTTGCCCTTAATATATTTTGACTCCAAATCACCAATCCTTATATATAACTCTCATCACGGTAATCAATCCCAATTGTAGCTTTTCTATATCAGAGAACACTTTATTTTCATTTACCTTATACACTGGAAATCTTCCCATTATCACAACTCTATTTTTTTTTCTATTCATTCCCAACTATAATCTTTATTCAAATTCACATTCAAGGATATACCTAATCTAACTCCAATATTGTACTTCACAATATACCCGTCAATACCAAAGACACTAAATTTTCGTCATACGATCGAACCATACACTCTTTCCTATTTTGCGATATCCATTACTTCCTTTTATCACATTCTAACACATTATCCTTTTTCTCACTTTTTTCTAACCGCTTAAACGACTGAGACATATTTATACATACGACTCATATACTATACTGGGGATCAGTTGTCACTGTCTGCCGTGACACAACTTAAATGCACATAACTAGACACACCCATTTTTTTGAAAGCCCATGTAAGATTGTACAACCTGGCTCTGATACCACAAATGTAGCACCCCACTCCCGACGAGACCCGAACCCGATATCTATGGTGATATCCGAGCCCGTGACCCGCGAGGGTGGCGTACTAGAACATTCATTACCTTATTAACAAAAATCGTATGACATTTTTTTTTTCAAAAACATTAGGGTGCGCAAACAATCATTGACTTGGCCCAATTCTAACAAAACATTTTCAAATATAAAACCATTTTACTGATAAAACAATTTCAATCATTATTAGCACTCATTAGTGCTCAATCACTCTATACAATTACATGTAAACAATTGGGCCTACTAAATACCAAATTAATACACTAATGCAGATACGGACGACACTGATCCCGACCCGATACTCATCTTGCTAGCGATGAGACGTACTCAGCGTGTCCAACGGGGTACTCTCCATTTCCTGAAAAATAGATGCAATGTTGGGTGAGTTTGCGAACTCAGTGAGAAACCATCATCGATGGTTCACCCAACTCATGCATATCCACTCAATCACACAATATTGTATATATATCATAAATAAGAAATCACAGGCATTCAATTTCACATTTTATAAGGCAATAAGCCTTTCACACAATTCACATTAAATATTCATTTATGCAATGCATACGTGACTCTTCCATTTTCTTTCGTTGTTGTGACCGTGCTTTGAGCTCATATACGTTGAGCCATTGGCTTCAAACATCGGGCTTAAAGCCTCAAACGTTAGGCATAGCCTCGATCATCGAGCCGAGGCTCGGAATACGTTAGCACGAGGCCTCAGACGTTGAGCTTAAAGCTCAAATCGGTGGCGACACCGTCACAACCGCCATTATCTCGATCATTTATTATGCATGAATGCACATGTCATTTTCCAATATCCAATTATCGATTTCTATTTCCAATTCCAATTAATTACTATTTTCGATCATTTTCCAATGTCCTCGGACTTTCAGTCCGGTATTTCATTCCCATGCATTTACCTTTCGTTTCACTATCACATTTACCATCCAATTTACTAATCTATCACATTTACAATCCAATTTACTAATGCATTCTCATGCACTTATTCTCATTTGCACTTCAATATCACAATCTAATATTTCGAACACCCATGGTCCGAAATCAATCAAATCAATCAATCACATATATCCATCCTTGCTTCCTCATGGCAGTCAATGCATATAATTAAGAAACACATAAGGTTGATAAACCAACTAGGTTACTCACCTATTACTTCCGAGCTAATGTCGGGAAGTTTTCGCCCCGTCGGTCGGACGACGCTCCACTTGGGCCTCTATAAGAAACAGAGAAAGAACGAGTCACTACAGACTACAGATGCAATTTGTGCACATGTAGGTGAAATATGCATGTTCATGAATTTTCCGGCCCTAAATCCAAATTTCCCAAAACAAAATCCGTCTAAAATTAGAAACCTATTGGCGGCCGACGGCGTAATTCTAACCTCTATAGGTCCCCAATTAAACAAAATAAAGATTAAAGGCTCCGTTATCCGGGCCACGCCAATTCCCGTCCAAAATTCCCAATTTCTCACAAATGAAATTAAATGTTCAACTAATCCGATGCCTCAAGAATCAGGTCAATCGGACGTTGGACGGAAAAGAAATTGACAAAAGAAGTATGAAATCCCAAATTATCAATTAACAAATAAAAATAATAAAATAAATAAATAAAAAAACAAAATTAAGAGTCAGCCTCGCTGGGGGCGACGTCTCGCCCCAGCGGGGCTGACTGAAACAGCCTCGTCGCTAGGGCGACGCGTTTTTTTTTCGCCAGGCCACTAGGCGACGCGTCGCCTCTAAGTGACCCAAGCGTGATTCCATTTCGTTTTTTTTTTTCTCATTTTCAATCCAATTTTTCAACACCCATAATTCATTGTACACAATTCAGAAAATTCCCCACTATATCTCGTTGGAAAGATCATGAAACCCTCTACAATTCTCAAGAAGACCATAAAAATCAATTTCTCCCTTAAGGGTGTCAAAAATCCCTTCAAAGCTACTGCCTACTCAAATCCCATTAAAACAGAACAGTACATTGAAATTTTCATAACTCTCAGATTCTTCAGCCAAAACTTACCACATAAATATGCTCAATAAGTTCACAATGTCATCTACAACTTTCATGAACAACCCAAAATCAAATTCCATTGCTAAACAAGTCAATTAATTCACTCAATGTTGCTGTCCCTGAAATCATTCAATTTGAGCAGTAAACTTATAACAAGCATAACTCCCTGTACACAAGTCAGAAAAATCAGAACTTTATATCCTTGAAAAGATAAATCCTCAAAATTCAATTTTCATGAAGAACTCAATTTCCAATTTAATTTCTAACAATTTCAAAACTGTCATGCAAGTTACTGCCATGATCAGCAATTCACAACCTAATGCAGGGTCAGTTTTTGTAAAATCATAACTCCCAATTCTGACCTCTAAAAATTATATGCCATATCTCATTTTCAAGATAATGTCTTCCTCTACAACTTTGCAGAAGATCACTCACACCAATTCAGTCCACAAAAATTGCTAAAATTGCTCCCAAGCAGAAAGCTCACAAAATCAACACTTAAGCTAGGTTTCATCAACATGCCCAAAACCAGTCCATAGGAATCAGTTCATATCTCCCAATATACAACTCAAAAATTAACAAGATCAGTGGAAATGGAAAGCTAACTCAATATGCCTCAACTTTCATAAAGACCATTCTCCCTAAATCCATCTCAACTAATTTATAAAAATTAGTAAAGCTCATAGGTTAAGGTTTCGGTTACTGTTCACAGGCAATAAAACAGTAACTTTCCATGCCAAATTTCAACCTATTAGAGTTACAATTTGACAACACCTATTTCACACAAAAATGTAGCCAACATCCCAAAGTTTAAGTGGCCACAAACCTCACCTCATTTGCATTTCTATACAATGAGTTATGAATAAAACAGTACAATCAATCAAAAACCCTAATTTTCCAGATTTGGTCCAACCTTTGTTTCTCTCATTTCCATTGCCTTTAACACATCATCAAGCATCCAAATAACACAAATCAGTTCTTATACCATTCATACATGTACTAGGGCTAACACACAAAAATTGGCAGCACTTAATTCTCAATTCATATGCTAGATTAGTCATCCATGTTCAATTCAAAATCAAGCCATAACCACTTCTATCATACTACTTTCAATTCCTCCACAACCTAGCCTTACACCCATTACTTCAAACCATCATTATCAACAATATAATACATCCCTAAGCAAAATAAATGCTCCATTAATGATTCCTAACTACCATGGCATTCAATTCATCATTAAACCAACATGTAAAGCTTAATTAAAGCTTAAAACCTTCAATTAGCACTTACCTCCTATAAAGCTTCCCTTAAAGCGTCAACTACCAACTTTAACTTCTACACTTGAAACACCAAAACATCAACCTTCATCACTTTTCTAGCATTTACAAAAATCATCATACCAAGAGGAGTAGAAGAAGAACTATAAGAAGGTTCCACTTTGAGAGAGAAAAGAAGAACATCGATGATGAGAAGCAAAATGGGAGAGGATGCCTTCGGATGAGTCTTTTACACATATCAACTTGTTCTATCTTGTTTTTAAACAAGGAAAACCGATAGGATCAAGCAATGGACATTAAATGAAGGTGTTTGGTGTCAAAATTTCATTTGTCAAAGGTTTCCAAAGAAAAGTCAACATATTAATTTTTATAATTCGATCAAAATTTACCCCAATCAACTCCAATGACCCTAATTTCAATCCCAAAATAATGTATCCAATATTATAGTGCCATTGGATAAAAATTTCGATATCGAAAATCAACCGGTTCGCCACTTGGCGATTTATCCGATCCAAAATTTTCGAATTTTCCTAATCATTTTTTGAAAATTACCTAAATTGCCCAAAATTGTAAAACATAAGACAGTCCACTCCCAATAATTTTTAAACACGAAAACCACACTTTCACTACAAAAACACTTTTAGGCCATGTACTGGCGATTTTGCTTGCCCGACTTTTCTCCTGATAATTCCAGAAAAATTCTCATAAATCCCTAAAATGTAAAACACTCTATGGCGCTCCAAATAATTTTTCCAAATCCCATTATCACACCAATTTCACAAAGATCACAATTAGACACTTAGGCCGGAAATGTCATGAATGCATGTATGACTATATGCCTCTGCAAAACTCACCATTTATAGAGGTGCATGACATATGTTCATGCCGAGTTATAATTTAATACTCCTAACCCGTCCCCGTCCCAATGTACTAAATATCCTTCCCATCGGAGATGGGATGTTACAAAAGAAATAATGTTCCTACCATAAGAGTACATAATAACAATTCTTGAGTTCCAAAATGAGCCCAAGAGGGCAAAATAAGATCATACGTCCCTCACGATAAAGCAGCAATTTTTGCTCCATTTCCCACGCCAGCAGTCGATCTCACCGGACATCAATCTTCTAGTCCTTCTTAGACTACGCACATTAGTACAAATGTGAGTTGCAGACTTTCAGATCTAATACCCAAGATGCGTATGAGTAAAATTGATTTCTATAACAAACATACACCAAGAAGTAGTCGACTATTCTTCTTCTCTTTCACTTTTTCCAAATAGAGTTTGCAGCTCTTTTCCAATGACCGTGTTCATTGACCTAAGCAAACTCCTCCTGGGTGCCTTAGTCTTAGCTTTAGGCTTGGGTTTGACTTGGACTTGGGCACTTTACCTTTGTCCTTTGTTGTGCCCTTCTTCTTGAAACCTTTTCCCTTTAAGTTCTCTTCAGCAGTTTTCAGCATCCCATGCAATTCATCAATGGACTTCTCCATATTATGCATGTTGTAGTTAAGAATGAACTGATCATATTCATCACCAAAGATGATAGAATAAGATCCGCTTCCAATTCTTGACTAACAGTGCACCTAATTTCTCAAGATGATGAATGTAACTCTTCATCTTAAGAACATGAGCACTCACGGGTGTGCCAGGAGTCATCTTGCATGAATTCAATGCCTTAGTGGTTCTAAACCTCTCTTAGCGTGCTTGCTCTTGAAACATAGCTTTCAGTTGAGCAAGCATGTTATAGGCTTCCATTTCCTCTAAATCCTTCTGAAGGTCAGAGATCATGGCGCCTAACATAAGGCATGACACATCCGTGGAGTCATTGATATGCTTCGTGTAAGCATCCTTTTGAGCCTTAGGTGCGTTTGCTGGTGGTTCTTCAGGGATGAGTTCTTCTAAGACATAAAGTTTTCTTTCTTGCTTGAGAACAATTCTCAAGTTCCTATAGCAATCTAGGAAATTTATTCCACTAAGCTTTTCTTTCTCTAAGATAGATCGCATAGAAAGGTTTGTGGATGGAGTAGCCATAATCTACAAGAATTATGCAATAAGGGTCAACATTCATATATTATGAGGTATTAGCTCCCACTCAAATAAATAACCCTCAATTGATGAATGGGAGAAGCAAGATCCATATTTCACTAAGTCCTAAGAAAGCTTTGGCTTAACACTCAAGACTTAGTTATGTAGGTAGAAAACTCTTTTCAATTACATCACATGTAACTCTTGATGGGCTTATGTTAAAATACATCTTATGTACTGCATGTATGTATAAACCCAATCTTATGCCCTAAGCCCAAAACCGCTTTGATAGCTTAGTCAAGTTTAACCATACTTTACCTATGAATAGCACCATTATTCAAATGTCTTCCCTAGATGATCCCTACATGCCTTGCTTTGGCAAAAACCCACATAAGGATAAGCTAGAGATAAACATTGGTAAAGATTTATGGAAGGCATATAAACTTGAAATTATGAAGAGGGTCGTTCTTAGTACATTATGAAGGCTACTAATCCTATTAGTAATGGTGTTTGTACTATGCTATTTCTAATCCTATACTAAAACATACTTGAGTATATATATATTAGAAGTATAGAATAGTAACTTACACGTGAATATAAATATTCAAAAAAAATATAAATAAACACATGTAACATCACCCAGAATATATAACACATAACAAATAAACAAGCGTAGTCGACTAGAAAGGATTATAGTCGACTGGAAAGGATTATAGTCGACTGGTCGACTTGTGCCGACCGATCGAACCAATTCCAGAGATCGAAACCAATTTCACGATTGAACAAACGTTTTCACCAAAACTCATCTCCGCTCTCCAACCAATGATTGAACACTTCTAGTCGATCGAAGAGATGCTATTAGCCGATCGAACCATTTTCAATCATCGAACGAACGTTTTCGCTAAAACGCCATCTCCGCTCTCCAACCAATGATCGAACACTTCTAATCATCGGAAGAGATGTTAGTCGATTGAATATCCTTGTCCAACATGAATACTTGCGGTTTCATTCCGCATCCATGTCTCACATGGTGGAAACCCTAGCACCACCACCTTCACCAAACCCTTCATGCTTATCATATATTCTCATCAAGCATCAAGATAATCAACAGATCTGAAAAGAACATGCATGAAATAAAAAACACTTTCATATCACGCAACCAAATCCGTGAGCACATGTAATCAAAACATGCATATTGTTATCTCTACAGAATCCAAATCCGTAAAGCACATGTAATCAAAACATGTATATATTTTCGATTATACATAAGCCAAAATCGTGAACACATGTAATCAAAACACGTATATTAACGATTATACAGAAGAACCTGGCTCTGATACCACTATTGGATCGCGTACGGTCCGAGTATTCATAATACGTTGCGGAAAAAGACCATACAACAATATGAGTATAATCGAGAATACCAAAGATGTACGAAAATACCTTATTTTTGTGGATAGATTGCTTCTTTTCGGATTCTAAGACACTGCAAAACGCGAATGCCCTCTACCAGTATCCACACGAGTATGCACGATCCGGGCTGCGACTGTGGTGTGCTAGCACGTTCAGAAACTCTTCCGAATGCCGCACGATTATTCTCTCGGATGGCGGCTAGGGTTTCGTCTTTTTCTTCCCTTAACCTAATGAGACCTAAGTTTCTCTATTTATAGAGAAACCCTAATCTCATTTAGGCCCTATTAAGTTTCGGCCCATTATATCATATATAATAAAAGCCCGACAACTTAATTAAATCTAGCTCAATAAATATATCTAAATATATTTATTCAACACCTAATAAATTAGGCCCAAGAGAATAAGCCCATATCACATTACTCTTTGTGGCGATTCAGAGGCTCATTTGATGTTGGCAATGGGCTTGATCACATTTTAAGGCCCATAAGTCATAGCGACCTCTAGCAAGACATTATGACTACCCAAATCAAATGAGGATCGATAATCCGATTTAACTCAGAACTATGGTTATAGGCTCACCCCTTTGTAACACGATATCAAGATTAATCACAAGGCATGGTACATGTCAACCTTTGATTAATCATAGTTTCTTGATCCCCAAGTTGATCGATTATAACAAATGACATTGATGACTCTTCATCAATTCATTTGAGCACGGCCATGCATTTCTTCACCACACTTGTCAAGAGGCCCAAATGATATCTCTCTCATTTAAGAGAGGTACAAATCCCATCTACGCTCATTCACATCCTCCACATGATTCATTTAGTATCCAACATAAGACTATATGTTATTCGGTTAAAAATAACTTAGTCTAATATCAAAACACTAAATTCCTCATATAGGAACCATGATGACTTCAGTCAAAGGACTAAAGTCAAACCATATAAAGAATCACTAATGACATGAAACCATGTAGTATTCTTTATGTGGGTCGGTCCAATATATGTTCTCTAACATATATCTATGTTTCGATTTGATATCTCATATCCATGATCGGTAAACGTGATCATCAATCGAACACATACTAGTCTTAATTCATTATTGTTCCACCAATAATGATCGACCGTGACGATCTAGAATAGTGTTATAACGCTTATGGTTTTACTATCAAGTCACATACTTGATAACATAAGTCTAATACTATTCATGGAATGTAAATCACATTACATAAATGAAATACATGCATATATGAAACGGAATACCTCATAATATATTATTAACAAATCAAAATATTAATACATGAATCACAAATGTTCATTGGCCTAGGGCACACTACTAACATTTTCCTGTCCCTGCCAGGCAGGTTTTTTAACGGCCCACGCCCTTGTTATCATTAATAAAGGGGTTTCAGATTTCTTGGCAATAAAGAGTTACATTACATGTGGTAAAGAGTAGAAAATCCAATCAGCCACCGCCCGACATCTTTATAGACCGACTACGGTCAGTCGGGTCGTCAAGACAAGATCCTTGGGACCTCATTCGCCATCACTCGACATCTCCATAGACCGACTACGATCGGTCGGGTCGCCAAGACAAGATCCTTGGGACCTCGTTCGAAATCTCCATAGATCGACTACAATCGGTCGGGTCGCTAAGACAAGATCCTTGGGATCTCATTCGCCATCACTCGGCATCTTCATAGACCGACTACGGTTGGTCGGGTCGCTAAGACAAGATCCTTGGGACCTCATTCGCCATCACTCGACATTTCTATAGACCGACTACGGTCGGTCGGGTCGCCAAGACAAGATCCTTGGGACCTCATTCGCCATCACTCGGCATCTCCATAGACCGACTACGGTCGGTCGGGTCGCCAAGACAAGATCCTTGGGACCTCGTTCGAAATCTCCATAGATCGACTACAATCGGTCGGGTCGCCAAGACAAGATCCTTGGGACCCTCGCTCGCCATCTCCATAGACCGACTACGGTCGGTCAGGTCGCCAAGACAAGTTTCTTAGGACCCGCGCTCGGCATCGACACAAATCGACTGCGGTCGATCGGTCGCCAAGATGAGATTCTTGGCACCTCGATTCGGACTCTACTATAAGTCGTCCTCGAAGCCGGTCGACTACGAGCAACTTCATCAAAACTCAACATACATCGAAAGTAAAGAGCAAAAATACGGAAAAAGACATCAGAAACAATGAGGCAAAGGTAAAATTTCATTAATATCAATTTGCCCTGGCCACAGACCCGACCAGGTGAGCCTTAAAAGTCTATAGAAGGGAAAGTGGGAGGATGTCCAGGAGAACCCTTGGAAGCGGGCGGAAAAGCTGAAGCCGGAGCAGGGTCCAATTGAGCGGTCGGAGAAGTATCCTCACGAGGAAGCTCGTCCTCCTCAGCAGAGCTAAGATCCAGCTCCTCATTCGGGACTGGGCCCCGGTCCTCCATGCCTCTCTCCGTCACTTCCTCCAGAGAAAGGCTGCGGTAGAAGCAACGGCTCAAGCAAACCTCTCAAACGAAGGACCGTCTGACTTTTAGAAACGCAGGCGTTATAACAATTCTTCAAGATCATGAGGGCCAGGTCTCATGAGTACTCCAAGCACTCCTCCTGTAAGAACCGCCTCTGCCATCGCAGGATCGCCTCAATCCTTTGTTCCTTCACGGAGGCTTGCACCCTCCTCTTCTCAACGTATCCTCGGTTTGAGCATGGTCTCGGAGGGATTTCTCCTTGAGCACCCTCTCCGACTCAAGCCGCCCTCGCAACGCCGCATATTCCTCAGACAGCTTGTTCTTAGCTGCCATTGCCCTTACCCTTTCGGCCTCCTCTCCGGTGAGCCGAGCCTTCAAGAAGCTCCTCTCCTCGTCTCCCGAAGCAAGCTGGGCTCTCAGGACATCGCGCTCCTCCTCCCAGAGTTTCTTGTCCTCCTTCAAGGAAGAAAGTTGAGCCCGACATAAGTCTCTTTCCTCTCTGACCTCCGAGAGCTCTGTCTTCAAACCGTCCACCTGCTCCAGGAGGGAATTGATCTCCCGATTCAACAGATCGATTCGCTGATGCGTGAACAAAGTGAGAGCCACATCTCTCATTGAATTGCGGATGGCGCGGCTCATCATCTCCTCAAGACTTAACTCATCAAAGCGCTCCTCGTCTGAAGGAGGAATAACCTTCTCAGCGAGATGACGAGCCACTTCGCATCGCCGATCGAGGCGCCTTCTCGAGGCTAATCGCCACCTCCCACTTGTCTGCGCTCCCTGTCGGCTTCTTCCCTTTTCCCTGGGCAGACGGGGCAGCACAATCTCCCACTTTTCCTTTCCCCTTGCTTCGGTCCAAGGGGCAAGGAGGTCGGTCGACCACTTGAGAAGGTCGGTCGACTACTTCGAGAGGTTGGTCGACTACCCGAGCCCCCCTTCTCCTCTTCAGAGGTCGTTCAACCTCCTCCTCCTCCTCCTCGATCACAACCACGTACTCACCAGGCGGGATGACCACAGCAGGGGCCACGGGCGGCTCGAAGACGGTCGGAGGAACACTCCGTTGCCCGGAAGCAATTGGCCGAACAACCATCGAACCAGCCTCCCCTATCTCCGACCTCGACTCCGAGGTCCCGCTGCCCGACGCTACCTTGGCGAACTTAGGAGGGCCGGAGAAAGTATTAACCTTCACCATGGCTGCACAAACAAAGAAAGTAAGTTAGAATCGAACCAAAACTTACAAGTAAGAAAACAAATCAACCACGAGGGTCAACCAAAGTGGCGCTTTCTCTCCTAGCTCGCCAACTTACTACGGGGTCAATCAAGAGAGCCCGACGCCCCACCAGATTCAAATAAGCCGAGCGGTTATACCGGTCGAGCTCCTTTATACTGGTGACCACCTCTCGCCCTCCCTAGATAGGAATAGACTTGACGAGTCATTCCATCGCTCGGCTAGGGATACCTCCACTACTGAATCTAAGAAGACCGGAGGCTTCACGAAGAAATACTTCGTCACAACCGTAATTTTACCGACGTCCCTTTGGGCGATACCGCATCCTTATACATCGTGAAGGATCCCACCCCTTAACTCTGACTCGCTCATTCTTAAGAAGTGGCGCAAGATGTTAACCGAGGCGGACAGCCAATTGGTGGCACAAAGAAGACAAGCCCATTAATGAACCTCCACCCATTCGGAGGAATCTGACTCGGCCTTAACTGATAGTCAGCACACATTTCATCCACGATCGGCACGTACGGTAGTCTTAAGCCCCCGACCGAGAAGAAATACTCAGAGACGGCAATCCACCCACCTCTGCTGCGGTCAATCCTTTCATCCCCCGAAGACAGCCTAGGCCCCCAAGATCGAGGGATGTCATTCCTAACAATCGACCTATTCAACTCCGCCGCAGACATCTTCGATTTGCCTTTGGGCAATTCTTTTACCACCAGCCCATCTTTCCGTTCCCTTGTCGTAATCTCTTCAACATCCCCCAACCTTGACACCGCCGTCACTTCAGCCATAACTTCCGACGATCTCTCGTCAACACAATCCCTTGGAGAAACCCCACTCCGAGAACCGGTAGACGACATGCTCACTAAGAGGAAATTTAGAAGAGGAAAATAAGAGAAAGGGACGTACCTATTTAGTGGTAAGAGTTCGGAAATTTGAGCAACGCCGGAGAAAACCTCTGGGAACTGAGAATAAGAAAAAGCAGAGGAAAGCAAGAGAACAGCAAGAACGAAATGAGCGTGAAGAAAAGTAAATCGTCCGTCGACTTTGAACATTTATAGGGAAAACGTTCGAATTGCGATCCATCCAAAACTCGGCGCGTGGAGAAAATTCGAGCTGCTCCTGGACACGCGACACGATCCGAACGGAGACAAATTAGGTTAATCGAACCGAAAGGGCGCAACAGTTGAAAGGACATACGGACACCGTATGTAACGGTTATAAAGACGATACGCTTGATTCGAAGTCGCCGACAAGACGCGCCGCTATAATAAATGCTCCGCACGCTCGCCAATGATAACCACCCGATCTGTTTACGAGCGAGCTGTCGCGCAATAAGTGCCGAGGCAGATCAATTGGGGCACTCAGTCAATCGGTCGACATCCGAGCAGTTACGCACAATCGGTCGGCATCCGAGCAGTTACGTATAATCGGTCGGCATTCGAGTAGTTACGCACAATCGGTCGGTATCCGAGCGGTCACGTATAATCGATCGGCATCTAATCGATCGGGGCTGCCCAAGCTGTCTCATACCCGACCTACAACGTCAGTGCCAGATCGATCGATCACCTGACGAGCTACAAAACTCCTACATACTCCTACGACCCTTCTCTTCACTCAAACTCGAGGAGTAGGGGGCTTATGGTCGGGTCGACCGTGCAGGGCCCGGACCCAGTCAAGACGACCCATGGGCCGGTCGGTCCATTCTTCAATTGTCAATCTCCTACCTAATCGTCATGCCAGGCCCAAGCCCGATCCACGCCTTCCACAGTCCATTAGCATGAGAAAACCTACCATGCAGAGGTAGAAGTCTACGTAAAAACCTAAACCTAGCTACAAAACCATATATAAGGTATAGTTTTCCCATAATTGAGGTACAAAATCAGAACCTACTTGTTTTCTCTGCATTGATCAACCTCACCTTCACAAAAAGACTTACTTGATCGTCGGAGGGGCTAATCGGGACACAACCCTCGACGTGCCTTCCTTGTTTTGCAGGTATCTTCACATCGAACTCATCACGGAAAGCAGCAGGATCATGGAGCAGAACGGCAACGTACAGTTCAGCCAAAATCCGGCAGAACCACGTTTAAATGGGAAAGGCATGCCTTTAAACTTTTTAGTCTTGGAACCTTTCTCCTATCTGTGGTCTTTGATCCGTCAATTAACAATTCGTCCTGATATGGATAATTTTCGTAAACAAGAATTTTGTGAAAAAATGCAGAAGAGAAGGAAGATTTTTATGGAGAAGTAAGATTTTGCATTCTATCTTTGTTGCCCTTTACTGATTAACTTGTGCCAATATATAACACTTTTTCAAACACACATGAACGAAATAACGAACTGAAGCAAATAATAGGCCATGCCCACCTTCATACAAGGAAAGGAAATAAACATATTTAAACGTGACTAAATAATGGACACCTGAAAGAACTCTAAGAATTAAACATGACTAAGTAATGGGCTCCTAAAATAACTCTAGCAATAAGACTAAGTCTTATTTAATCACAACAACCAAGAGACCATGTCTGCATGTTGCATTTTTCAACAACTCCAACTTCCTTTATTCTTCATTCACCAAACAGGGGAAAACAGAGTACCCATACATGGCCATACAATCCATGCACGTATCAGTTTCCTCCCCTCTTCAAGAACCCTTGTCCTCAAGGGTGAAACAAGGATAGGTTTTCTGCAGTCTTCTAGCGTCTTCCCAGGTAGCATCTTCAGGGGGAGCAGCAATCCATTTTACAAGGACCTCCTCCTTTGGCCTATATTTCCCTATATGTATGATCCGGCGTGCAAGAATTTTCTCCGATTGAGGAAGAACAGGACTCTCCTCCTTTGATGGTGGAAGACTAACAGAGGCTACGGGTCTGTCACCCAAGGACTTACAGAGCCGACTCACGTGGAATATATTGTGGATTCTTGCTCCTGGTGGTAACTCCAAACGGTAGGCAACGGACCCGATTCTAGCTATGACTCGAAAAGGCCCATAAAACCTTGGAGATAATTTCATAGAGGCTCGGAACGCAACTTTAGACTGCCGGTACGGCTGCAATTTGAGATATACATAATCACCCACCTCAAATTCAACATCTCGTCGATGTTAATCTGTAAGAGACACAACTCACCAAGGCAATGGAGACTTGAGGATGCCAATGGGTCCAATTACAAGGTCACGCTCCAACAAGCTCAAAACACAACTTCAGATTTATGTATAAGCTTTTGTTTCACAAGAACTTCAAGAAGTTTTCTTGATCAAGCTTGGGGAAAAGCTGAGGAAGACACCTAAGTGTGTGTGCACATTGGAGGCATCAAACCAAGAGGGCTAACACTTAGCCAATTTTCACAAGCACAAGTCTAATCAATGGGCTTGAGCTTATTTTATCTTATAAAGGGCATGTGGACTTCATTTAGGCTTTTTCATAGGCTGATTTGCATTAAGTGTGCATGTGCTTCATTAAAAAAGTCATGTGCATGTTTTATTTTAAGGAACCAAGCTTGTGGGCCTAGTTTAAAAGCCCAATTCGCCCCTCTTAAGTTAGTCTTCTATTTTTATGGTTTTCTTATCCTATTTGGACTAGGACTAGTCAATTTTAATTAGTTTTGAAGCCCAAATCTATGTGGGATTTGTTCTTGGGCAGATTTGTTTCAAGAAGGCATTTTTGATACTTTGGGCTTTCTTTAGGGTTTTTAGGTTATCTTTGTTAGGGTTTACATTGCAAAGGGTATTTAAACCCTTGCTTTAGGCATGAACACGAGTTTTAGAGAGATCAATAAAATTAGAAAGCATTCTTTAAGAGAGAATTGAGATTCTTGCTTGTTTTACCTTAAGGATTGATTCAACTTATCAAGTAAGTTCTAACTTGTGACATTAATTCAATTCCTACAATCTTTATACTCTTTGTTACCAAATCCTTGCTGTTTTGGGGGTGAAGGGTCTTGTTCGATTGATTGAATTTAAGTTTGGGAACAATCATTGAAACGGAGGTGATCTAGACATTGATTCTAGGTTGTTGCCGTATCACCTCCTCCTTTGGCCTATATTTCCCTTTCTGTATGATCCGGCGTGCAAGAATTTTCTCCGGTTGAGGAAGAACAGGATTCTCCTCCATTGATGGTGGAAGACTAGGAGAGGCTATGGGTCTATCACCCAACAACTTATGGAGCCGACTCACGTGGAATATATTGTGGATTCTTGCTCCTGGTGGTAACTCCAAACGGTAGGCAACGGACCCGATTCTAGCTATGACTCGAAAAGGCCCATAAAACCTTGGAGATAATTTCATAGAGGCTCGGAACGCAACTGAAGACTGCCAGTACGGCTGCAATTTGAGATATACATAATCACCCACCTCAAATTCAACATCTCGTTGATGTTGATCTGTAAGAGACTTCATACGATCACGGGCTTGCTTGAGAGTGATTTTCAGCTCTTTTAACATATCATCTCTTTCCCGAAGGAAAAAATCAACAGCTTCCACCCTAGCTGTTCACGGTACATACCTAAGCAATAAAGGAGGTGGGATTCCATATACTGCTTGAAAAGGAGAAACTTTGGTGGACGAATGGGTTGAAGTGTTATAGCTGTATTCAGCCCAAGGAAGCTATTCTTTCCACCGTTTTGGTTGATCACTAGTGAAGCATCGTAGGTATTGTTCCAAGACCCTGCTTACCACTTCCGTTTGTCCATCGGATCATGGATGGTAACGAGCTCATGTTAAGCTTCGTTCCTTGTATCTCAAAGAGCTTACTCGAAGTTGCTCATAAATATGCGCTCCCGTCACTCACTATGCTTGATGGGAAGCCATGTAACGCACTATATTTGCAATAAAAGCCTTTGCCACGAGCATGGTGAGGTACACTAGAGACATGGAAATAAAGTGTGCATATTTTGACAATCTATCTACAACAACCATTATTACAGGCATCCTCCCGATGTTGGCAAGCCATCGATAAAATTCACGACACATCACTCCAAATTCGATCCGAATCGGTAATGGTCAAGAAGTCCAAGAGGTGCAAGGTGATCGCTTTTGTTCCTCGGCATATATCAAAATTACGAATAAACTCCAAGACTGAGTTCCGCAACCCTTTCCAATAAAATTCAATTTGAACCCGTGCTAATGTTTTGTGGAACCCAAAATGACCCCCAACTGGCGAATCATGTAGTTCCGTCAAAATCACAGGAATAAGAGGCGAAGAAGGACTGAGGAGGACCTTTTCCCCAAGAAACCAAACACCATCTCTCTTTATTGCTTTTGGGTTGGATGCCACCGAAGCATAAAAAGGATGGTTGCTGCACGATGCTGCATTCATGTTGGAGTTGTTGCCACCAAATTGCCTGGGGTGTAGATACAGCAATAAAGCACAACTCGGCCTTGCGTGACAAAGAATCTGCTGCTTTGTTCTTGGCTCCTTTTTTATATTCGATCCGATATTCATATCCCATCAACTTGGGCAGCCACCGAGCTTGAGCGGGAGTGGTGATTCTTTGCTCCAGGAGGTATTTCAAGCTACGGTGATCAGTACGAACAATGAAGGAATTGCCAAGTAAATAGGGTCGCCATTTTCTAACCGATTTAACGACAGCGAGCATCTCTTTCTCGTAGGTAGAGTATTTGAGGGTTGCTCTCGAGTCCTTCATCGAAAAAGGCTATTGGTTGGTTCTGCGCATTAGTACCGCTCCAATACCACTACCATCAAGGCGCCACACTCTATGACGTCGGTGGGAAAAATCTGTAATCTTAGAACAGTGCGGAGAAAGACTTTGTTTGAGGTGTTCAAATGCTTGGCTGCCTCCTCGGTCCAATTAAATCCTTCTTTACTCAACAAAGCGGTTCAAGGTCGCAGCAATCATTCCATAATGCTTGATAAACTTCGATAATAACCACCAATCCTAAAAAGCATGCGATCGCTTGGATGTGGTGGAACCGCCAATCTAATACAACTTGTATTTTGCTCGAGCATGGCTCAATTCCATCGCTTTGTCAAGATGTGGCGAGATACTCAATCCTTTCCACACCAAAATGCATTTTTCTTCTTTGGCAAAAAGTTGATGCTGGCTGAGTATGGTGAGAACGGTCTGGAGATGTTGCATATGCTCTTCCCACGATTTGGAATAGACGAGTATGTCGTCAAAGAAAACCAAAACAAATTTGCGAAGGAAAGGGCGAAATACCTCATTCATCAAACTTTGGAAGGTTGAAGGCGCATTTGTGAGGCCGAATGGCATCACCACAAACTCATAATGGCCTTCGTGTGTACGGAATGTTGTCTTAGGAATGTAAGGTTCATAGACCCGGATTTGGTGATATCCGACTCTTAGATCGAATTTTGAGAAGTAACGCGCTCCAAACAGTTCATCCATTAATTCGTTTATCACAGGTATTGGAAATTTATCCTTTATTGTAATATTGTTGAGAGCACGATAGTCTACACAAAACCTCCACTCTCCATTAGCTTTTCGTACCAAAACGACTGGGGAAGAGAACGGGCTAGAACTCGATCGAATTAACCTTGACGACAATAACTCACGCACCTGATTTTCGATCTCTGTCTTCTAGTAGTACGGGTACCGGTAGGGACGACGCTTGAGCTTAGAATCAAGCGAGAGTGGAATTCTATGGTCACGGTCTCGTACTGGCGGCAGAGCTCTTGGCTTTTCAAAAATATTTTGATGAGGCTTGAGGATCTTATCAATATCCGGATGAAGTTTAAAGGAATCTTCAATATTTAATTCTGTTGAAATCATGTGGATAAAAAATCCAGTACCCAATAAACTGCTAGAAAGTAGGTGGTGGGCCTCTTTATCGGATAAAGCCTCCAATTCTCCCTGTTGCAATCCTTGGAAAGTATGTCTCTTATTATTTAAATTAAAAGCCATTGTAAGCTTACCGTAATCAGTCTCAATCAGCCCCATGTTTGTAAGCCATTGGACTCCCAAGACCACGAAACACGTTGCTGATGGCAAAACGAAGAAATCGGCCATAATCCAACAGTCATGCACCAGCAATTTCATTCCTCTACAGATTCCTGCGCAATCCACACGATCCTTGTTTGCTATCATTACTTGGAAGCGTCTATTGGTGTCGATTAGTAGTCCCAGCTTGGTTACAATTCCTTGTTTAATGAAGTTATGCGTGCTTCCCCCATCTATGAGTACGATAACCTCCTTTCCTTTCAGCTTTCCTTTGACTCGGATGGTTTGAGGATTCGGAACACCGGTTATAGCATGAAACAAAATTTCGGGCATATGAAACTCTCCTTCTTCTTCATTCCCGGTCTTCTCCTCTGGTTCCTCAAATGGAATTTCGTTGCAGTCTTCAATCATAAAAAGCTGGGGGTGAGTGCAACAATGACCCGGCACGAATTTGTCATCGCAATAGAAGCAAAGTCCCTTTTCTCTTCTTTCGTTTGTTTCTTGGAAAGACAACCTGCGGAAACTGGGAATTCCTGATTTTTGAGTCGGTATTGGTCCAAGAACACCAGTACTCGAAGTTTCAGGAAGTTTTGGCGTCGTCATGGAAATCCTAGGTGTGATGTTGGAGCGTCTGTGAAGTTGATTTTTCTCCTCAATTATCCGAGCTGCTCCGACGAGGTTTCTTAAGTTTAACCTCGAGACGTATTTCATCTTTCAAACCAGCAGTAAAGCTCCCAACCAAGAAGGATTCGGGTAAGCCATCTACTTGATGAGATAGTCTCTCGAATGCATCCTGGTAAGCTTCCACTATAGTTATCTGTTTAAGCCTTGATAAAGCTTCAGCTGGGTCTTCATATTCTGTGGGTCCAAATCGTTGCAGCAGGGCTCGGGTGAATTCTGTTCATGAGAGTGGTCCACGAAACTTGGTGAACCAACGGAACCACTGCAGTGCCAATCCTTCTAGATGGAAAGAAGCCAACGACAACCTTTGTTCAACATTTATTCCCTGATACGCAAAATATTGCTCAGCTAAAAAAATCCACCCTGGTGGATCCTCACCATTAAATTTTGGAAAGGAAAGCTTGAGAGAGGATTTTGGAATGTCAGTACTACCACGTGAAGTTTCTCCAATAGAGAGGAGATTTTCGTCAGGTGTTGAACGAATGGGGGTGGAGGTAGAGTTTGAATTTGGCCCCATTCTGAAGGAGTGGAAATCAGAAACCAACTTCTGAATAAGAGAATTGAGTTGGTCGTAGTTGGCGTTGATCTTGTCCAAGGCAGCTTCTTGTTTGCTCAATGCAACTTCCTGTTTGTTCAAGGCTGCTTCTTGCTTGGCAATGAGTTCAGTAACTTTGACTCTAAATTCAGCATTAGTTTTCTGTCGTGTCTCCATTTGGATAACCTGACTCTGATACCAAATGATATGGATAATTTTCGTAAACAAGAATTTTGTGAAAAAATGCAAAAGAGAAGGAAGATTTTTAGGGAGAAGTAAGATTTTGCATTCTATCTTTGTTGCCCTTTACTGATTAACTTGTGCCAATATATAACACTTTTCCAAACACACATGAACGAAATAACGAACTGAAGCAAATAATGAGCCACGCCCACCTTCATACAAGGAAAGGAAATAAACATATTTAAACGTGACTAAATAATGGACACCTGAAAGAACTCTAAGAATTAAACATGACTAAGTAATGGGCTCCTAAAATAACTCTAGCAATAAGACTAAGTCTTATTTAATCACAACAACTAAGAGACCACGTCTGCATGTTGCATTTTTCAACAACTCCAACTTCCTCTGTTCTTCATTCACCAAACAGGGGCAAACAGAGTACCCATGCATGGCCATACAATCAAGGTCGTTCCTATCGTTTTATAGGCCCGGGGCGAAATAAAAAAATGATCCTAATAAATTGAACGAAATAAAAAAAAAGACCCTAATAAATTGACAGTATACTTAAGTTTACATGTTTAATATAAAACGTAAATGACTCAATTTATAAGTGTACATATTGAACCAAATATTAAATGGTCAACATTTAATTTTCTTCTAGGAACGTGACATCTTTACAAATCTATTCATTTGATAGGAAATGGGCTAGCATATATATGTTATTGAATGAGTCTCTCACCATGAGAAATGGATGAGAATGGGGCCCCTTTTCAGTACTGAATGTGTTAATAGCTCCGAAAAGAAGGACATGATAAATGCATCATTAATGGGCTTGCATGCTACTTAATTAGTGGGTTTGTGTTGTTGTCTTGTGGGCAATTCTTTTGGAGCTTAATTCTATGACTGATTAATATTCTTTTATTTATATCTATATAATAAAAAATTACCATGAAATTAGGAGGTCCTCCTCGTCATGGCCCTGGGCAGGGCCAGCAGTGCATACAATCCATGCACGTATCACGTCCCAATCAGAGTTGTATGTCCAGGAATCTCAAAATGTAGTGCAAACTGGCGCAATCCAAGTGATGGTTATATAAAACCACCAACGGCAATATTTTCCTCTGCACATCCATACGACAACACAAGACCACTAACCCGCATAGAATATGAAGATTGTTGAGATAGATACAGGATCTCTGATCCTTTTAACGATATTGTTGAATCCTAACGCATCTAGTTATGTCTTAAACTACCTCTGACTCACTGTCAAAACTCTAACTTATATAATCTTAAAGTAATAAATTTTAAAACTTCAATAATTAAATTCAGAATAAATTAAAATTGTCTACAATGTTCGGTAAATGCTTTGCTAGAAATTTAATTTGAATTAATAAATGGAAAGACTTTATCCTTCTCTCGTATTGAAACGGTAAATTTTCATTATTCAATAATATTCTATTGCCTATTACTAGTGGTCACCCCCGCGCCTTTCACAATAAAAACGCAGACAACTCGTCGAAGGGCCAATAAGAAAATCGAGTCTCCAATCCAATGCCTGATGGGCTTTGGACCGGATCATACGAAAATCTTAGAGATGAAGTCAGTTTTCATGGTCCCCTCGCCTGCGATTCTGAGAACGACTAACTAAAGATGAATCAGTTCTCCAAAAATCCCCAACCACCCCCCCATATCAATGCAGCCTACAAGCCCAATCGACTAACTAAAAAGTACCAAAGGAAAAATTAAAATAATAAACACTGAAAAATCCCTATCAAAATGACATGCACACAGATATTAAAAAGGACAGTTACAGCTTTACCTAACGAAAACCGAGGACAATTCATGTGGGGCCAACCCATGAATGCATCTTTCTCCTTTCACCAAGAGAATATATATCCATTTTTAGTTGCAATGATTGTTGCATAATGCAAGATGGCGTCCGCTAATGGGTATTTAGATCCCCCCTTCGCCACAATTACTTTGGATTAATCTCGCTTACTAGTTTCTGTTAGAAACAATACTGACTGATGATGACCTAAACCTTTTACTCCTTAAATTTGAGAGGGGTCCCAACACGAGGACATCATGAACCAAGCATGGACACTCCACGATGCTATCATAAGTCTGTCTCAGTCACTATTATATGGTCAGATAAAGACAAAGTTCCTGCAAAAGCTACATCTACTAGGCTGCTAGCAATAGTCATTTTAGACATCGGAAATTGTCCAAATAATTGCGAAGCACGCACTCATAATGTCTCCGACGAACCCAACTTCTCTCCGGCTACAGAGTTTCAGGATTGAATAATTTAGAAAAGTGAAAACGGCCTTTGCATTAAGTACCAGCTGAAAAGAATATAAACCAAATTCTAGAGCTACTGATCTTGAATGCCCATTTATCACTAAATGGGGTTTCAACCACAGCTTTTTCTTCACTGTACATGTGCGATAAGTCATCAAAACATGTTTTTGAAGAATACAGATTCAGATAACTATAACTTATAATCAAACTATACAAAAATAGAACCTGATACAAATTCATGAGGTCTACCTGGAAGACACCGGATTCAGAGATTTAGCGAGTCCATTAAGAGCACTGTAGCCCTTAGAACTAAATCCCAAGCACCCAAAAAGACCGTGCCTGTACGGCAAGTAAGTTCGCTTCTTCATCTCCTCTGCGTGGGCTCTGTTGGCCGTGTAGTGAAGCTCATGTGCTGAAGGAGGCATACGGCGTCGTTTATCAATGCCGTTCAGGGGTTTTGCGGTCGTTTTGCACGATGCTTGTCGTCGTTCATTGGGCTGCTTGTCGTTGTTATCCTTCTGTTTCTGTTTTTGCTTTGCGGGTTTCGAAGGAGAGATTAAAGAAATGGAAGACCAAAACTTGTCCTTCCCATTCCCTCTCCCTTCACTCTTGCTTCTGTACAAAAGATCTTTCAAGAATATCCACTTGTTCGAGTTTCTTCCAGAAGAACCTGATCTCGATGAGGACGCAGAGCACGACGGCGTCGTTTCGGTTGATGGCCTTTCGCTTTGTTCTAACTCCGTCACATCCTCTCGCTTCGCTTCAATATTACTCCACTGAAACTCGCGGCTTCTCAGAGGAGACAAAGATCTGGCCTTTCTGTGAAGAGATCTAGTAGTTTTAAGCTTCAGATCTCTACCTCTAGTTACCCTCGACTCTTCCTCTTCTTCTTCTTGCTTCTCGAACTCTTCTTCTTCTCGGTTAACGTTCTCCAGATCTAACAATGGAGGCAACACCTGCGGCCTCTGCAAAAGTGAGGAGAGCTTCACAGGCCTGATCTGACCGTTAAAAAACAATTCGTCGGCGGAGGTCATGGAGCCTAAAACTAGAGAACCGTCGCTTGAGAACCTAGAAGAGAACTCGAAGTCGGGATCGGGCTCGGAAGACGGAGGCCGAGAGGCGGATGATAACAGGAAATGCATGGGACTGGCCGGTGCACTGAAGAAGTAACCCCCGCCGCCTCCGCAGCGGCCGGGACTGGAGGGAGCACTGACGTAAGGAGTGGAGCAGGCGGAGTCGTGCTCGAGATCATCGCTGAAACGGTGCACTTCGGGCGCGTCTTCACTGGCGGGAGCTTGAAGGAGGACCATAGTGAGTGACTGGAGAGGAAAGAGATGAGATTGGCGAGACCGAGAGAGAGGAGACTGGACAGTGCAAAGCAAGCCTATGACTGACAATGAACCTCCCTGGCTCTTGATTCTAACACCTTTGGGTAGAGGGTAGAGACGTGGCGGCACGTGCCTTGTCTCCTCTCACCCATCCCTTCATTGTTACACATGCCCGGATCATATGATTCACTTTTTAACGTTCTGTTTACTTATGCCTGGATATTAATTTTATTATTCCAACTTTACTTCTTAAGCTTAATAATAAGGGTTTATAGTATTCACCTGATTACGACAGCATATTTTAAGGCCTCTTTTCTCCGTTAATTTTCAACTTTACCCTGAAGGGGAAAAAAACTTTCCAAGTCTTTGCAATTAAATCAAGCACGCACGTTGGTCTACTCTATTGGAGTAAACGGATTTCATTAGTGTGAATGATGCCTACAATACTAACATTTAAATAGTATTTGAAAGATAGCACTAACTTTATTTGGTGTCTATTCCTTTTATATAAAAAGACCAAGTGTAGGAGTCTAAAAATAATTTCATTAAAATTACTAACTTTAAAGTTTACACTTTACTTAATTATAATGCAATATCCTCTAAATTTTACAATTAAACTCAACCTAATTCAATTTGATTTTTTTCAACAAGTATTTCTTATTATGTTCATTGTATATTGACATTTAATTATAGTTCATAGTAAAAATTTTAAAATTATATAAAATAATCAAATATTAATGTTGGTATCTAACAACATATTATATTCACTCAAATATTAAAATTTTCACCTATTTGTTTAATATTATAAATGGTTAGTTAAAAAACTCAAACTTTTATCAATTTTTAATTATAGTCAAATTTTAAAAGTAACAATAAAATGTCAAAACTTTCAATTTTTTCAATTCTAACCCAACGTTAATATTTTCGTTAAGTTTGTTGACGTAGCTTGTTACATGTTTAAGAAAACTTAACTATTAATACACGTAAGCGAAAATTAACACAACAAATGAAAATGAATGAAACAATGACATTTAATCACATAATTAAAATGACGTCATTATTTAAAAATGACCTAAATCAAATTACGCAGCCTAACGACCTTACGCTTTGTAATGTTTTCCTTCATTTTCAGTTTATTTTTTCGATGTCCTCTTTTTTCGATTTTCAAATTACGCAGTTTCGACATTCTCACACTAAGGGCCAGGAGAACAAACTGAAAATTAAGAGCTTATTGGTGCAGTATGCTATAATGTGAAAATAGTTTGGGACTTCAGATGAACAAATAGAAAACAAAGAGCTAAGGGCTAAGGGCATTGGAAAAACATCAAATAACGTCAGGTTTGAATTGAAGAAAATTAAAAGTTTGAACATTTTGTTGTTACTTTTTGAAGTTTATGATAGATAGAAAAATTGTAAATTTGAGCATTTTATTGATACTTTTTATAGCTCGGCTACAATTAAAAATTAAAAAAATTGAGCTTCTTTAGTAATTAACCTTATTATAAAATATAATTTGATTACTTCTTTTAACTAGACATAAAATATGAAATTAGTGTTTACTCCATGTGTATATATACATATATATATATATATGTGTGTGTGTGTTTATATTATTTTCTAAATGCCCTAGAAAAGTCAATGATATTTTACCTATTTTACATTATTTATGATTGTTTAAATTTCAAGTTTTTTAAAAATAAAATAATTTCCTCATCAAGTAATTTTATTAAAATTCAAGGTGCATTACATTATCCAAAATTGGTGCAAGTTGTAAGTCAAATTCCTATGTATTAAGGTTTTAAAAATAATTGTTCAACATAATTAAGTTGAGAAATATTTAATATTTTGTTCATAGTTTAAAAACTTGATACAATTTACCAATTTATTTATTATTGATATTTAAAATAAATAAATCTTCCTTGTTTTTGTTAGATAATTCTCAAAATACTATTGATAAAAATCATTATTTAAATTATTAATATATTCAATAGTTGTTACATAATTAATATTGTATTTAAGTATTACTAATTAAGCTATCATCAACAAAATATATCATAAATAGATATCGATAGATAATAATTTCTAATAAATGATATAATTAAACTCATAAGTCTATAGAATAATTATACAAATTTCATATTAGCAAGTCAAATTAGTGAATTTATTTTCAATGAAAATCCATATCTTTATTTAAGTATTTTTATTTTTAATTAAGAGATCAACTAATTTCTTTACAAAAAAACATAATATTTACTATTTTAATAATATTGTCTTGATAAAATTATAATTAAAATAATTTATAAAATATATAAAATATAATTTAAATATCATAATTATGATTATAAAAGATTTATTAAATATAATTAATATATAAGGATATTTAATAAATAATATTACATATTAGTTATCATTAATTTATTAATTGCAATTACATAAACTAACAAATCTATTATAGTTAAAGTTTATAAATGTAAAAAGTCACGACAATATTACCACATAATCGCAATATAAGTCTAGGATTGGACTAATGGTTAAGCACATGTTTGGATGAGTTTTTGAAGAGTGAAGTAAAACCATCGGATCGAGCTGGAAGTAGATTTATTGGAGGTGCACCAGCTATTATCCTCTGTGTCCTTCCGTTCTCAGTCAAGCATCCCTCTCGTTAGGGATATCCGGGAGGTCCTCCACTGGAATTGGTCTGTTGTTGTCATATCTTTCGAGGGAGCAACAGATGTGCGGACTGACTCGTTACTCATGCCATTATGGACAATATTGGAGTCACTTATTTTGATGTACCACCCTTAGGGTACCATAGATTCCTCATTGAAGATTTATCAGGAATCTGTTTTCCCCAACTCATTTAACTTCGTTGTTTCCATTCTCCTTTATATATAAAAAATTATTTAAAAAAATGAGTGTTTAATTGTAAAATTTAAAAATATTTTTTAAATAAAAAAATTTGTTAAAAGTTAAAATACAACTTTTTTACAATTTCAAATTTAAAACTAAAAAAACTCCTCATTTTAACTTTTCTTTTTTTTTTGGTTGGGTAGACGTTAACGTTTGTAATTTGCGTCGTTTACGTTTATAACATCAGACGTTTTAAAAAAACTCTCTCTGCTCTCTCTCTCTACTCTACGATCTGGTCCATTCTCTCTTCTCTCTGCCTCTGCTCTGCGATTTGCGCTCGCGTGCCTTAATAACACAGGTTCCACTTCTCATTAGGACCCGTCTCCACACTAACCCATATTCAATAACCCTAGTCTTAAAGTCCTATGCTTTATCTCCGTTTCTTGCCCATAAAGCACGTCTCGTTTTCGATCAAATCCGACGACCCACATTGCTAAATTTCAACCACTTGATTCGTAGGCTGTCTGAAAATGATCGACCCACCAAAACAATTGACTTGTACAGTAATCTCATGTATCGTCGAGGAATTTGTGGAGATAATTTGACGTTCATCTCTTCGTTCAAGGCTTGTGCTCGTGTTAAAGATGTTTTGCATGGTCAAATGTTTCATGTTTGCACCTTAAAACTGGGATTTGGGTCGTATCTTTTTGTGTCAAATGCTTTGATCCATTTGTGTTCATGTTTGGGTGACTTCGGATTTGTTTTACAGGTGTTTAATGAAATGGTTGAGAGAGACTTGGTTTCTTGGAACTCATTGATTTATGGTTTTAGTCAGTGCAATATGTTTAATGAGGTATTGGGTTTACTTCTTGCAATGTCAAAAGCCAATGTAAAAGCTGACGCCGTTACGATGGTTGACGTGATATTAGCTTGTAGTCACTTGAGTGACTGGGTTTTTGCAGATTATGTAGTTGATTACATTAATGTTAATTATGTGGAGGTTGTATTTACTTGGGCAACACACTGATAGATATTTATGGAAGGCGTGGATTAATGGATTTAGCACAGCAAGTTTTTGAAAATATGCAGGAAAGGAACACAATTTCTTGGAATGCAATGATCACGGGTTTTGTTCAAGCAAATTAGTTTTCTGATGCAGTAAACCTTTTTCAAGATATGATGAAGACTAATGAGAAGCCAGATGAGATTACACTAACCAGTGTGCTTTCTGCCTGTGGTCATTTGGGTATACGCAATTTTGGACAAACAATTCATGACTACATTAACGAGCATGAGCTAAGAGTAGATATGCATCTAGTGAATGCTTTAATACGTATGTGTTGTAATTGTGGAGCTGGTGAGAAAGCATTAGAGATCTTCCATGAAAAGAAAGAGAAGGATAATGTTTCTTGGACATTAATCATCACTAACCTTGCTTTAAATGGTTTTGCAGGTCATGCCCTTGAGATTTTCTCAGAAATGTTGAGAGATGGTGTTCATCCAAAGCTTTGTGGGGCTTTTAGTAGCTTGTACCTATAGTGGGATGGTAGATCAAGCACTAGAATATTTTGGAAGTATAGAAAAACCTGATATGAAACATTATGGTTGTGTTGTTGAGCTTTTGAGTCAAATAGGTGAACTAAGGAGAACTTATGAGTTCATACGGTGAATGCTAGTGGATCTTGACGTTGTAATATGGAAAAGATTCTTAAGCAGTTGCAAGCTGCATAGTAAAATATTATTCGGTAGATGCAGGTTATTTAGGATTATCATAGTAAAATATTATTCGGTAGATGCAGGTTATTTAGGATTATACAAAGGTGGGAGGTATTATCTTGTTGATTTTCGACGTGTTAATCTTTTAAAAAAGAAGAAAGAAATATTCAATCATGCAAGTTAAAATTGTAATTGCTTCAATGGTCATTCATAATTTTATAAGGTTAAATGGTCAAAAGGATGAAGAGTTTTCTCCTTGTGATAAAGATGATGAATTACTTCCTACAAATAAAAAAATCAGTAGAAATAAAGACGTTGAAGAAAATTATTTAGACGAGCCACAAAATAACGAGATAAATGATGCGAGGGAACATATTGCAAATCTTCTTGTATTACAATAAAATGCATAATTTATTATGTATTTAACTATTTACTCAACTTGAATATTTATTTTAGGATTATAATATTATTTAACTTTTATATATTTTAATATTTATCTTTGATATTAGTTTCATTTCCTACAAGAAAATCAAAATCTCTTTAAATAATTTTCTACAAGATGGAAAGGAATTTGTCAAACAATTGTAAAGTAAATGTAAACCCATTGTTTAATATACTTTGAATATTATTTATATGCATAAATAATTTTTATTACAAAATAAAGTATAGTTAAAATTAATAAAAGTGCTTTTTATTTTTATATTGTCAAACATACTATTATATGAAATTCTTTCAAAAAAGTTGCTTTTTTAATTGACAGCTAAACAGTCAATTGACTTCTTAGAAAAGCTTTTCTGAAAAAAGCTATAGTGACAAAACTCTACTGATATAAGCTCATCCAAACAGACACAAAAAAAATGTACATAATATCGATGAAATTGTCGTGCATTTTTTAATGACAATTTATAAAATTAGAGTTTTAGATTTTGTATCGTATCATCTAAAACTGTATAAAATTAATTTATATCGTAATGACATGAATTGTAAAATTTGAGTTGTATTAAATAATACAATGAAATGTAAAAAAAACTATAATCAATTTTATAAATTAAGAAATATTGTAAAATATTTTATATTTCAAAACATAAAACCTTTTAAATTAGTTATTATGCTTGAAAATAAATTTTTAATGATAATTTTAATAAATAAAGTTATTGAGTTATAATTTTAAATATAATAGTAATTAAAATAAATTTTAATAACATAAATTTAACAAACTATTTTATAATTTCAAAATAATATCCCACGTTAAACAAATGCCCATAATATACCATAGTAATGTACAAATTTTGATACACTATTTCGAATAATTCACATTTTAATTATTATTATTATTAATAATAATAGTACTATTTATTACTATTATTAGTATTAGTATTACTTTTATTATTTTTATTTTTATTATCATTATTACTATTTTCTCTGCTACTAACACTAGTTTTTATAATTATTATTATTATTATTATTATTATTGTTATTGTTATTATTATTATTGTTGTTGTTGTTGTTGTTATTATTATTATTATTATTATTATTATTATTATTATTATTATTATTATTATTATTATTATTATTATTATTATTATTATTTTTATTTTATTATTTATTTTGTTTTATAAAGCATTATATTTTTAATTAATACTTTGTCATTAATATGATTTCTTTATTCTTTATATATATATATATATATATATATAACATTTATATTTTATTTATTTATTTTGTTTTTATTTTTCCCTTCTTTCTTGTGGATTAATTTAGAAACAATCTCTTTAGGTTGTAAAACCGGGTTGGGATTCGATCTCAACCGTAAATGAATAATCATAAAACTTTTTCGTGATTTTTGATTTCCCAAAAAACCAAGATTTATTTAATTTTATAAAATGATTAACACAAATTATAATAAAGCAGAAATTTAATTTATACCTTATTTCGAAGCTTGATCTTTATCTTATTGTATCCCTTGAATCGTTTCCGAAATCGATCCATCTCAACCACCATAGTCGCACAAATGTCCGACTTCTAACGATATCCACATAACAGATTGAGAGAACTCTGTAACTCGTACAAAGAGGGTTAAACAAGAAGTGCTGACTCCATAGAGCTTAACCTATTTATAATAAGTTTTGAACGCTTTAGTAATTTAATTGAAATTAAATTCTAATTTTAATTAAAATTAGAAATAATTATAATTAAATACCAATTATGCCCATATAAGATTCAATATCTCCTATTGATCCTTATTTATTAAATATCTCATATTTAATCATAAAGTTTCTCTAACTTTACAATCAAGTCTAACTTGATTAAAACTTTGCTCTCTTCAACCCATTCAATATGTGAGACTCATTAGGTTCCCAAATATGTTAGTAATGATTATAAAATTTAATTTTAAATTAGATAAATTAAAACTCCTTTTAATTTATCTTTAATTCTCCAATTAAACAATTTATAATCATAGATTAAGATTGATGTCTAGCAACGCATTATGACAACCCAAATATTTGAAAATGTTAAAGTATTTTTAACTAACCTTTCTGAGCATAATTTTTCGTATAATTCAATCATTTCATCATACAATATTCTGATTAGACATAAAGCACGAAATTAATGTCTATACTATTTTGAGTTTAATTATATTGGTTCTCTGTCATTAGCTATCAATTCAATTAATGACATTTGTAAACTATTTACAAAACATCGTTTCACCTTGGCCAAAGATTCTTGAATTAATGCTAATCGAGAACAACGAAACATTCTCTCCAATTACTTTAGGGTAATGAATCATATCTTGATCATTCAATTATCTTCATATAGTTCATGCTACATCCAATGGCTACCGATTAAACAACCTATGATTAAATAGATCATAAGTAGTATCAAAACATAGCAATCCCCATACAAGATAACTTTGATAACCTCAAGTAAACGGATCACTTATACAATCATCACAATGAGAATTCCATAGACATGCAAGTAATGTTCCAAATAGATTTCTCATATCGAGTTTGTTCAGTGAACTTATTCCATAATAAGCACTCACACGTTTGTTTAAGTATCTCTATGCTTTAGCTTATGAGATCGACTACTTCCTTCATAAGAACAAATAAAACGTATGCTAGTCTTTTTACGTTCTATTAATGTCCATCATCATCATTACGCACAGTCCGAAGTCTCGCAATAAAGTAAGGTCTGGGAAGGTTTGACAGTACGTAGCCTTACCTCTACGTAGTAGAGAGGCTGTTTCCGGTAGACCCGCATGCAAATGTGACAATAAAGTAATAATGTAAATTAAAGATTAAATAAGTAAAACTAGCACATTAAAATATTATGTAAATAAAATAACAATAAATATGTAAATAAAATAAAACCAAAGGATATACCGAAAACAAAATATAGCATGAAATAATAATAATAATAATAATAATAATAATAATAATAATAATAATAATAATAATAATAATAATAATAATAATAATAATAATAATAATAATAATAATAATAATAATAATAATAATAATAATAATAATAGTAGTAGTAGTAGTAGTAGTAGTAGTAGTAGTAGTAGTAGTAGTAGTAGTTATTTAAAAAGAAAAAGTTATTTAAAAATTCGACAACTTTGTCAATCTTATAACTCAGATCATTCTAATTACAATCTAGAACTAATAATAAAATGATGAAGATAAATTAAATGGCTAAGTATAATAGATCACATCATACACAACTAATTATCATTATACCACATAATACAATTTTTTTAAAAATCCACTACTTTAAAGAAAAATATGTTATTGAACAATGTTAACTAGTTAAAACGACTACAATCATCTTGCGAAAGGTCTATTAAAATCATAACAACACATTGAAAAGTCATGTGCAACAAAGAAGCTAAGTTTATCCTCCATCAAAAAGTCCAAGCTAAAAAGCAAATTGATCAATCAAAAGCATAAAGGGCAGACTACTGAATTGATCGATCTACATACGGATTCAAAAACTGTAAAATCCAGGGAACATGGTAAAGATATGATCATACCACAGGCTTCCAAATTTGTTTAATGTACTCATCAAAACAACAGCAAACTAGTAAGCAAAACCTATTAAAGAAGATGGTAGTATTGTTGTCTTAACCGAACTAAAAGGATGGAAATATAACATAGATGGGTGCAAAAAAGAAAATAATATGGGTGAATGCTAATGTCCAATTTTAATAAAACAATGACTAGGAATATTTAGGAATAATACATAAATGCAATATGAATCTTATAATTATAATCTCATTATAATTTTATTTGCAATGTACAATTATCCTATGGACTTTATCATATAAATCTAAACATGTATAAGATAAAGAATGTCTTTAAATAATTTGTCACTAAATTACAACCAAAGTGATTGGTTTTAAGGTATAAATCAACAATCTACCACTTGCACTAAGCCAATTGTTTAAGTATCTCATATCATATCACCATATGACGATTATTCTATTATTGGAGCAGTGGCTTAATGAGAGAACTCTACAAGATTCTCTATAGTGAGAATTTGATTAAATCTTACAGCTCCTGTCTTAATTATCATCATCATTAAGAAAGTTTGTCTAAACGCAATTCTTGGATCTTTAATGAGACATTAGCTTTTTAAGCATGCCCAATGGCTCTAATGTTCTACAGTACATTACTATCTTAAACAATGCAAAGAAACTATATTAAGTTCACTAAAGAACTTGTTGATCCAATTAATCATTTCCACTAAATGAAAAATGTATTATAGCTTAATTAGCAACCAATTGCTACATTGGAACTTTTCCAATCCTAAATGATATTGTTATAAGTAAATAAACCTTAATAAGGATTTACTTCTAAAGTTATATCCTTATTATCTTAAACTCAAATATCAACTCACACATAGAGTGATGGATATCTATAATACTTCACAAGTATTTGATATCTCAAATACTAAACATTTTTAGTATATTGTTTATGCACTTAGACTTAGAATAAGTTAACAACGTCTAATCTATCTCTATAGATCTAATTCTCATAATTAAGTTGTTACCTTTTCATATCCAACTAGAGTTATTCTTGAAAATTATGTGTTCAACAATTGAAAGTTAAAACTTTTGTTCTTTGTGGGAAATATGTCTCCATATAGTCCCACTAAAGAGGACAATTATACCCCCACTACTATTCTTACAAATATGATAAATTCATAATCATCTTCGAAACAAACTCTTTGAATTCATAGTAAAAGTAAATCTTTCAATGTCTCGTAGCCTTTCAACTAACATCAAATGTATCATTAAAGGTATTAGTTCCAATTAGATGTAATGTTATGAGATTTGAACCTTTCAAATTCCTTATTACTTCTATTACTTATCTTGAAAACCATTCTCCTATAAGTATACATTGAATCAAACTAATTGTTCAATGGGTCTGTAAGATTATATCCAACCTTTTGGATATCTTATAACCCTTTATTTCTCAATTTAGTTATAAACTAAATGGATAATATGCTTCAGCTAAGCATCACATCCTTAAATCATTATCTTTAACTATTTAAAAGACTTAGCGTTTCATATCTAATATGAAATCTTGCTAATTGATTTAATTGGAACTATAAAAAGTAATTCATTGTACCAGGCATTGCTATAAAAGAAATACTATTGCATCATACAATATCTTATATTATATTTTGCTCCTTACATAAATCCATACTTTTGCAAATTTAGTTGTGAAGGTATTCACCCAAGAATCTCATTCCTTATAGATAACCGATAATTTCAAAATTAACATAATGATCTCATTGAAATGCTTTAACATTCTCAATGATTTATTTCTACTTAGATTTAAACTACTTAAACTTTTCAAAATTTTAAATCATTATTTCATTTAATACATATGACTATATCATATAAAGTCATTAGTAATCTAATGAAATATAAGTATTATCCTTTTATGAATTGATATTTTATCCAATACATCACATGTATAAGATTTAACAATTCAATACCATCATTATCCTTTCACCAAAGGTTGATTTGGTTATTCTTCAACTTGACAAGTTTCATAAGTTTATTATGATTCATAATCAAAAGGATACATGTATCCTTATATGTAACTTTATGATTCTCGTTTTGTTGATTAAACCAACATAACATAAAATGATTGTCTCGGTTATCCAACCTTTTATTCTTGTTATTTATGTTAAACATAAGTCTCTTTTGATCCAATACATATACAAACTATTTACATAAACTTGGATCAACTACTTTGACTTAACAATCTATTTCTAACCATGCATTGAACATTACAATAATGTTGAATCTAAATTCAGTATTAAATACTCATAGGCATGAATTAGAAATATATATGATCTCTATCATATCACATATAGGCAAGAAAAGTCATGCAATCATTTTCTTTTAATGACAACTATTATCATTCTGTTGCTAAGCCTTTAATTGTAGTCCACAATTATGCTTTTAGTAGGCCAAATTAAGTGGAATAATTCCAACAAGGTACTATTTTCAGCCTTACTCCATGTAACCCCTTGCATTTTGCTATCATGGTGTTGACATACATCTTACATATCGTCTTCAAAGTTTACGAGACATTAGTCAACTCAAAATGTCTTTATATTTTGTCATCTATATGATTTTGACATATCTCTACAACTTTGTCGCTATATCCTCAATAAGGATTATAGCAAATTTGCAAAATGAACATACAATTTTCTATCTAACTTTTGAGAACTTGTCTCATACATATCCTATGTCCAACGACTTGAGTTCACTAACTTAGTATCAATTATACTAAATAAGGTAGATTCCACTAAGAACAAAATATAAGTGTAAAAGAAGTAAGTAATCAATTATACGTCATGACTACCAAATAAGATTGTGACTTTAATCATGCATTTGGTTGCCCCCACTATTTTATTCAAAATAATAGCCCTCATTATTATTCGAAAAGATTACTCTAATCTTTCTAGTGGGCTAGGATCCTATTCAAGTATAGTTGATCTTAAGTTTGCTCAACAAACCAACTAGACTTAAATTAGATAGATAACAATTTTATCAATCACATCTCATGCGATTCCTAAATCCGTTAGGTGACAACTATTGCCAAAATATATCTTATATATTGTTTCTAACCTTGCCACTGAATTCATGTGATCATGAGTTTACTCATCCAAATCACACAAATTTAGTTAAGTAGAACCTACTATCATAAGATTAAATATGTTTGGATTAAAACGACATTGAGTTTGCTCAACAAGCCTATAATAAACAGAACTCTGGTTTATTCTTATAATAATGGAAGGCAACAATTACGTTTTTAACGTGTACTTAAAATTTTAACGAGGGATTTAACTTCATTTATCTCATCAAACACAAATTGCATGTAAAATGTCACATATTTAAAACATACAATTTATCATGCATCCAATATAAATATCAACCATATAAATAAAGTATGCAACTTATGCACTCATAATCAAATTATATGCATAAAACATCAAGCTTTGTTTGATTCTAGTTATTGATTTTCATAATCTAAAATAACATTTCCAATTTCTTGGAAAACTTAAATTAGATTAAAACCATTGATTCCTAAATAAAGTAAATTCCTATTCCAAATAGAAATTTAATTTGGTTTGAAAACAATTTTCAAATCCAGTTGAAAACTATTTCCATATCTTGACTCATTTGATAAAAATTAATTGAAAACAATTTTCAATAAATTGCACTTTTATTTATTATAATTTAGAAAATTTTATTATCAAAATTATATAAATAACGCATTCTAATCCAATTAGAAAACTATTTATAATCTAATTAGAAATTATTTTCCTTAATTAGAAAACTATTTTCTAAAATTAAAAGGAAACTACTTTCAAAATTAAATAAAACACTTTTAAATTTAATTAAGAAAGTTCTTATATATTATTTATTTAGAAATTTATTTCTTAACTAATTAAAAACCTTTCTTTGATAAGTTAGAAAACTATTTTAAAATATTAAAGAAAATTCCTTTTCTTGATAAATATATGAAAACACATTCGAAAATTTAATCAAGATAATATCCTTTCTAATAAATCAAGAAAGTTATTATTTGTAAATAAAGAAATAATTTCTAAATAAATAAAATAATAATTCTCTAAACAAATAAAATTAAGAATTTAATCTATCTCAATCAAATTGGAATAAATAAATTTAATTAAGAAACAAATTTTAAATAATTTAAGAAAACATTTTCTTAATTGCAAGAAGTCTAATTAATTAGTTTCAATCTAATTGAAAATAATTAATTCTAATTTTAGAAACAACTTTTCTAATTCATTAATTTCAATCTAATTGAAACTAATTAATTTTAATTTTAGAATTAAGAATCAATATAATTACTAAACCAAATTAAAAAAATAATTATGATAATTTTAGAATTGATTTGATGATTAATTTACTTTAATAGTTCAACATCTTGAAAAATTAAATTAATTTCTAAAACATTCCTAATAAAATTAACTCTTGAAAACAATTTTCAAACAATTAAAAACACCTTTCTAAATTTATTAAGAATTTAAAATTAATTAAATTCAATTAATCTCATTTAATTGGAATCAGGTCTTCAAAAATATCAAAAACCTAATAAAACCATCTTCTTCACCTTGCCTACGCCATCAACTTGTATTGTAGCTTGATTTGACAACAAATAAGCTTGGATGTTTTTATCCAAGTTACTATTCACATTGCTTCCCACGTTACTGCTTCCCTTGCTCGTTGAGTCTCCAACCGCCATGCTTCCGCCCACGCTATCTCCATGCCTCAGTCTCTACCATGACTTCATGATTCACCAGTGGCAACCCCACTGGTATGAAGTCATCACCAGCGGCGGTACAAATCGCTGGTGGTTTTGATTTTTTTTAGCGAACGCAAACAGCAGGGGCAGGCACAGAAACTAGGAAAATTTTCATTCCAGAAATCGCAAACCCAAAGCACAATCTCAAACACAAACAACAGGGAGCAAATGTGTATTCAATTTTCCAAAATCAACCACACAAACGCAAGGATATGATTTCCAAAACGCAAGAACATAGAATATACGCAGAGGTGAAACGCAATTCCAGAACAAACACTAGGCAATTTCAAAAATCACAATAACCCCTTTTTTCAATTATTTGTTTTCAGATTCTCAAACAAAAACTAACTGCCACAAAAGGCACATAACACCAACCACCGATAGATATATACTTTTAACTATGCAAATGTAATGGTTATTTTCATTGAACAATTATTTAATTGTATTCAAATTGTATTCAATTGGAGTTTTGCATAATATGAATATGTGTTAGTACATTTTGTATGTATCTAATTGGACCAAATTGAGAATGGTTGTTTTATACTGACTATTAAAACATATTTTTGAGGACATTAGAAATAATATTTATGTTCTTAATCTTGATTTAGTTAGTATGAGCAAATATACATTCTTTTGTGCTTTAATTCATTAAAGAGTGGGTTTCAATTATTGGGCAATAATACTCGGTGAATTGGACAAAGGCAATTTGTTTTTGTGAAATATTAATTAATGATGAAATCCATGTCTCGGTATAAAAAATGATGATGCACTTTAAGTAAGCTTATAAGGTTTTATTGTGTAAACCCTGCAGGTGAATTTTTAATTCGACACATGAAATAAGTTGAGCGACAATCTTAAAGATTAAAATTGTTATTAAAATAAATTGTCAGTAATTTATTTTATTTGACAAGCATCTGTAATCTTAACATGGAGAACATAATTTATTATGTTGTGAAAAATTAAAATTAATAAGAAGTTTAATCATAAATTTTTAGTGGAATAATTTATGATTAATTATAATATGAATATACTGGTCCTGTATAGATTCTTATTATAATTTTAGTTTTTTCCTGCGGTTCCAGTCGTGCCTTAATTGTTTGGACCACGCGTGTGTTATTTGTAATTTAAATATGCAACAGATTATTTTAAATTAAATAAAGAAATCTGTTGATTTGAATTACAAACCGCATGAGTAATAAACAGTGTAATCTTAGCGGTTACTTCTTATGCGGAAAGGAGAGAGTTATATATATATATATGTCTTTTTTCCTATCGAAGAGGGATCTACTGGAAAACTTAGAAAGAAAACAGAAACTCTCTCAAAAACTCTCTGAAAATACATGATCTAATTTTTTTGCCCACCCAGAAACAAGGGTTACGGAAACGATTAAGGATACGTGACAGAAGACTGTAAGGATAAGAAGATTTGCGAAAAGAAGTTTTTGTGGAAAGAAAATCAATTAGCAATTCCGTGTATTAATAAATTTGTCTTATATCGATTCTTGTAATTGGTTTGCCTATATTTATATTTCTGATTCTAGAATGCTTCCGTTGTGGATACTGTTGATTCATCAACCACAACATCTTTCTTTCGTTTTTCTAGAAATGTAAAACTGGCAAACCAGAAAACATAATCAGAAAATTTCAACCGCAAAGCACTTCGAGGGTGAACAATAGATCAACGACGACAAGGAGAGAACAACGTGGATAGCGGCAGGAGAAAACTTAGAAACCAATGGCAGGTTCATCGTTGATGGTGGGTTGAAACCAGCAGTGAAGGTTGCTGGTTCAACCGTGAATCAGTCACCCTTGGTTCAGCGAAGAACCAGTGACGATTTTAACGCCTCCATACATAAAGGCGCAATAAACCATAAATCCCGAATTCCCAATTTGGAGTTTTGGGTTTCTTGTTTTCTGGATATAAGCTTTATTCAATGCACAAACATAACTAGAAAAATCCTGGGTTTTCTCGTTTTTCGAGTTCATAAACTCGTTCAGAAAATTAAAGTAGAAAATAACCAAAGTAACAGTTCCATCGAGAACCAGATCTGATTTGATTTTTCAATTCTAAATTTTAGTCAATAATAATTAAAATTTTAATCAAATTGTAGAATTAAAATTGCTCTAATACTAATGTTGAAAAATTGGGTTAAGATCTGATCCCAACTACAGCGGAATAATCACAAAACTTTTCGTAACTTTTGATTTCAAAAAAATATCAAGATCTATTTAATTCTATAAAATGATTAACATAAATTATAATAAAGTGAAAATTTAATTCGTACTTCATTCCGAAGCTTGATCTTTATCTTATTGTATCCCTCGAATCGTTTTCGAAATTGATCCGCCTCAACCACCATAGCCGCACAAGTGTCCGACCTCTAACAGTATCTACAGAATAGGTTGAGAGAATTCTGTAACTCTTACAGAGAGGATTAAGCAAGAAGTGCTAGCTCCATAGAGTTTAAGTCTTTTTATAATAAGTTTTGGACATTTTAGTAATTTAATTGAAATTAAATTCTAATTTCAATTAAACTTTAATTAGAATAACAAATAATTCTAATTAAATACCAATTATGCCCATATAAGATTCAATATCTCATATTTAATTATAAAGTTTCTCAAACTTTACAATCAAGTCCAACTTGACTAAATTAACTTTACTCTCTTAATCTCATTCTATATATGAGACCCATTAGATTCACAAATATGTTGGCGATGATTATAAAATCTAATTTTAATTCATAATTAAAATCAGATAAATTAAAACTCCTTTTAATTTATCTTAATTCTCCAATTAAATAATTTATAATCATAGATCAAGATTGGTGTCTAGCAACATATCATGACCACCCAAATATTTAGGAATGTCAAAGTAGTTTTGACTAATATTTTCGTGCATAACTTTTCCGTATAATTCGATCCTTTCATCATACAATGTTTTGATTAGATATAGAGCATGTAATTAATGTCTACCTTATTTTGAGTCTAATCATATTAGTTCTCCACCATTAACTATTAATTCAATTAATAACATTTGTAAAATATTTACAAAACATCATTTCACTTTGGCCAAGGATTTCTTGAATTAATACTAATCGAGAACAACGAAACATTCTTTCTAATTACTTTAGGATGATGAATCCTATCTTAATCAGTCAACTTTCTCCATATAGTTCATGCTACATCCAATGATTACCGATTAAATAACCTATGATTAAATAGATCATAAGTAGTATCAAAACATAACAATCCCCATACAAGATAATTTTGATAACCTCAAGTTAAATGATTACTTATAAAATCATCACAATGAGAATTTCATAGACATACAAGTAATATTCGAAATGGATTTCTCATATCAGTTTTGTTCAGTAAACTTATTCTTTAGCAAGCGCCCACACGTTTGTTTAAATATCTCTATACTTTAGCCTATAAGATCGTCTACTTCCTTCACAAGGAAAAACAAAGTGTATGCTTATGTGGTATCAGAGCCCAGAAGTACTATCTTATATGAGCATTTTTGAAATATGTGTTAAGTCTCATGCATTCTAGTCATGTCATAGCAGACGATAGCAACTGATCCCTAGTCTGAGTCACACGAGTATGAGTCAAAAGAATGAGCATTTGTTAAGAGTTTAAGCGAATAGAAATAGTGAAGAGAATGATGATCTATCATAATGTGAGAAAAAGAAAGTTTGTGGATATTTATAAATGAGAAATAGTATCTGGTTCTATATGATAGATAAAGATTCACTACATTTGTATGTGTGGTTGTATCATTAAACATGATATCAATATTGTACTATGATGGAATACCCTTGAATGTGATTTATATGTGAATATATTGTCGTGGATTATTTAAGGAAAATAAGGATATAAGTGGAAATGATGAGATGAAAGTGTACAAGCCAGGTTGAAAGAAAATAAATTTTTCTATGGCCTGGAGAGGTCAAACTTGGACTTGAAATGAATGTCGGATAAATGTGATAAGAGTTATGATTTAGTATAAGAATTTGTTTGTAAAATTGAGATCAGAATTTTAGGATGATTATGTATCTATGATTTCGAGTTGATTGCGAACATATGTATGTAAGATGATATATGGTAATTGGAAGGTGAGATGATGATAGCGATACATGAAAAAGTTGTCAAGGTTAAGTTGATTTACCACTGTGAGTGCACATTTGATAATAGGAACACAATGACAAGTGAGAATATTGAGCATATATGTATTATATGTATGGAGATAATATAAAAAGCAATCTATGACTTATTAAATATTGTTGGTCATAGTTCCTATAGTTCAAAGTCTAAGATGAGTTAAAGTAAGATGTGAAAATGCCTATAGTGATCAATTGGGAATGAATTGAGATTGTTAATGATGTTACTATATATGATGAATTCGAGGAAAAAGAAGAAGGACACGATCATAGCATAATCCCCACGATCGAGGACAGGAGAAAAAAAAGAAGTGTTGGCTAGAATCAAGTAATATTAAGGTATATTTAGCATAAGCTATTAATTGGTTAATTGGCATAAATACATCTCTAGATAAGATGTAAAGATTTTGGTGGTATATGACAAGGTACTGGAGTAAATAAATTTGCTTACGGCCTTGTTGAGCCTTTTTATAAAGGATGTTTTGATCATATAAGTTATGAATAAATTGATCTTATTAAGGTATTATAAAAGGTTGAAATTGATCTTCTTGAGGTATTAAGAATGACTGATAAGTAATCATGGAAAATAGCTTATTGATAAGGATTTTATAAGCAATTTGGAGGAAAGTATCAAGAAATCTTCTTACAAAGAAGATTTTCACTGAGATAGGTTTAACAAACCAGATGATTCAATTTAAGAATGACCGATGAAAGAACAAATCAGAAATGAATAGGAATGAATCAAAAGTGAATATTGGAGTCATATCCCTAGCGGAGACTCAAGCATAAGGTAGAAAATGCTACTGAGAGTGTGTGCGTTTTGTTTGAGGTAAAGTATCCAGTTGTGTGAGTGGATTTTTGGAAATTGAGGTGACACTATCGCTAATGTGAGGAGAACTTAGGTCCACACTATAGTCTGTGCAAATATATTTGGGAGACACAAATTATATCTAATGAATGTGTTACTAACACAGGAAGTCAAGTTTGCAAATAAATTGAAATGTATGAAGAAACTGGTATGAATGAGCAGACATTGGAATAAGTCAATGCGAAATATGAGGAATTCTAAAGAATGGAGAAAATTATTTGAGAAAGATAAGTCAATTGAGAAATTGAAAATAACATGAGATAATATTACCTCATTGAGGAACTAGTGACTTAAAGAAGTACGAAAACAAATCATGGGCATAAAGAGTCTTAAGTTCTACCTGTTGGAGTTAACAATGCCCCCGACATGATATTAAAGGTTAAAGTGATCCAAGCAAAATTATATCAGTTAGTGACTATGATCATGCATGGTGTTTTGAGTGTGTTCGAAAACTAAAGAGAATATATTGAATATTGGAAGAAAAATATGTAAACCATATGAGTGATGATTGTATAAAGAATTTTTGAGGAACTATAACCTCAATGTTAATTATGCGATTCGGATTTGGAGATTTTACAGTATATACAATAGATTTTCCCATTAAAGATTAAGATGGAATCTGTTGCAACATTATAAAGTGATTCTGTGTACATAGGGACAATTGAAGCCTCATGAGCTGAATTTTGATATATGAATTGGAACTTGCTGCAATAGTGATTGTTTTGAAAGTTTGAAGATATTATATGTAGAGAAACATTTTGGATATACATATAAATATACAAATTAGTAAAGATTGAGGTAATTATTGAATTAGAAAAGATTGAAAGGATTGTGCAAATAAGTATTTCCTAATAAAGCTAGTGTTGCAATCAAATGCATTAAATAGAAAATTTAATAGTAGAGTATCACAAATTCGGATATTAAGGTTATCAAATCTAATGTGATAAAAAGTGTAGAATGTTAAGCTGATAAGGGGAAAAGGAAGTATTATTAGTTATTGAAATTTAAAATCATTTTTGCAAAAAGGGATTAGCAAAGTCCAAAATGAGGATTTAGAAATTGTGAATCTTACCGAGGAATTGGAAACGAATCCGACTTTCGAGTTAATGATACTTTGTGATGGAATTAATAAGTATGTATACTCGATAAGGAGACTGTTAGAGAAAACACAAGAAACAATCGAAGCTATATGTCTTAGTAGGAGTGCATCAAAACAACGTTTGATGGCTAAGAATGTAGAACCAAGTAATTATATGTTTAAGTTACCAATAGTCTTGATTGTTGGAGACTTGCTTAAGCATATTTCTGGAGTTCATAGGAATATGAGATTAATGTATAGTTCAAATTGACTACAGGTATAACAATCATTGTCACAGTGATACCATTAGAATATTGTATAAGGTGTCATACGACAAAAAGAGTCGTTCCCGCTTACATTATGAGTGGAATGAATTTTGGTGGATTACATCAAAGTTATGAAATGTAGTGAGAAAGACTTAAGAGTTAAGTGTATTAACATCAATGGGAAGTGAAAAAGATGAATTGTCTTTGAGAGTATCACCCTGTGAAGGTGTGCTCACATTGAGTACAAGATGTGCTCAAATTAGGAAAAAGGATAAACTAAGCCCGATATGAATTGGTTTGCATGAAATTATTATGAGTTAGTGTTACTGTTAAAAGGATGTTTCAGATCCATATTGTGTGATATGTGAGTATGCTAAAAAATATTAATATGATTTGACAAAGATGTATTGTCGGCACATGAAGTGAAAATGGTGAGTAATTTGAGATATATATATTGAGGAACTAGTTAAGAAAGAAAATGATTAAATAAGTGATTTACATACCGAGTGATTCCATTGACTTCAGTTAAGTGAAAGAAAGTATTCGAGTGATGACAGTTAAATGGGAGACAAAGGAGACATTATCCCCACTTGTTCGAGTAAACATGTAAGAATTTCGAAGACGAAATTTTTTTAAGGAGGGGAGAGTTGTAACATCCCGTTACCTACGGGAAGGTTAGAATAGTAAATATGAGTGACCAATGAGAGCTTAGAAAATCATTTTCATGCTCATGCATAATATAGTATACACATACATATAAATAGTGAATTTTTTTGCACATGAAAATAATTGTATATGCATTTATGAATAATTCCGAGTATAATTAGATTGAGTTGTGATTAATGGAAAATTTTGAGAATTTGAATTTTATTTATATTGAAAATATTATTGATTAGTGAATTTTGGTGAATTTCAAAATTATAGAGTATTTTGGAAAATTAAGAAAAGGAATTAAAAGGATATTGGAGATACTTGGATTGTAAAGATAGAATTAGTGGAGTTAGTTTCAAAAGAAACTAAGTTAGAGTTTAGTCATTAAGAAAGTGACAAGTGTCACTGTTTTAGTAAGTTACTTTTATAATTTGTTTGGGATAAGTTCGAGTTATCTGAAGAGTGAATAGGAGTTAGTGTTTTTCCTAAGTTTTTCGAGTTATCTGAAGAGTGAATAGGAGTTAGTGTTTTTCCTAAGTTATTTCTCTTTTGTAGTAACCTCCTTCAAATCTTCTTTAACACACAGAGTTTTCTATCAAATTCCTCTCAGGAATTTCTTTGCTTTTCCTTCCTCTACCCTACTGCTAAGTGTTTCTTCTATCTAAGGAAAACCAGAAGCTGGTCATTTTTCACAAAGAAGTACGTGATTTTGGATGGAGTTAGGGCTTTGGGATAGTTGAAGCTTTTGGATTTTTTAACAAGTAATTAGTGAATAAATTCTGTAGAGTTGGGGATTTATGAAATACATTTGATGAATTACTGTCATATGCATGAAAAATGATATTTACGTGTATATATTCATGAACACAGTGTAGATGGGATGAAATTTTGGTTTTAGTGTTAACTTAGTATTTGATGGATTGTTAGTGATAAGTGATGTAAAAATGATTTTTAGAGTTAGAAATAGAAATGAAATGGTGTATAAGATGAGTATAAAAAATTAAAGTGTGAAAAGGTGATATACTTTGTTTTCGGTTTTTCTTTACTGTGCATGTAAATGCATATATGCATGTGTATACGTGAGTAGATGGAAGCTTTAGGGATGATAAAGAAAATGATGTTTGAGTTGAAGAGTAATTGTAAAGTGATGGTCTAAGATGGAAATGAGTGTAAAAATGAAGTTTGAGAGGAAACATGAAGATTGAGAACAAAAGTTAAAAATACATAAAAAGCGACAGAACATGAATTTTTAGCTTTTGATGGTTTTTGATTAAACTTGTATATTTTGGGGTAATATAAATGTATGGTGAATGAGTTGATTGAAATGGAGTAGAAAAACTAGAAATAAAAATTTGAAGTGTTGGATTTTAGAGAATGAAGTCTGGAAATTTTCTGACAATGAACAGTGAGAGTTGAATTTTCGATCTGAATTTTCATGAATTTTTTTGTGTTTATCTAGGTAGATTTTGACAATATTGTCTTCATAAAAGTTTTATATCTTTCTTTTAGCTTTCCATTGATATAAAGTTTGCAAAATTTGAAGTTCTAGATCAAAAGTTGTGGAGTTTAGAAGTTGGGATGTCGGTGAAGAAGAAGTGGAAAAGCACCGTCTTTAAGACTTTAGGCCAAAAGTACCATCGTGCAAAAGCACGAGGGTGAATTTGAGGGTTAGACAAAAAGCACCGTCGTGCAAAAGCAAGATGACGACTTTGGAGGTTGGATAGCGAAAATCGCTATTGTGTAATTGCACGATAGCGACTTTGAAGTTTTGAGAGGTTGATGAACATCTGATAGGTTTTTGGCTATAACTTCTTCTAAAGTCCTCCAAATGACTTGAATCTTGAACCATTAGATTTTTAAGATATTTTTATATCTCTAAAAAAAATTTGTAGCATTCTGAATTGATTTGAAAAAGATTGATTGAACAGAAGTGAGAGAATATGTTGAAATGGTATAAACTGGTGTGGTTTTACTAAAAACCCCTCAGTATTTTGATTATATATGGATTTATAGGATTCCAAATGAGATAATTTTTGATTTGGAGTAAACTAGAGACATAGGGATACAAATCATATGAAGAAGTAGAATTGTGATTCAGTCTCTAATATGTTTAATTTCTGGATGGAAGTAGTATATAGTACACTATTTTTGAATATGAACAGCCCAAAATTATTTGAGGCATATCTTCCAAATTACTGAATCAAATTGAGTGATTTTGGTGTAAATAGAAAGATAAGACACAGAGGAACACTTTTCTAGAAGAGAATTTGACCAAATTATATCAGTTTCACCTTTTGATTGAGCGTGAACAGTATACCTGAAAGGGGTTAAATTGGGATGTCGGTGAAGAAGAAGCATGACGGTGACTTTTAAGATTTTAAGCCAAAAGCACCTCCATACAAAAGCACAAGAGTGAATTTGAGGGTTAGCCAAAAATCACCATCATGCAAAAGCACGATGGAAAATTTGGAGATTGGATAGCGAAATTGCACGATAGCGACTTTGAAGTTTTGAGAGGCTGATGAACATCCGATAGGTTTTTGGCTATAACTTCTTCTCTAGACCTCCAAATGACTTGATTCTTGAACCATTGGATTTGTAAGATATTTTTATTCCTCTTCAAAAAAATTAGTAGCATTATGAATTGATTTTAAGAAGATTGATTGAACAAAAATGAGAGAATCTGTTGAAATGGTATGAACTGGTGTGGTTTTACTGAACACCCCTCAGTATTTTGATTATATCTGGATCTATAGGATTTCAAATGAGATGATTTTTTCTTTGGAGTAAACTATAGAAATAGGGATAAAAATATTATGAAGAATTAGAATTGTGATTCAGTCTCTAAGATGTTTAATTTCTGGATGAAAGTAGTGTATAGTACACTATTTTTGAATATGAACATCTAGAAATTTTTTAAGGCATATCTTCCAAATTACTGAATCAAATTGAGTGATTTTAGTGTCAATGGAAAGATAATACATAGAGGAACAATTTTTCTAGAAAAGAGTTTGATCAAATTATATCAGTTTCACCTTCTAATTGAACATGAATAGTAGACCCGAAAGGGGTGTCTTGGAAAAATCAGAAGTGATTCAATGAGAATGAAATGTGATTTTAATGGTTTTAGTGAGGCATAAATCTAAGTATAAATTATACTTAGATGAGTTTTGATATGGGAATCATTCTGTGATGAAATTAAAGGAAAGATACTCGAGATTGTCATGAACATGCATTGTACATAATTTGTTTCATACATGTGCATTATTGAACAATTATAATTATGCAAAGTTGTAACGTGTGTGAAATGTGTATTGCATAAATGAACTATGTAGGTTAGAACATCAACATTCAGGCGTTCCTAGAATTTGAAAGCAAATGCTAAACTAGAGTGTACAGTGAGTAGACCTAGATGGTCTTACCTTATTGTTTGTTTCATTTATGTTATGACTTGAGTGATTATGAATGAGATGTGAATTGATTGTGTGATTCCGAACAATAAAGGTTCGAGGTTTCTAATGCTTGAAAGTAATATTGAAGTGTTAATTGTATGTGAATCGGATGAACTAAGTGTATGCAATTTGATTGTTAAATATGTTCGAAAAGTGCATTTGCATGTAAATGAAAAGCGATACTCAACTCTAATGTTGAATGCCGGACTACAGTCCGATAATATGTGAATGTGAGTGAATGTGGATCATGCAAATGTGACTGATGCATTTCATTTCATGAGTGCATGAAACATAATGACTGTTGTGACCAGAGTAGCCACCGAACAGAGCTTTAAGCTCAATGAGTGAAAATGAGCCTCGAGCTCAAAAGTGATTTAGAGCCTCAAGCTTAACGTATAAGGAGTCCTATGTCCCCCAAATGGATAAGGGACAGTTATTAATGAGCCCTATATGACACAGTTTAGGCGCTTAGTAACAACAAAGTAACAAATAGAAAATGGGTCTCATGTGCACTGCATATGCACAATATGAGTGATTATATCTATTGATTGTGAAGTGTGAAGCGTTGTGAATGTGATTATGTGTTACGTGACTGGGTGAGCTATTGATGATGGTCACTCATTGAGTTCGCAAAACTCACCCAAAATTTGTAATTATTTTTTCAGGACTCAAAAGAATACCCTGTTAGGAAAATGGGAGTATAATTACTGCATGCAAGAAAAAGATAGAGGTTGGGATCAGTACGCGTCTGCATTAGTGTTATCCTATTCTTGTATAAATTTGTATTCTAGAATTTCTGTAAAATAGTGTTTTGTATTTGTGATGGGCCCAAATGGCTATTAAAATTATGATGTTTGTATTGCTATGATTGAAAATGTTATGGAAGAAAATGAGCCCAAATTGATTACAGACTTTCGCGTATTTGATTATATTAAAAAATTATATCAAATTTTAGATGATTGAGTACGCTAGGATGTCACCCTCGCGGGGCACGGACTCGAATATCACCCATCGATGTCGAGTTTGGGGCTTGTAGGAGCGGGGTGCTACAGTGCTAGTCTTTTTACATTTTATTAATGTCTAATTTTAATAAAATAATGACTAGGATTAATACATAAATGCAATATGAATCTCATAATTTTAATTTTATTATAATTTCATTTGCAATGTACAATTATCCTATGGACTTTATTATATACATCTAAACATATATAAGATAAATAATGCCTTTAAATAATTTGTCACTAAACTACAACCAAAGCGATTGATTGTAAGGCATAAATCAACACTTTACTAATTAAGGATAAGAATGTGTGCTACTAAGCTTTCTTAAATTGTACACTTATTGTCGAGAGTTGATGTTGTTGTTCTTGTATCACAAAGTCTTAAAAATTTTTAGAGGCCTCATAACCAAGACCTTAAGTAGTGCATCTGCATCTAGTTGCACGACTCGAATGATTAATCTTCCTTTAACACTGGGTCTTGACCCACCCCTTTAAAACACCTTTTCTTTAAACATTTGTTATAGAAAATCAAACCAGGGTTAATTTAATTTTATATTAACATGAAGAATTAAAATTATAATAATTATATTTTATTTAGATCGCATTGTAGCTAACTTTTAGTGTAAAGTCCATTCATTAATATAACCTACCCATAGCCCAGCCTAGCCCAACCCACAATCTTTAAACATGTATAAAAGAACTAGAATATGAAAATTAGATGATAACATACAAAAATCACATTTTTCTTCAACTTTCTCTCAAATTTTCCAACTAGTAAGTGTCTAGATCACAACTTTTTCTCTTGCATGTAACACTTCCTTCATAAGTTTTCCCCTAGTGTGTTTGTTTTGTAGAAAAATTGGAGGGAGTTATGATGGTTAACAACACCAAAAGTCCTCACATTTAGGTAAAATTCTAGCAGTTCTTTTTATGTCTTTTTGTGTGATATTGATCATTCTACACTAGATTGTAGTAGGTTTGCATGTTGTGGTTGATTTAGACAATAATTGAAGTTGCATAAAGGGACAAAAACGAAGAAAATGTGGCTAGAAAATGATGAAAGAAGAAAAGAGAGAAGAAGAGGGGAAGGTGAAGATAATGATATTGTTTTGAAAATTTAAGTTGCATGTAGTGGCAGAATGGGAACTACAGAAAGTTAAGGGTGAATTTGTAATTTAAGTTGCATGTAAAGGCAGAATGGGAAATGCAAAAAGTTAAGGGTAAATATGGAATTTTGTTGTAAGAAGGGCATTTTTGGTATTAATTGAAATAGAGGAGGGTAAAATGAACTTTTCATTAGTTATGGATATTTTAGTAATTAATGGGGGTTAGGTTTGTTAAGTCAAAATGATTTTACGATTTATAATTTTGATGAAGACCAAATAATAATGCAGAAAGCAAAATGAGACGATAGAAATGAGAAGGAAGCGGAAAGCAAAATAAGACGATAGCAATGAGACGGAAGCGGAAAGCAAAATAAGACGATAGAAATGAGACGAAAGCATAAAGCAAAATAAGACGATAGAAATGAGACGGAAGCGGAAAGCAAAATGAGACGATGGAAATGAGACGGAAGCAAAAGGCAAAATGATACGATAGAAATGAGACGAAAGAATCAAAGACGAAGACCCGATACCACGTCAGATGATCAATCAGTTTGAGTAAGTTACAAAACTCAACTGAATAACAGTTTCTTCAAAGATCAAGAAACAAGAAGAAAGAAGTAGTTATCAAGAAACGGTTGAAGACAAAGGCTATAAATACGAGTCATAGTCGAAAATTGAAAAAGTTAGTGATTTTCAAAAAGGCTAGAGATTTCAAAGCTAGAAATTTTATTCATTGTGTTAAACTTAAAGTTACTATTGTATGTAACAAAGCTCGAAACATCTTTCAGTAGAAGGAAGAAAAGCTGATAGTCTGAAGAGGCAAAGTTAGAAAAGAATACTTATTGTAAGAGACCTGAAGAGGTTCGGTGAAAAGAATACTTGTATCTTTGAGAAGTATAGTGAAATCTCGAAAAGGATTACGAGGATCGGGCGTAGCCGGTTTGGGGTGAACCAAGATATAAAGCTAACGTGTCGATTCTTACTCTCAACTCTGAACTTTTAATTTCTATTATTGATACAAATAATTAGAAGCAGATTGCAATACTTCATAATACTGTTTTTCAATCGTTTGAGAAAGCAAGTTTTTTTTAAAAAGAAGTTTGTTTAAAAGGGGATTGTATTAAAAACAGATACACAATTCAACCCCCCTTTCTTGTGCGCTTTGTATATCAAATATTAAGTCTATACTAACGTGTGATTCACTTCAATTGGTATCAAAGCTCAGTGTCTAAGAACCACCGTAACAAAGTGTGGATAAAGATCAATGACAGAGTCACACATATATATAGTTGAAGGTGCCTCCGTCACTAGACCTCCTGCGTTCAATGGAGAAGACTACCATTACTGGAAAGACTGGATGCGACTCTTCATTGAATCTACTCATATCGACCTTTGGGATATAATAGAAAATGGATCGTATACATCGGTAGATGAAGAAGGAAATGTTGTTCCACGAATCAGATGGTCTGCAGAATAAAAAGTGAGATTCCAGCTAAATTTGAAGGCCAAATTCTTTTTAAGTTGTGCCCTAAGCAGAAGTGAGTACGATAAAGTTCACAGATATGACACTGCGAAGGAGATGTGGGATACGCTATCCATCGCACACGAAGGCACAAATCAAGTAAACAAATCCAAGATAAGCATTCTTGTACACCAGTATGAGCTGTTCAAGATGAAGGACGAATAGTCTATCGATCAGATGTTTGGAAGATTTCAAATTATCATCAATGGGCTTAAAGCTCTCGGTAGAACTTACAACAATCAAGATCACGTTAGAAAAATCCTCAGAAGTTTACCAAAGAAATGGATACCAAAAGTCACAACTGTACAAGAAGCCAAGGATTTGAGCGTATAGAAGCTTGATGAATTGCTTGGATATTTGAAGATACATGAAGTTGAATTCGATGCAGAAGATAATCCCAGATGGGACAAATCCATAGCATTGAAGGCCAGACAGAAGAATCATAAGAATCAAAAGAAGAGGAGCTCATCGTTGAAAGCGCTGAAGATTGAGGAAGTCAAGGATGACGATTCTAGTGAATCAGATCATGTTTCAAGCGAAGAAGAAGAAGAACTATCCTTTATCTCGAGGAAGATCAGACGTATGTGGAAGAAAAAGGCTATAGGAAACAAAGAGTCCTACCTGAAGAAGAATAACAAAGATGAAGGGAAGAATGAGAAAACATCAATCATATGCTATGAATGTAATAAACCAGGACATTACAAGTCCGAATGTCCATTGTTGAAAAGAAAGCCAAAGAAGAGTAGAGAAGGCAAGAAAATCATGATGGCAACCTAGGAAGATCTAGATTCGTCTGAATCAGATACTGACTCAGAGGCATCGGTGCAAGCAAATATTTGCCTGGTAGTCGAAGGAGAAAATGATGAGGAGGTAACCTCAAAACTTAATGAATTACAAGATGAATATTTAGAATTATTAGAAGATTCTCATGCAATTCTAAAACAGTATAAATTGATTAAGAAAAAGTACGAAGAAAACTTGGAAGACATGCAAGTGTTAGAAAAGGAGAATGTCTGCTTAAAGAAACAAGTAGACGAGATGAAGAAAAAGGTAGTTGTAGATAGATCTAAAGAGATCAATCAGTTGAAACAAAGAATAAACAGTCTTTTAGCTGATCTATCAACATTTATGGAGAGTACTAGAAAAATGAATGATATGCTAGGAAAATACAGACACCCTAATGATAAAACTGGATTAGGATTTGCTAAAAACTATACCGAGCATAAAACGAATTCTGCTCCCTTTAGGAAGAAATTTCATCAGCCTCATCATCATCAGAAATGTCATCAGTTGCATCATCATCATACTATGAATTATGATAGAACTAACCCTAAAGGACCCAAGAAAATCTGGGTACCTAAGAGACAAATAATATCACAGGCAGATATCCTTTCTTGGAAGAAGCAACCAGCATCATTGGTACTTGGACAGTGGATGCTCGCGACACATGACAGAAAGAAGGTCTATGTTCCTAGACCTTCAGTATAAGAAGGGAGGATCGGTAACTTTTGGAGACAACCAGTAGGGCAAGATAATTGGAATCGAAAAAATCGGTAAAGATTTCTTTGTATGCATTGATAATGTGCTGCTAGTTGATGGTTTAAAACATAATTTGATTAGTGTCAGTCAATTATGTGATTCTGGTTTTAAAGTGTCCTTCAATCAAAATTCTTGTGAAGTCAAAAACAAGGATGAGTCCATATTCTTTTATGCCAAAAGACAAAACAATCTTTACAAAATCAATTTAGAAGATTTTCGAAATCAAAATATTTCTTGTTTTATATCAACTGATCAAGAAAAACTGATTTGGCATAAAAAGTTAGGTTATATTAGTTTTAAACATATTTCTAAGTTGATTAAACATGATTTGGTAAGAGGTTTACTAAAAATAAGTTTTAACAAGGATTTCTTTTGTGAAAGAAGTATGGTCTTATTATTGTTGATGATTTTATTAGATTTTGTTGGATATTGTTTTTATCACAAAAGATTATTCTTTTAAGTGTTTGAAAGTGTTGCCCAAAAAGTTACAGAATAAAAAAGGAATGTCTATAGCTAGTATTAGAAGTGATCATGGTGGTGAATTTGAAAATGAGAAGTTCAGGATGTTTTGTGAAGAGAATGGAATTTTCTAAAATTTCTCTGCTCCTAGAACCCCACAACAAAATGGAGTTGTTGAAAGGAAGAACAGGACGATTCAGGAAATAGCAAAGACTATGCTATGTGAGATGGATCTTCCTAAGTACTTCTGGGCAGAAGCTGTAAATACAGCTTGTTATATTCAAAATAGAATACTTCTGCGACCTTTGATGAAGAAAACTCCATATGAGTTATGGAATGGAAGGAAACCTAATATATCCTATTTCCATTCATTTGGTTGCAAGTGCTCTATATTAAATAAAAAAGAAATTTTGGATAAATTCGATTATAAGATTTATCCTGAAATTTTTCTAAGCTATTCTCTATCATCAAAAGCTTATAGGGTTTACAATCTTACCTCTAAGATTGTTGAGGAAACTATTCATGTCAACTTTGATGATAGTTCTCAACCAAGTAAGAGAGATGATACTGATAATGAAACCCTATCAATACGTTTGGTTGATCGTGAAGAAGTATCACCATTAGATACTCCCTTAGATAAAGTTGAAGATATTCCTGAGACTCTTGATTTGAAAAGAGATTGGAAATGTAAAAGTTCTTATCCAGAAGAGTTGATTATAGGAGAGACCTCAGAAGGTGTGCGAACTAGGTCCAAATTCAAAAGAGAAGCAAATATAACGTTTATTTCTGAAATAGAGCCTAAGAAAATTGATGAAACTCTTCAAGATGAAGCTTGGATTTTAGCTATGCAAGAGGAGCTGAACCAGTTTACTAGGAATAAAGTTTGGTCCTTAGTTCCCAGACCATCGAAAAAGTCCATCATAGGAAGATGGGTTTTTAAGAATAAGCTAGATGAATCAGGAAGAGTGAGTCGTAACAAAGTGAGATTAGTAGCACAAGGCTATAATCAGCAGGAAGGAATAAACTACAATGAAACTTATGCTCCTGTAGTAAGATTAGAAGCTATTAGGATTTTGCTTGCATATGCTGTCGGTCAGGACATAAAGCTATTTCAAATGGATGTGAGGAGTGCATTTCTAAATGGCTTTATAGATGAAGAGGATTATGTGAATCAACCTCCGAGTTTCGAGGATGTCAAGAAACTGAATCATGTTTATAGACTTCATAAGGCTTTGTATGGCTTGAAACAAGCTCCTCGAGCTTGGTATGATCGTCTCAGTTCTTTCCTTATTGAAAATAAGTTCAGTAGAGGTCGAGTAAATAAGACTTTATTTAAAAAGTGCATAAAGAATTATTTTATCATAGTTCAAATTTATGTTGATGATATTATCTTTGGTGCAACCTCTAAAATGTTATGTACTAGTTTTGAAAATTTGATGAAAAATGAGTTTGAGATGAGCATGATGGGTGAGTTAAAATTCTTTCTTAGGTTGCAAGTTAAGCAAACCGAAGAAAAGATTTTTATTCATCAATAGAAGCATGTTAAAGAACTGTTGACTAAATATGATATGGAAAAAGTAAAACCAATGTCAACTCCGATGTGTCCTTCAAACCTTTTGTCCAAAGACAAAACTACCAAGAAGGTTGATCAAACCCTGTAAGAGGGATTATTGGTTCCTTACTTTACCTTACAGCAAGCAGACTTGACATTCTGTTTAGTGTTTGCTTGTGTGCTAGATTTCAGGCAGATCCTAGAGAGTCTCATTACATTGCTATTAATTTTTTTTTGAGATATCTATCAGGTACTACTGATCTTTGCTTAATGTATGAGAAAGGTAAAGATTTCAGGTTAATTGGCTACTGTGATGCGGATTATGCCGGAGATAGGATTGATAGAAAAAGTATGAGTAGAGGATGTCACTTCCTTGGCCACAACCTAGTTTCATGGTCAAGTAAGAGGCAAAGCTCAATTGCTCTATCAACTGTAGAAGTAGAGTATATATTAGTCGCAAGTCGCTGTTCACAGATGTTGTGGATTAAGTACCAGCAAGAGGACTACTCAATATAAGAAGAAGAAATTCCAATCTACTGTGACAACACAAGTGCCATCAACCTGTCGAAGAACCCTATACAACACTCGAGAGTTAAACATATCGAAGTAAGACACCATTTTCTACGAGACTACATTCAGAGGAAGATCGTAAGCCTTCAGTTTGTTGAGACGAACTATCAGTGGGCGGACATCTTCACTAAACCATTAAGTGAAGAAAGATTCAAAGAAATCAGACGAAACCTTAACATGGTTATGCTAAGTGATCAACCGTCTGACACGTCATGACCCAGATAAAAAGATCGAAAGAGTTAACAGTAACAGTAACAGTGAGTTACAACTGGTAACGTTCGTTATAAGGAAGTTTTAGAGGGAAAGTTTGTCATAGCCTTGAGAACGCCACCTATTCTAGAACACTCTTGACATACCCTAACATTGACCTTTGAAGAACCCTCAACAAAAGTTTTTCATTAATTTGTTTGGAAATCAAACCTTCCTTGCTTACACCCTCAACCTCAGAAACCGACTTCACCTCTTTGAAAAATACTTATGTGCATTTAGTTCATTGTTAACTATAGAAACAAATGGAGCCAGCTATGACAAGTGAAAGACTTGTTGGTTTTAAGTCCTTGAAGCAGGACAAGATGGATATTGAACCGGAGATTGTGGCAGTCAAGTGGAGGAATTTCTTTCGAGTTCGAGAGACAGTCTATATGAATAAAGTGTATGACTTCTAGAAAAATATGGAAGTGGTAGACGATACTCTGGTATCTATGGTGGATAGATTGTCGATTATAGTGACAATGAAGACAATCAAGAAGGCCTTTGAGTGTCTATATGATGGAGAGAAGCTCACAAATAAAGCTAGATGGATGATGCAAGCCAACGTGAAGGAGACTCAGATCAATCGACAATTATATGGAAGCAACGATCCAAAGGAGAAGATGGCTTCAAGTCTTGCTCCAAAGGCTAGGGTTCTACACTCACTTCTTTTCTATTGTGTTCTACCAAGAACAGGATCAAGGCACTTGGTAACAACGCTAGATGAACAATGCTTATTTCATCTACTCAATCGCCAGCCTATAAATCTACCATTCTTTAATTTCCATTATATGGAAAAAACTAAGAAAGACTCGACCGCCCTACCATATGAGATGATGCTGACAAGAATATTCAGAGACTCTAGAGTCCTTCTGGAGAGAGGAAATAGGATAAAGCTGAATATCAAAAGCGACATCAATTCTACAACAATTGGTAGAATGGGCTTGAAGAATCTGGAGAAAGAAGAAGCAGATTCTAAGACGAAAGTAAGGATTGAGGGGGGAGCGTGCTGTTAAGGTAAGAGAATCTCCCTCAAGAAAATCAGAATCTCAATCCATTGAGAGAATGCCTGTAGAAGGAGAAAAGAATGTTAGTAGTGTGCCCTAGGCCAATGAACATTTGTGATTCATGTATTAACATTATGATTTGTTAATAATATATTGTGAGGTATTCATTTTATATATGCATGTATTTCATTTATGTAATGTGATTTACATTCCATGAATGGTATTAAACTTATGTCATCAAGTATGTGACTTGATAGTAAAACCATAAGTGTTATAATACTATTCTAGATCGTTTCTAGTCGATCATTATTGGTGGAACAATAATGAATTAAGGCTAGTATGTGTTCGATTGATGATCACGTTTCTTGATCATAGATATGAGATATCAAATCGAAACATGGATATATGTTAGAGAACATATATTGGACCGACCCACATAAAGAATACTACATGGTTTCATGTCATTAGTGATTCTTTATATGGTTTGACTTTAGTCCTTTGACTGAAGTCATCATGGTTCCCTACATGAGGAATTTAGTGTTTGATATTAGACTAAGTTATTTTAACCGAATAATATATAGTCTTATGTTGGATACTAAATGAATCATGCGGAGGATGTGAATGACGTAGATGGGATTTGTACCTCTCTTAAATGAGAGAGATATCATTTGGGCCTCTTGATAAGTGTGATGAAGAAATGCATGGCCGTGCTCAAATGAATTGATGAAGAGTCATCAATGTCATTTGTTATAATCATCAACTTGGGATCAAGAAACTATGATTAATCAAAGGTTGACATGTACCATGTCTTGTGATTAATCTTGATATCGTGTTACAAAGGATCGAGCCTATAACCATAATTACTGAGTTAAATCGGATTATCGATCCTCATTTGATTTGGGTAGTCATAATGTCTTGCTAGAGGCCGCTTATGACTTATGGGCCTTGAAGTGTAATCAAGCCCATTGCCAACATCAAATGAGCCTCTGGTCGCACACAAAGAGTGATGTGATCCGGGCTTATTCTCTTGGGCCTAATTTATTAGGTGTTTAATAAATATATTTAGATATATTTATTGGGCTAGATTTAATTAAGTTGTCGGGCTTTTATTATATATGATATAATAGGCGAAACTTAATAGGGCTGAATGAGATTAGGGTTTCTCATAAATAGAAGCTTAGGTCTCATTAGGTCAACGACACAATTGTCGAAAAACCTAGCCGCCATCCGGAGAAAGATAGTGCGCGTTGAAAGGTTTTCGGGGCGTGCTAGCACACTACGTACCGCAGCCGGATCGTGCATGCTCGTGTGGATACCGGTAGAGGACATTAGCGATTTGCAGTGTCTTGGAATCCAAAAAAAAAAAGAAACAATCCACCCACGAAAATAAGGTATTTTCGTTAATCCTCGTGTTTTCGATTATACGTGATATTTTTGTATGGTCTTTTCCGCAGCGTATTGTAAATACTTGGACCATAAGCGATCCAACAGTGGTATCAGAGCCAGGTTTAATCGTTAATCTTGGATTAGAGGCTTGATTTTATTGTTGATTTGTTTTGATGCTTCGGAAACGCACTATACTGTAGAAAAGGTTTCTGCTTTAATGTATATCGTGTTCTGGAAATAGTTTCCCGAAGCTGGAAATTGTTTCCAATCTGATTTGTGTTAATCGTTGATGCATGATCTGGGCTTGTCTTCTAACGCATATACGGTGCTAAGTGGTTTTTGAAATCATTATTATCGATACATGCATTGTGGTGATTCGGCTTTTCATCCGTGGTTATCACGATGACCATGCTATGTGTTTAGGGATTTATTAACTCTTTACGTTCGTTGCCTTTTAGGTTTGAAATCCCCAAATTTTTCTTAACCCTAATTTACGATTTTTGGCTGCTGTAAGTGCTTGCGTTTTTTATTGAATCACATGCTTGAGTTTCTGGAAATTGTTTCCAGATTGTTCGTATACATCCCTGTATCTGCTATTTGCGTTATTTCGATTCTTCCTCTTTCTTGGATTTGCGTTTTTCTTCCCTTGCGTTGGTCTCTCTTATGGGTTGCCATAGTTTCTGGAAAATCGATGGGAGAGTAACACCCATCGGTGACGACCCACCGTGTGCGACGCCATAGATGGGCGTCGCACACCACCGACGATGGCATCTCCGGTGACGCCACCAGCTGCTGAAGAATGAAACTTCACGTTTTCTTCTTGGAAACCCGACATGCGTAGGATCGTGTGGGAAAGTGGTTGCGGTTGATGGGTCGTGGAAACGTGGAAGGATTGGAGATGAAAACGTGGAGAAAGTGGAAGAAAAATCCAGAAGAAGGGAGAGAGAAATCGTGGAGAGAGGAAGAAGCTTGGGGAAGACGACAGGCGCGTGTCCCACACGCGCCTGCGTCTTCCTGGAGCGTGGACACGCTCCACGTGCGGCAATTGGCGTCTGATGGCAAAGGCACGCCAGCACGCTACCCCTTCCATTTTAATTTTAATTTTTTATATGGTTTTAAAATTGTTTTAAAACCCTAATTTATCTTTTATTATTTTAATAGAGATTAAATTAATAATAATCCTAATAATAATAAAAGGTGTTTTATTAAAATTTGAAAATTGTTTTCAAAGGATTATTTATTAGGAAAGGGTTTTGGAATTTAATTTAATTTTTCAAGAGTTGAATTATTAAATTTCTCTATTATTAATTTAATAGAGATTAAATTAATAAATACTCCTAATAATAATAAAAGGTGTTTTATTAAAATTTGAAAATTTGTTTTCAAATGATTATTTATTAGGAAAGGGTTTTGGAATTTAATTTAATTTTTCAAGAGTTGAATTATTAAATTTCTCTTTTATTAATTTAATAGAGATTAAATTAATAAATACTCCTAATAATAATAAAAGGTGTTTTATTAAAATTTGAAAATTGTTTTCAAAGGATTATTTATTAGGAAATGGTTTTTTTTGTATTTAATTTAATTTTTTAAAGAGTTGAATTATTAAGTTAAATTTTTCAAATCAACAAATAGAATCAAGCCAAGGTTATAACAAGCGTTTTGTAATCTTCCATAATTCTTTATAAGGATTAATAACCTTCTAAGAACGACCCTCATCGTAATTTTAAGTTTATATGCCTTCCATAAATCTTTACCAATATTTATCTCTAGCTCATCCTTATGTGGGTTTTTGCCAAAGCAAGGCATGTGGGGATTATCTAGGGAAGACATTTGAATAATGGTGCTATTCATAGGTAAAGTATGGTTAAACTTAACTAAGCTATCAAAAGCGGTTTTGGGCTTAGGGCATAAGATTGGGTTTTACATACATGCGATACATAAGATGTATTTTAACATAAGCCCATCAAGAGTTACATGTGATGTAATTGAAAAGAGTTTTCTACCTAAATAACTAAGTTTTGAGTGTTAAGCCAAAGCTTTCTTAGGACTTAGTGAAATATGGATCTTGTTTCTCCCATTTTCAATTGAGGGTTATTTATTTGAGTGGGAGCTAATACCTCATAATAATAAGAATGTTGACCCTTATTGCATAATTTTTGTAGATTATGGCTACTCCATCCACAAACCATCTATGCGATCTATCTTAGAAAGAAAAATTTAGTGGAACAAATTTCCTAGATTGGTATAGGAACTCGAGAATTGTTCTCAAGCAAGAAAGAAAGGCTTTCAAGAAGAAGGGCACAACAAAGGACAAAGGTAAAGTATCTAAGTCCAGCCCAAGCCCAAAGCTAAGACTAAGGCACCCGAGGAGGAGTTTGCTTTCATTGCAATGAACACGGTCATTGGAAAAGGAACCTGCAAACTCTATTTGGAAGAGCTGAAAGAGAAGAAGAATAGTGCGACTATTTCTTCAGTATGTTTGTTATAGAAATCAATTTTACTCATTCGCATCTTGGGTATTAGATACCGAGCTGCAACTCACATTTGTACTAATGTGCAAAGTCTAAGAAGGACTAGAAGATTGATGTCCGGTGAGATCGACTGCTGGGAAATGGAGCAAGAGTTCTTGCTTTATTCGTGGGGACTTATGATCTTATTTTGCCTCTCGGGCTCATTTTGGAACTCAAAATTGTTATTATGTACCTACTTGAGTAGAACATTATTTCTTTGCTTGTTTAGAGAATGATGGATTTAAATTTTCTATTGAGAATAGAAGTATTTCCATTTATAAGAATGACATTTTATATGGCATTCTTGCGTCAATTAAATGGCATTTATACTCTGAACCTTGAGTTTGTTACAAATGAGCCCATCTATAACATAAATACCAAGAAGTTTAAATCTAACGATTTGAACCCAACCTATCTCTGGCATTGTTGCTTAGGCCACGTAAATGAAAAACGCATTTCAAAACTCCATCAAGATGGATTCATTGATTCTTTTGAATCTTTTGACACGTGTGATTCTTGTTTCTTGGGTAAGATGACAAAGGCCCCTTCACGGAGTAAAGGGAAAGGGCCAATGAGCTATTAGGCCTTATACATACCGATGTATGCGGTCCTTTTAGCATATCGTGAGAGGAGGTTATTTGTATTTCATTACTTTTACAGATGACTTGATAGATATGGGTATGTCTATTTAATGAAGTACAAATCTGAATCTTTTGAAAAGTTCAAAGAATATAAGAATGAAGTACAAAATCACTTGGCAAGAATATTAAAATCCTTGATCGATCGAGGAGGTGAATATTTAAGCCAAGAGTTTGATGATTATCTTAAGGATTGTGGAATCGTTTCACAATTGACTCCTCCAGAACTCCTCGATGGAATGGTGTTTCGAAAGGAGAAATTGAACTCTATTAGATATGGTTCGATCAATGATGAGTCAAACCGATCTTCCAAAATACTTCGGGGCTATGCTTTAGAAACCGCACATTCATATTGAACCGTATTCCTTCAAAGGTCGTAGAAAAGACACCTTATGAGATATGGATGGGAAGCGTCCCAATTTATCTTTTCTAAAGATTTGGGGTTGTGAGGCTTATGTGAGCGTCCAATTCAGCGACAAATTGGCACCCAAATCTGAAAAATGTTATTTTGTGGGATATCCTAAGGAAACTAAAGGATATTACTTTTACATCCCATCGAGAGACAAAGTGTTTGTTGCTCGAAATGGTTTCTTCTTAGAAGGAATTTGTTTCCAAAGGAAGCAGTGGGAGCAAAGTACAACTTGAAGAAATTCAAGTTTCACAAAATGACATTGAGCACGAAAAGGAGATTGAAGCGAGCTCACAAGTCGTTGATGAGCGGTCTTCAACAACACAAGGCCTACGTAGATCGATAGGATTCGCCATGAACCCGAGAGATATGGATTTCTCGTTCTCGATGATGATAATGTGATGCTCATCGATCATAATGAGCCCACAACCTATCAAGAAGCTATGGAAAGTCCGAATCTATTAAATGGTTAGAAGCCATGAAAGCGAGATGCAATCCATGTATGACAATCAAGTTTGGACTTTGATTGATCCGTCGATGGCTTGAAGACCATTGGATGCAAATGGGTTTTCAAAAGAAACTTCGACATGGATGGAAATGTGCACACTTATAAAGCGAGGCTTGTTGCTAAAGGTTATCGACAAGTTCATGGAATTGATTATGATGAGACATTTTCTCCAGTGGTCATGATCAAATCCATTAGAATTCTTATTGCCATAGCTGCATACTACGATTATGAGATATGGAAAATGGATGTCAAAATAGCTTTCCTTAATGGAAACTTACTTGAGGACGTATATATGATACTGACTGAGGTTTTGTCCATCCTAAGAATTGTGGAAAGGTGTGCAAGCTTCAAAGATCCATTTATGGATTGAAGCAAGCATCAAGAAGTCGGAATCTTCGTTTTGATGAAGTTGTCAAAGAGTTTGGATTCATCAAGAATGAAGATGAACCTTGTGTTTACAAAAGCTTAGTGGGAGTCTGTTGTCTTTTAGCTTTATATGTTGATGACATATTGCTCATTGGAAGCGATATTCCGACCTTACAGAGTGTCAAGATTTGGTTAAGAAGCGTTTCTCAATGAAAGACTTAGGTGAGGCTGCCTATATTTTAGGCATTAAGATCTATAGAGATAGATCAAGAAAGCTTATAGGTCTAAGTCGAGTACATACATAGATAAGGTCTTGAAAGGTTCAAGATGCAAGATTCCAAGAGAGGATTCTTGCTTATGTCATATGGAATCAAGCTATCTAAGAAGGATTGTCCTACTTGGATAAGGAGCTTGGCGCATGAGTAAGATTCCATATGCATCTGCAATTGGATCTATCATGTATGCCATGTTATGTACTCGACCGGATGTCTCATATGCTTTGAGCATAACAAGTAGATACCAATCTAATTATGGTGAGAGTCATTTGGATAGCGATTAAGAACATCCTTAAGTACTTGAGAAGAACTAAGGATATGTTCTAGTCTATGGAGGACTTGAAGGAGAGCTAGTTGTAAATGGTTACACCGATGCTGGTTTTCGATCGACATAGATGATTTCGAATCGCAATCGGTTTTGTGTTACTGTTTGAATGGAGGTGCGATGAGTGGAAAAGTTCAAAGCAAGACAACATTGTCGATTCTACAACCGAAGTCGAGTACATTCTTTGCCTCGGATGCGGCTAAGGAAGCTGTATGGATCAAGAAGTTCATCACAGAGCTTGGAGTTGTTCCTAGCATTGCAAGTCCTATAGACCTTTATTGTGATAATAATGGGGCTATAGCACAGGCTAAGGAACCAAATTCGCATCATAGATCCAAACACATACTCGACGCCCCATTTGATTAGAGAGATCATTACAAGAGGAGACGTGAAGATATGCAAAGTGGGCACAGATGACAACATTGCCGATCCACTTACTAAGCCTCTTCCACAGCCTAAACATGAGAGTCATACGAGGTCTATGGGTATTAGATATCTGACTGATTGGGCCTAGTGCAAGTGGGAGATTGTTAGTAGTGTGCCCTAGGCCAATGAACATTTGTGATTCATGTATTAACATTATGATTTGTTAATAATATATTGTGAGGTATTCATTTTATATATGCATGTATTTCATTTATGTAATGTGATTTACATTCCATGAATGGTATTAAACTTATGTCATCAAGTATGTGACTTGATAGTAAAACCATAAGTGTTATAATACTATTCTAGACTGTTTCTAGTCGATCATTATTGGTGGAACAATAATGAATTAAGGCTAGTATGTGTTCTGATTGATGATCACGTTTTACTGATCATAGATATGAGATATCAAATCAGAAACATGGATATATGTTAGAGAACATATATTGGACCGACCCACATAAAGAATACTACATGGTTTCATGTCATTAGTGATTCTTTATATGGTTTGACTTTAGTCCTTTGACCTGAAGTCATCATGGTTCCCTACATGAGGAATTTAGTGTTTTGATATTAGACTAAGTTATTTTTAATCGAATAATATATAGTCTTATGTTGGATACTAAATGAATCATGCGGAGGGATGTGAATGACGTAGATGGGATTTGTACCTCTCTTAAATGAGAGAGATATCATTTGGGCCTCTTGATAAGTGTGATGAAGAAATGCATGGCGTGCTCAAATGAATTGATGAAGAGTCATCAATGTCATTTGTTATAATCATCAACTTGGGATCAAGAAACTATGATTAATCAAAGGTTGACATGTACCATGCCTTGTGATTAATCTTGATATCGTGTTACAAAGGACCGAGCCTATAACCATAATTCTGAGTTAAATCGGATTATCGATCCTCATTTGATTTGGGTAGTCATAATGTCTTGCTAGAGGCCGCTTATGACTTATGGGCCTTGAAGTGTAATCAAGCCCATTGCCAACATCAAATGAGCCTACAGGGTCGCACACAAAGAGTGATGTGATCTGGGCTTATTCTCTTGGGCCTAATTTATTAGGTGTTTAATAAATATATTTAGATATATTTATTGGGCTAGATTTAATTAAGTTGTCGGGCTTTTATTATATATGATATAATAGGCCGAAACTTAATAGGGCCTGAATGAGATTAGGGTTTCTCTATAAATAGAGAAGCTTAGGTCTCATTAGGTCAACGACACAATTGTCAGGAAACCCTAGCCGCCATCCAGGAGAAAGATCGTGCGGCGTTCAGAAAGGTTTTCAGGACGTGCTAGCACACTACAGCCGCAGCCCGGATCGTGCATGCTCGTGTGGATACCGGTAGAGGACATTAGCGATTTGCAGTGTCTTGGAATAAAAAAAAAAAGAAACAATCCACCCACGAAAATAAGGTATTTTCGTTAATCCTCGTGTTTTCGATTATACGTGATATTTTTGTATGGTCTTTTCCGCAGCGTATTGTGAATACTTGGACCATACGCGATCCAACAAAGAAGTCGTCAGATAAATCAATAAAGGGAAAGGCGATTTCTCATAAAGAAGGAAGCTAGGTGCAATATGGGGAGAAAGTGACCTTGAAAAGAAAGGGAGAAATACTCCTTTCATAGAGACCGAAGCAAGAAAAAAGGTGGCCTAGAGTTTGAATCCTGAGTCAACAAGAAGAAAAAGAAAAGGAAAGAGTTGACTCATGGTGGAGACTCTAAGAAGAAAACACCTTAGGCAACCAGGTCTTTAGTTTTAATTTTGAAAAAAAGATTCAACAAAATTGGCTAAAGAGACTGAGATTAAGAGAAAATTGGAGTTTGAGAAAGAGAAACCTCAATCTGAGCAGACTTCTAGACTGATTGAAGAAAATAAAAAGAAAAAAATCAGTAACAAAAAGAGCACTCCTACTGCTATTCAGAAGAAGAAGAAGCTAGTTGAATGTAGTCCAGCACAGGTCAATACCTCTCAACCGTTAAGAAAAGAGGACTTGAGAGTCAAGATTATTGAAGAAAGCCAACCTATCAGAAGTAGCAACTCTATAATCATCAGAAAAACCCCAAAAAGGTCAGTCAAGGCACAATTACAACCAATCTTAGTAAATAGTAGTACAATGCATCTGTTGAGTGATGATGAGAAAAGTATGTATAGTTTTCTGAGGGATGAAGGAGCCAAACCATACCCCACACAGATGAGAAGGCAGAAGTATACTATTTTACCAATCACAAAGAGAACTGTATCAAGGTTGTGCCTGACATTCAACCAAGACCTTACATTGTTCGTAATGAGGAAAAAGGGAAGAAGAAAACTGTATCTTAAAGGGATAACAAGTGATTTGACAGAAGAACAGATCAAAGATGAAGTGAGAAACATTGATGAAGCATGCTATGCAGCCCAGCAGAAAGGAACCTATGTTTCCCACTACATTTCGAAAGCATCAGGAAGCAATTGTGGTCAGCGAACCACTGAAGACTCTTCTCAGGTAGTTGGAAGACTTACAAAAGGGCAGTACAGATCTATTAGGATTGGAGACCTAAGCTACTCAATAGAGTTTCTTATGCTTCACATTATGCACATTAGACCCTTGACAACTGTGTCTTCAATTGGAGATGTTCTACACCTATTTGGAAGACAAGTTTCACGACTAACCAGTCCTGATGATCTTGATCTCCCGGAACCGAACTTATCTATCAAATTTCCTACCCTTACAATAACTGAACTAGGTGTCATATCTTCAGATGCATATACTACGACCGTTGGTCTTAAAGTAGTACAACAGAAGCATGATGAAGACATTGAAGATAAAGTTGATAATCTGTGTGCTTCTGTGGGTGATTTGCATAAAGAAGTAGAGTATATTCGACAAGATCTTAAGTCACTCCGCACTAAAATGAGATAAATGTTTTATGAAGTTATGAAGCATCTGCGGTCATAATCCTTTTTGATCAATAACAAATAGGGGAAGAAAGGAGAAAAGGAGCAAAGAATGACAAGATAGGGGGAGAACAAGAAGAGAAGAAAAGAACAGAAGAAGAAGATTTTGGCTACAATTTTTGGCTAATTTTTTTTTGTTTTATGATTATTTGTTATCATCAAAAAGGGGGAGATTGTTAAGTCAAAATGATTTTAATAATTTTGATGAAGACCAAATAATAATGCAGAAAGCAAAATAAGACAATAGAAATGAGATGAAAGCGGAAAGCAAAATAAGACGATAGAAATGAGACGAAAGCGGAAAGCAAAATACGACGATAAAAATGACACGGAATCAGAAAGAAAAATGAGACGATAGAAATAAGACGAAAGTGGAAAGCAAAATGAGACGATAGAAATGAGACAGAAGCAAAAAGCAAAATGAGATGATAGAAATGAGACGAAGCGAAGCCGAAAATGAGACGAAAGAATCAAAGACGAAGACTCGATACCACGTCAGATGATCAATTAGTTTGAGTAAGTTACAAAACTCAACTGAATAACTGTTTCTTCAAAGATCAAGAAACAAGAAGAAAGAAGTAGTTATTAAGAAGCGGTTGAAGACAAATGCTATAAATACGAATCGGAGTCGAAGACTGAAAAAGTTAGTGATTTTAAAAAAGGCAAGATATTTCAAAGCTATAAATTTTATTCATTGTGCTAAACTTAGAGATACTATTGTCTGTAACGAAGCTCGAAACATCTTTCAGTAGAAGGAAGAAAAGCTGATAGCATAAAGAGGCAAAGTCAGAAAAGAATACTTGTTGTAAGAGACCTGAAGAAGCTCGGTGAAAAGAATACTTGTATCTTTGAGAAGTATAGTAAAATCTCAGAAAGGATTCTGAGGACTGGACGTAGCCCACGATTTGGGGTGAACCAGTATAAAATTACTGTGTCGATTCTTACTCTTAACTCTCAACTTTTAATTTCTATTGTTGATACAAATACTTAGAAGCAGATTGAATACTTCATAATACTGTTTTTCAATCGTTTGAGAAAGTAAGTTTTTTAAAAAAGAAGTTTGTTTAAAAGGGATTGTATTCAAAAACGGATATACAATTCAACCCCCCTTTCTTGTGTGTTTTGTATATCAAATATTAAGTCTATACTAACGTGTAATTCACTTCAAAGTCAATAAGAATATTATTTTATAGTTAAGAATAAATTGGAAGAGAGAATAATTTTAGATTATTAGTGTAATTGGGTATGAAATTTTGGTAAATTAATCTAATAAAATTTTGTAAATTCTAGGTAAGAAAGTCGATTAAAGAGAAATTGAGATTATCAATTAGTGAGTCGAAATTGAGGTAATGATAATCCTTGGACTTTACTTTTAAAATTAAGTATCGTTTTGTTATTAATAAATTTTATTTTGAATTAGTTGTTAATTTAATTAATGATTAATAATTACATACATGAATTATATTTATTTTAGTTATCAAATAATTAATATAGTATAAGGTGTTTCATTGTTATATTTTATGACATTTTATTAGATGTATTGCTTGTTAAATTGACAGGAAATGGGTTAATTAAGTAGAGATTGATGGATAATAAATTGTGAATAATTAGTGAAGATTGAGAATCAATGGCTTGCCTAAGATAAGCTACATTTGATGGTATTATGTGGGTAGGTTGAGTTGATATGAGAGAGTGGTGGCTAGGTATCTGTCTATGGAGTAGATACCGGGGCATCCTGAGTCCCAAGGGTGCCCTATGCCGATGACTAGGTACCGGAGTGATACCGGGATATCCTGTGTGCAACATCCCGTTATTTTCATGTTAAGGGCTAGGACCCTAGAATAGTGCATACGAGAGTTTATTGAGAAGTCAAAAAGTGCATTTCATGCTCATGCATAATATAGCATACACACACACGTGAATATTGATTTTTGTACATTAAAATGATTATACATGCATTCATTGGCATTTTCAGGTATAACTGATTATATAAATGTGATTATATTGAGAATTGTGGTTTTTATGCGTTAAAAATTGATTTGGAAAGTATATGTATTGATTTCTAATTTTTGGTAAAATTTGAGAAAATTTTCGATATTTTGGACTAGAAAAATGCTAAGTAGCAAGACAATTGTTAAAAGATAGTAGAATTAACTATCAAATAACAATGAAAATTTTGATAAATAACTTTGAGATTTATTAACAAGTGTCATTGAAAATTGGGAAACAATTGGAGTAAGAATTGGAATTGATTGGACTAGTTAAATAAGAGACCTAGTTTAAATCCATAGAAATTGGACATGTGGCAAGTGACAAGTGTCACTTGCCAAGACAAGTCTTTAAACAGACGATTCTTTTAACTTGAAAGACCAAGTTATTGTTTTGTCTTGCTTTCCTCATCTTCTTCGTGGCTTTCTCTTCTTCTTCTTCTTCACGATTTTGATTTACCAAACCTTCATCAATGTTACACCTAGTTTTATCTATTAATTGCTACTTCCATCTTGTTGTCTCTTCAATTGGCCATAAGAAAACCTAACCTAATCCACCTTCAAGATGATGATCGTGTGACATGGGAAGTTAGGGCTTCTTGGTGTTTTTAAAGACTTGGAGTTTCATCAAGTTATGCTTTAATCATTATGGGTAGTGTAAATGAAACATTTATGATGAGTAATTTGAGATTGGCATAAACCTCTTTATTTTACACCCACTTTACAACATATATGTAACTCCATGATTTGATACGTTAAAATAATTGTTCATGCATTCATTGACATTTTTCTAGGTATAAGTGATTTTTAATGTGATTAAAGTGTGAATTTTGGCTTAATTGTGTTACAAACTTTATTTGGTGATAATAGTTATTATTTTGAAATTTTGGTAAAATTTAGGAAATTTCTAAAATTTTGGATATTTTTGGACTAGGAAAAATGTCAAGTGGTAAGACAATTAATAAATGATAGTAGAAATTACTATCAAATGGAAAAGGACATTTTGATAAATGACCTTGTGATTTATTGATAAATGATATCAAAAATTGGGAGACAACTGGAGTAGGAATTAGAATTGATTGGACTAGTTAAATAAGAGAGCATAGTTTAGAGCCTTAGAAATTGGACAAGTGACAAGTGACAAGCATGGAAACGACGTTACTTTAGGAAAGACCATCTTTTAATTGGTCTTTCATTTGACTTCTTTGCTCAAATGTTCTCACCTTTTTCCTCTTTTTCGTTGTTCACATCAACGACACTCATTTCTCAGCCTTTCAACGTGCTCTTCATCTTGTTACAAGAAAATTCTCATCTCTCCTTCATAAATGAAGATGATCTTGGGATGTTTGGGAGTTAGGGTTACGTGATTTGCAACTTTGGAGCCAAAACAAGTAAGAGTAGTCTTATTCATCTTCATAGCTATAATAGTTTTCACTGATGAAGCTTCTGTATTTTAGCCATAACTTGATCTGTAGATTTCCAAATGAAATGATTTTTAATTTAGATTACACTAGAGACATACAACTACAATTTTTAGGAAGAAATGGAATTTGAATTCTATTTGTAAGAGTCTAGAAATTTGGCTGAAAGTTGAAATTGGTGTTTTATTGAGATATGAAAACAATTTATGGATTTTTGGTTATAACTTGCAGGATATTAAACTAAAATGCATGATATTGGTGTCATTAGACTTTCAAAACATTGAGAAACATTTGATTAATAGAAGATGTTGCCTAACTACCTCATTGTCGAGGTCAAAATGGTCATGCAAATCAGATCCGAAATTTGCTTAAAAAAATATGGAAAATTGATAGGTTTATTGTTTTTATTGAACACGCTTTGGTATTTTGATGATATCTTGATCTGTAGATGTCCAAATGAGGTGATTCATGGATTAGATTAAAGTAGAGACATATTTTTACAATTTCTTAAAGAAGTCTAATTTTAATTCTATCTCTAAGACTTTCAAAATCTGGTTTGAAATTGAGTCTTGATTGAGGCTGTAGTGCTAACCGAGACAGAAATTATGTCCCGAGGTTATCAAAGAAGCTGTATTGATATAGGAAAAATTAGACTAAGATGTCTTCACCAAAGTTGTAGCTTATCTTTTAGCTTTAAATTGGTGTGAAGTTTGAAATTTTTGGATATTGGACTTGAGAGATATGGGTTGTACAACGTGAATGCATGATCATGCTCTAGCCAAAATCTCAAATGTACACAATCTGTGGTATTTTGAGCATAACTCATAGAATAATTAATCAAATTGAATGATCTTGGTATCAATAGAGACTTAAAACATAGAGGAATAATTATCTATAAGAAAGTGTTATAGAAATATATCATTTTCTTAATCTTATTGATTATGCAAAGTTGACCAGAATGAGGTGTTTCCATAAAAACCTGGAATAGTAATTGAATTTATGAATTTTGGAACTTTCAAAGTACAACTGACGTTTACATCAGTTTAGTAAGGAAATATACTCAAGAATTTGTGATAAACATGTATCATACGTATTCAATATACATAAATCAATTCTTATTCATGCACAATAGTGATTTGTATATGTGTTAAATGTTATAGAGGAACGCATAGAGCAACCACTTCCAGATATTGCCAAGACTTTGAGGCAATAAATAATAAAGGAGATTTTGGTGAGTAATCTTAGATGGTCACACCTTATTTTATTCTGCTTGTTGAATTTGATTTATGCTAATTGTGTTCTAAATTCCAAACAATGATTGTTCAAGGCCTTTGATGCATGATTATACCATTGGAAGTGCTACTTGCATGTGAATATGATTGACTACTTGTTTTACACATGAAATGTCTGAAATGACTTTGTTTTGTTTTAAAACTATTGAGCCCTAGTTGTGGGTAAATAGGCATGCCCAGAAGGGTCTACAGCTGCTCCTGTGACACTTTGGTGTCGAGAGTTCAGTCTCTCCTGTATAAGTCATGTTACCCACTTCTAGAAATGGATTAGTAGTCATCTGATTTTGTGTTCTAATATATGTTTGTTTATGACATAAACAAAATTGTGTTCTAATTCTGAAGGGTTTATACCCTCTTTGGATATTTAACTTTGTTAATTATAAACTCTGAAATGCATTATGTCTGATTTATTGTTTAAACAATCTGTTAATGCATGCTTATGCTATTACATGATTCAGTATGATGAGTTATCACTTTATATAAAAATTTAGTTATTACTCACTAAGCTATATGCTTAGTATGGTGGATTTACCCCGTGTAGGTTTAAAGCAAGGATTGTAAAGACTGGGACGAATCAATTGCAACGGCCAATGGAGTATGAGTCTTGCTTTGATAAAAATGTATTTTGGGTTTATCTTGGCTTATGTATAGAGTGTATGACTTCGAATTGTTGTAAGTTTTTGTAATAACTACGTTTTAAGTTGGTTTCAATTTTTGGAACAAATTTGTATTATGTTCATGTAATGAATGTTTAATATGTTTTGAAATGCTTCCGCATCAGTCTGTTATTTGTTTCTGTTTATGAGTCTGAGGTGGCACTCCCGTATCCTTCCAGGGGGTATTGAGGCATTACACCTTTATGGTATCAAAGCATGGTTTAGGCGATTTTGGTTTAACTAACACTTAACTATTGTTATTTGAGTGTATAAGTTGTGTTTGGCCTAATGTGGTGTCCCATGTTTTGTCTATAGATTTAAAGATGAATAGATCTCGTGAAGTCGTTGACAAGGTTGCTGAGAGTAATACTCTTGAGTGATCTTGTCTAGCGATGCCTAGACCTTCTAGAGACAATCGAGTTGAAGCTGAGGTGTCATTCCTCCTCCAGCTCAGGGAGAGGCTTTAGTGAAGTTGTCGCAGGATATGATGATACTATTGCATCGGATGACAACACCTAAAGATTCGATTGATCAGTTACAAAAATACAAAGCTGAGGAATTTATTGGAACATCTTTAGAGGAATCAGAGAGAGTTGAATTCTGGATTGAGAAGGTGAAGAGGGTATTGGATACGATCAGCTGTCCATTAGAGCTGATGGTACATTGTGTTGTCTCTCTTCTTCAAGAAGCGGCCTATGAATGGTGAAAATTTGTTCTGAGAAATCCACAGCTACATGTGCCCCTAACTTGGGATTACTTTGCCCAAGATTTCAAAGCTAAGTATGTGACAGAGGCCTACAGAAAGGATAAATGGAAACAATTTTTGAATTTGAAGCAGAGAAACTTATCAGTTGCTGAGTATGATCAGCAATTCAACCAACTCAGAAAATATGCCCCTGACTCTGTGCTTACGGAGGAGTTCCTATGTTAACAGTTTGAGGATGGTTTGCATGATTCCATCAAGGAGCATCTGGTAAGGTTTACTTTATTGCAGTAAGTGACTTAACATCAGCTGGTACAAGCTGCAATGAAAATAGAGAGACAGAAACTGGTCAGGAGAGAAAGAAGTCAACGGAGGGGCTTTGTTAGAGGAGGGTCAGTCCTCGGGTAAACGAATTCGGAAGGTATTTCCTTTGCACCAGAAGTTACTTAGGGATCCAAGACTCAGGAAAAGCAACACAACTTTCCCTCAGCAGTTGTTTTTGGTATGGGTTCCTCTGGGGGCCAAGGTTCAGGTGTCCCGGAGTGTCCTAATTGCTCTGCACATCATTAGGGTGTTTGTTGGAGGGCTAAAATTGCATGTTTTCACTGTGGCAGTATTGAGCATAAGATAGCTAGTTGCCCTCTAACACATGCTTAAACATCATAAGCCAGTAGGGGGTCTCTCATGCATCTGCTGGGAACAGAGGACGAGGTAGAGGTCAAGGAGGATATAATCAGAACAGACCTAATCTGAGTTCCTACTCAGATACTGTGAATCGACCAATTGTGCCTTATGCTTCGATTCAAGGTTATGCACTGAAAGCTCGTAAGGATCAGGACGCACCAGACATCATTGTTGGTATTATTTCTCTCTTTAATTCTGAAATGCATCTGGATCTACTCATTTGTATATCTGTGTTGGAGAAATGTTTGATATAGAGGTGCGTATAGATCAATTAGAGTATGGCATGCACACGACCAGTCCTCTTGTTGGACTCCGTTTTTAGAGCCCAACTATCCAAAACATCATAAGATGTGAGCGTGCATATTACCTTGAAGGGTTATTTCAATGAACACTCATTAGCCATCATCCCACAAGGGTGTGGTGCCCACACTAGTCATTTCCTAAAATCATAATTTGAATTCTTCAAAAAAATTGTAGCTCTAAGGCTCTAGTTTATTTTGAAGTAAGAACCATCTTAATCAAAACTCTATAGATGAAGTTATGCTTAAGAAGTCAAAGTATGTTCATAACCCAATCATGCTTTCTCAATCGACCCCTCACTATCTTTCCATCAATCTTTTTCAAATCAAAACTAAAAGCTACCAATTTTTATGAAGAGATAGCAAACTATGCTAGAAATCTATTGCTTTAAGAATCACTTCATTTGGAGGTCGGATGATGAAGTTATGGCCAAAAGAATCAGATATGTTTATATCCTCAATCATATTGTACCTATCTTGGAAAAATTGATATAACTTTCTCTAGAAACCTATTATTGTGGTAATTCTTGACAGTTTGAAAGAAGACTTCTAGATCTACGACTTTTATAAAGACTAAAAAGTGAGATTTTGACTCCAAAAGGGTCAAAATCGCAATTTACTGTAGCTGTCTCGTGTATGTCTGTTAAAAGGACATACATGTCCGCCTAGCTGACATAGACGAGCTTGGGAGTGCTTTCTAGATCTGAGAATGTCCATTTAATGTACATGCACTGGTCCGGGGGCTCTTTTCCACCCGAAAAGATTTATTTAATGTACCTAAAATCCACCTAACGGACATATATCACCCAAAACTTCCTCCAAAGCCTCTCCAATGGTTCCTGCATCCATTCTAACATCATATTCACTCATAATATTCACTTCTCCTAATGTAATATCACTTCTTAACCATTCAATTACCAAAATGATTTTATAAATCTCTCAAATCTCAACTCAAACGATTCATCACATACATCAAATTCTCATCTTTCACTATAGCTGTTATGATATGCATCCTATGCAGCATTACCAATTTATAATGATCATATCTCTCAACTTTGATATCCAAAAATTTCATACTTTATAGTGTTGAAAGCTAAGAGGATAAGCTACAACTTTCTAGAAGACAACTTTACCTAATTCAGCCTAGATCAATCTAGTTTTTCCCCTGAAGTCAGAACACAATTCTTATCTTTCTTTTCGATAATACATCTCCCTTATATGTAACAAAAATTCATATTCAAAATTTATCATCTCAAAATGATAACTTCTTTAAGTGTGCCTAATTCCAACTTAACCTCATCCTTAATTAATTCATATTTTAACTCCACCTCATCCATACATAAATTCACATTTTAACTTAACAATCAGTCATACACAAATTCATATTTCATTAACATCGTGAAATAAGAGTTTTACAAAACTTTAATAGCATTTCCAAGCTACATTACATTATCAATATCAAAATATAAAATACAAAAGATGCAAAACCCAAATAACTCTTGAAATGCGTCTAAAGCCTTGTTTTTACAAAATCGAACTTAATATACAAAAACATTGCAAAAGTAGAATGGTGCTTCGACTTTTGGTTACTTGATCTCATTCTCTTCACCTGAAGATGGGACGAAAAAGGGAGTGAGCTTGAAAGCTCGTGGGTAATATGTTTATAATGGATAACAAGCAAAACCATTTAAAATGTTCATTGTCATAGAAAATTCTCATTGAATCATAAAATTCAAGGTTTTTAAATTTTCAACCAAACTCACAATAAAATAAATCATGTATGCATCAATCTTATCACAAATCATAAACACATAAGCACATCACAAATGGTTTGGGTGGTTTCGTAACAGAACGTACTACACATTTCCCATAAGGGCCCTGTGTAGCTGTGAACAGAACGTACTATCGCAATCCCACAAATGGTCTTGTGTAGCCGTGAACTTATGGGAGTCCGTAAAGGAGCTCCATGCTACTAATGGAAAGGCGGGATAAGCCTTTAATCAAAGTGCACTTGACAGACAGAAGAAATCACCACAAACCCGTATAACATGTTATTCATGACTTGAAAACCTATTGCCCAAATGGCACATTTTGAAAACTTGTCTTTCATGAGCACGAAATATTTCATATGCATTTTCATCATCATTTCACAATTCATACACCAAAACATGTACAATTTCACAAATAATTCAAAAGCGATAAAAATAACATTTATGAAGTAATTGAAATCATTTTATTTTCTTGATTTGGGAAAAAACATTAATGACTCATTACTCAATTATAAACATGAAACCCACCTTAATTTTCTTGCTTAAAACTTTGCTAAAAAATATCTCTTCCCTAGATCTTCTTGCCTCTCTTGATTTCCTTCATCAAAGGCAAAATCCCCATTCCATAAGAATATCAACTGAGAACCCAAAGGAACATATTTTTAAAATTGATCCTAGAAGGCTTAAACTCATACATTTCTTAAGCTTTATGAACTAAAACCCTTTCAAAAATCCAAAAGATTAAGTATAACCTTAACTTGAATCTTCACCAAATGAAGAGTTTCTTGACTCTAATGGAAGCTCTAATCTTTCTCTTTCTTTTTTCCTTCTTGAACAACTTTAAAATCCCTTTTTAAGACTAAGAAAAATCAAAACCTAGCTTAGCTTTTTTTCTCTCCTTTCTTTTCTCTCCATCTCTCCCTCTTCTCTCTTCTAATTTTCGTTTTTGCTTCCTCCTTAAAAGCCAAACAATATTTCTTATTCCAATTATGCCATTAATGATTGAGAAATGTCCAAATTTCCCTTCCTTCAAAGCCTTAAGACTTTCTGACTTAAGTGATCTTCCAAAAATGCCTTCACATATATATACTCTTACTACTTTAATTCAACTAAATCATATAACAAAATCCCACTAACATTAACATAGTAATTAACTCCAAAATTTTAATCTATCAAAACCTTGAAAATTATTTAATTATGCTTAATTCAACAAGGCAAAATTCGGGGCCAACACCTCTGGGTAGTAGTGTGTCGGTTAATCAAGTGTATAGGAACAGTCCTATTATGATCCCAGGAAATGATTATGTAGCATATTTGATCGGATTATCTTTTCATGAATTTGATTTGATTCTGAGTATGGATTCGTTGTCTAAGCATCGGGCAGTAATTGACTGTAATGCTAAGACAGTTATGTTTAGGAGACCCAATCAGTCTGAGATAGTCTTGCATGGCGTTCGCACTAATTCTTTAACTAACTTGATATTTGTTATGCACGCTCGGAAGCTTCTCAGGAAGGGATGTGAAGCATATCTAGCTTTTGTATTTGATTCTAAGAAGGAGGTTGGTAAATTGCTAGATATTTCGGTGGTGAATGAGTTTCCAGATGTGTTTCTAAAGGAATTGCCTAGACTCTCTCCTGAAAGGGTTGTGGAGTTATCTATTGAAGTTATGCCTAGCACTCCTCCTATATCCAAAGCACCGTACAGAATGGCGCCTACTCAACTAAAGGTGCAGTTACAAGAGCTTTTGGATGAAGGGTTTATTCGACCCAGTGTGTCATCGTGGGGAGCACCGATGTTGCTTGTTAAGAAGAAGGATGGCACACTACGGATGTGCATTGATTATAGACAATTGAATAGAGTCACAGTGAAGATTAAGTATCCATTGTCAAGGATTGAAGACTTATTTGATCAGTTGAAAGATGTAGGAGTGTTTTCAAAATAGATTTGCGATCGGGGTATTATCAACTTCGAGTAAAGGATTTAGATGTTTCGAAGACTGCATTTAGGACCCATTATGGGCATTAAGAATTCCTAGTAATGCCATTTAGGTTAACTAATGCTCCAGCAGCATTTATAGATCTGATGAATAGAATGTTAAGGCCTTATTTGGATCAATTTGTTGTGGTGTTTATAGATGATATCCTGGTTTATTCAAAGAATGAACAGATCATATTGAGCATCTCCAAATTGTGCTACAGATCTTGTGGGAAAAATAGTTGTATGCTAAGCTATGTAAGTGTGATTTTTGGCTTCATGAGATATCATTTCTAAGACATGTTGTCTCTTCTGAAGGAATTAGAGTTGATCATAATAAGATAGAAGTGATTATTAATTGGAAGCCATCACGAAATGTGACAAAAGTGAGAAGTTTTCTAAGTCTAGCTGGTTATTACCGTTGATTTGTGAAGGAGTTTTCGATAATAGCATCCCCTTTAACTAAACTGTTACGGAAAGGAGTGAAGTACGAATGGTCTGATAGATGTCATAATAGTTTTGATCAACTGAAAAGTTTACTTACTGAAGCTCCTGTATTGGTTCAGCCAACTTTTGGTAAGGAGTATGTTATGTATACTGATGCATTAAGAAATGTTTTAGGTTATGTTTTGATGCAGGATGGACTAAAGTCTATTACTTATTGCTTATGCCTCTAGGCAACTAAAGTCTCATGAACAAAATTACCCTATACATGATCTGGAACTTACAATAGGAGTGTTTTCCTTAAAATTTGGCGACACTACTTGTATGGTAAAAAATGCAGAATTTTGACAGATTATAAAAGTCTGAAGTATCTGTTTACCTAGAAGGAATTCAATATGAGACAATGATGTTGGTTGGAATTGTATAAGGACTATGATTGTATTGTAAATTATCATCTGGGTAAAGCTAATGTTATAGCTAATGCCTTGAGTTGGAAGACCATTTCAGCATTATCATTTAAGTTGAGTGAATGGGAATTTGTATCTAATGGAGCTTTAATAGCTCAACTAACAACAAGGCCTACTTTGAGACAAGAAATTTGTAATGTTCAGAGAGTTGATGATAAGTTACAACAACTTATCTTGGCTACTCATGAAGGTAAACAGTTTGATTTTTTTATGCAAGGAGATGATGAATTACATTATAAAGATTGATTGTGTGTGCCAGCTAATGATGAATTGAAGAAGAAGTTGTTTGAGGCTCATAATACAGTATTTATTATGCATCATGGTGGAAACAAGATGTATCAGGATCTGAAGCAGCATTACTGGTGGTCAGGTATGAAACATGATGTTGTGGAATATGTAGCTAAATGTCTAACATGTCAGCAGGTTAAAGCTGAGCACCAGGTCCCATATGGTTTGTTACATCCTATTTCTATTCCTCAATGGAAGTGGGATAACATTACCATAGATTTTGTCACTAGAATTCATCTCACTCAAAGAAAACATGATGCTGTATGGGTAATTGTGGATAAGTTTACCAAATCTACTCATTTTCTGCCTGTTTGTCCTAATTATTCTTTGGATAGGCTTGCAGATTTGTATGTTAATGAAATAGTGAGACTGCATGGAGTATCATTGTCTATCATTTCTGATTGTGATCCTCGATTTACTTCAAGATTCTAGAAAAGTTTACAGAAGGCTTTGGAAACTCAGGTTAAGTTTCGTATTGCTTTCCATCCTCAAACAGATGGACAATCAGAACGAGTTATACATATATTTGAAGATATATTGCGGAGTTGTCTGTTAGAGTTTCCAGGGAGTTGGGATAATTATTTGACTCTGATAGAGTTTACTTATAACAATAGTTATCAGGAAAGTATTAGCATAGCGTCTTATGAAGTGTTGTATGGTAGAAAGTGTAGAACTCTTGTATGTTGGACTGAATTGAGTGAAAACAAGAATATCGGGTCTGATATTGTGAAAGATACTGAAGAAAGATTCAAGTTATCCAGCAAAGGTGAAAGCTGCCAGTGATCGACAGAAATCCTATACTGACCTAAAAAGAAGAGATATTGAGTATCAGATAGGAGATAAGGTATTCTTGAAAGTATCACCATGGAAACACATTCTTCGGTTTGGGAAGAAAGGTAAGCTTAGTCCGCGATACATTGGTCCTTATGAAATTCTAAGAAGAATTAGACCAGTAGCTTATTAACTAGCTCTTCCTGAAGAATTGGCCAGTTTACATGATGTATTTCATATTTCTATGTTGAGAAGATATCAGTATGATGTTACACATAAGATTCCTGTGCAAGAAATTCAAGTACAACCAGATTTGTCTTATGAAGAAGGGTCAATTTCTATATTAGCCAGAGAAGTTAAACAACTTAGGAACAAGTCAATACCTTTGGTAAAAGTACTCTGGCAACACCATAGACCCGAGGAAGCAACATGGGAACCAGAAAAAATCATGAAAGCTTAATATTCGTAACTATTTGGATCAGGTATGAATTTCAAGGACGAAATTTCTTAAGGAGGGGAGAGATAGCTAGGAATGAATTGAAGGAGAAAATGAAGTAGAACATATGCAACAAATGTTTGATGAAAATGTATGAGAATATGTTCTATTTCGATGTTTATGATCAAGCATGCATTTTGATTTGTGTGTGGATAATATTAAACTGAAATTGAGGTATACATAAAGAAGTTATCAACTTGAAATGATGAATGTTGAATATGAATTGTTTGATACTTATGAATGAGATATGTTATGGAAAAAGGATAAGATTTCATGAATGATGAGTTTTAGTGAAAATGATTAATCAAATGAGTTGAGGTTTGAGAGTTTAATGAAATCAAGTTAGTGGTTGAATTGGTACGAAATGATGTAGCATTAGAGGAGGTGAATTCAGGAAGATTAGGAGTGAAAGTGATGTAAGAATATATGTAGAAACCATTGAAAATGCTCTTGAGTGAGTTGTGTTTCTCATATGTCCGTTCAACAGACTTTAGGTCCGTTGGACAGATCTTCTTTGGTATGGAAAACTTCCAGCCCCGTTATGTTCGTTGAACTGACTTTAAGTCCGTTGAATGGATCTTCACGGGTCTGAAAAACTTTCTAGCCTTATTCATTTCTGTTTGGAGGGATGTATGTCTGCTGAGCGGATATTCACGAACACTTACACAGATTTGCGATTTTGACCCTGTATACAACAAAATATCTCTTCAAGGTCTTCACAAAAGTTGTAGATCTCGAAGTTATCTTCGAAAGCGTCCTAGAATGACATTAATTGGACATCTACAAAAAAATTATGCCTTTTTTTCAAGATATATTTATTTATAGATGATTAACTTATTAATGTTTTCCCATGAGATATTTAGGTTTGATTGTGATCTTGAATGAGCATAGTTGACGTTGGATTGAGTGATTAAAGTAAGGAAAGTGTATTAGGTATTAAGGAATGATTTAAAGATCATGTTAAATTGATACGAGACACATATTAAGGAAATGTACCTGGTATTATCATTGAATATGCATTGTACGTAATCTATATACATATATGTTCATAAATGAATACTTATAATTGTGCAAAGTTGTGATGTGTATAAATGTGTATGTATTGCATGATTTAGAAGAGCATATTGAACGACAACATCTAGATGCTGTCGGGACTTCGAGACAATAGCTTTTTAGAGCAAATTGTGAGTAACCTAGACGGTCTCACTTAATTAATTGTTGTTTTAAATTTTGTATTGAAAATTTTATGAATTTGATTGTGTTGATTCTGGACATCGAATGTCTGAGGCATTTGATGCATGAATGACATATTGGAAGTGTTCCTTGTATGTGAATTTGAAGAAATAAATGATTCTTAATGTGTATGTTGAATGCCGGATTAAAGTTCAAAGATAAATATGAACGTGAATGTGATGCATTTCATTATATGAATGTATGAATAGATAATGACAGTTGTGACATGAGTAGCCACAAAAAATGAGCTTAAAGCTCAGAATATGATTAAGAGCCAAAGGCTTGCTATGTATAATGAGCATTGTATCCCCAATGGATAAGGGATAGTTAACAATGAGTTCAGTATCCATAATAGATACGGGACAGTTTTAAGCACTCGGTCACAATAACGTAATAATTGAAAGTGAGTTTCATGAGCATTGCATATACATTTAATATGTATGTTTGAGTTATTCTAATGAAATGTTGACTTGTATTTGAATGAGAACGTGAAAATTTTGAACAAAGTGCTATGTAATCTTACATGATGATAAATAAAATGATGTGAATTATGTGGTTTTATATGTTGATGTGTTGTATGAATTGAGTAAACCATTGAGGATGATTATCTCACTAGGTTTGAAAAATTCACCAAAATTACAATGTTAATATTTCATGACTGAAGGAGGACATTAGTGACAGAGAGACTCTACAGGAAGCATAGTTCTTGTACTTTTGGATAGAAGAAATGGCTTAAAGGTCGGTCAGCTAAGATTGAAGGATCTAGTTAGAAATATATGTAAAATTCCTCGTGTATTTAGTTTGTTCTGTATTTAGTTTTGATAATGTTCATATTTGGATGATTTTGTAAAACTACAATATATATTTGGTTTTTATGAAATAAAAGGAGGAAATTTTGGATGTATAATTTATTGTGTCTTTTTTTATGATGCCTTATAAGAGAATATAAGTGCTCTAACATGCCATCCTTGTGAGATACGTATTCAGATATCACTTAGGATGTCGGGTACATGTTCTCCAAGAGTGGGGTGCTACAATGTATCAATGGTTTGGTATTGGAGTAGTACCTGGGTGAAGATTGATAAATTGTGATACCCTGTGTCGATATTTATATACATTTAATTACATTTATATCAATGAGAGATTATGATAAGCCGACAGACTATTGAATGTACGCTTACTAGGTTAAGCTGGGCCCAGAAATTTTAATTAAATATTTGAATAAAACATAAATGACAGTTATAATTAATATTTGTGTTAATCATAATTTGACAAAATTTTTGAGATGTTTGTTAACTGTTTGGATTAGACCGAGTGTTGTTGTATATATACGTATTATATGTATGATTTAATTGGTTGGCTAAGTTTTATAATTATTTATGGAGTTACTTGATTTTAAGGGTATGATTGGTTATTTTTACTGAGTAGGCAGCTCACCCTTTGCTATTTTATTTTTTTAAAGAGATCGAGTGATTACTGATAACTTTAAAGTACATAACAGATCGAGTGAAGTTCAGGTGGGGCCAACAGTTTAATTGTGTAAAATTTTTTATTGTATATATTTTTGAATGTGATAGTTTCATTAGGCGTATTTGTATCTGATAAATAATCATCTCTTTTAGAACTAAGAAGAAATTTGATGATTAATGGTATACTTTAGAAAAGGGCACATTTAGACTTAAAGTCTTAGCAGTGATCAATCCAAATTAATGTGACTTAAAGTCTTAACAGTGATCAATCCAAATACTTAATGTGTATTTGGAAGATCATACTCTTCGTGAAAAACAATTTAAGACAGCGTTAGTCATTAACAGTGAACCAGAGCTGTTTTTAATGTTTTATAGGATTCGAGTAAAGTTAAAAAGTTCTTATTTGATTTATTTAAATTCTTTGCAAATGTTAAAAGTAAGTATAAAATAGGTAAATCAAGAGAAGGCCTGAGCAGGCAACTGGCCGAGGCCGCTCCCACCACAGATATTGCACCAACAAAACGTTAGAAAGTAACGCTACTTTTTCTGCTGCGTGGGCAAAGGCAAGTGACAACCCTCCAAATCTTCACTTTCCGCTTCCGGTTTCTGCCTTGGCTTTATTGCTGATGCCGATTGATTTATAAGTACCTTTTTAAGTTTTTTAAAGCTAGGTTTTGTTTTGGAAGTTTTATAATATAATATAATATAATATTATTCTACTATTTTAAAAAAATTTATAATAAAATAAAATAAAAAGAAGGGTTTTATATTACATCCCATTTTATTCTAAATAGTAAAAATAAAAATTTTCAATTTAGAGAGTTTATTATAAAATATAAAATTATAAACAACTTTACACTATATTACATTTTAAACCCTTTATTCAAATAATATTTTACTACATTATATTTTAAACCTTTTATCGCTCCCAAATAACAATTTTCTAATATTATATTTATTTACATTCTATTTTATTATAAATTATTTCATTTCATTTTATTTTATTAAAAACTTTATATTCAACCTAGTCTAAAGTTTCCTTTAAAGTTGAATCAACTAATCAGGTCGCTCGTACCATAATTAGAGCGACTAATTTTATGCCTGATTTTGAGTGGGAGTATACCTTCCTTCTTTTTTGTAAGATGTTTTGGTAACAGATTCTAATAATACGCGCTGAGCGCATTTGTTACCGTTCAAAAAAAAAAAACTGATTGTGAGAGGCTTCTTAAGTACTCCTTATTTTCGTAGAGTTGAAGGTTGGATATAAGGATTGATCGAAAATAAAAATATATTAGAATTTATTAATTTAATTTAGTTTCAATTAAAATAATTTATTCAAAATATGTGATTTACAAATTATTACACATATTTAATAATTTACTTAATACATAATGAAAATAATATTTATAAATGTCATTATGAAAATAATTTTCTTATAATAACCACAGTCATGTGATCAAAATCTTGAGAGTAAATGTCCTAATTCACGGCTTTTGTCTTAAAAGGAATGAATTTGGATTCCTTCTAAGTGAAAATGAAAAAAACAATTACTTACCAATATTGAAAATTGACTAACTCGAAATCAATTTTAAGTAAGTACAGCCATGCTAATTTTAAAATTAAAATTATTTTAATTAAATTCAATTTATACTATTCAAACTTAACCTTGTCGAAGTCTAATTCTTCTAAATAAACAATTTAGACATGACGTATGAGTTGATTTATTGAAAGTAAAGTCCATGAATTACTTCATTGTCATCTTTATTTTTAAGTTGACTTGAACACTTATTTAAAAAATAATATTTTATTTTTAAATAAAGTTATATTTTTTAATAATAAAGCAAATAGAACAAGAAATATCAGGTATCGAAGAAAGCATCAAAATTGGAGTGGAGGAGCTATGTTTAAATGCTTTCTTAACAAGTCCGTAACAACAACTACGGCAACTGCTACAACACTGCATTCTTCTGTTTTAGGTCTATTCCGATTCCGAAACAACAGCTTCACGACATCAACGTATAGATTTTCCGCTCCGACATTAACGCAAACATTTTGCCTACACTCTGAAACTCAAGTAAACTGCCCAAGTCAAAGCGAAAGAGACCTAGTGAGAAAAATGAAGTACGTGGTAGTGACCGGAGGAGTTGTGAGTGGGCTCGGCAAAGGCGTCACTGCCAGTAGCATCGGCGTTGTTCTCAAGGCTTGCGGCCTTCGGGTGACCTCTATTAAAATAGGTTCGTTAAATTTGCTTGCATGTGCCTTCTTTGCTATTGGTAGTTTCTGTTCTGTTTGATACCTCAGTTGGGTATTCTTGGTTTCGAATTGCATAGTTTGGTGATGGAGTTTTGTCAAGATTGGCACTTTCATTCTCCTTTTTGTTTATTCTTTTTGTCTTTGATGATCCGATGTTTCTGTTGTATTATGTACTGCAGACCCCTATCTGAATACTGATGCTGGTACCATGTCTCCCTTTGAACATGGAGAGGTTTTTGTTTTGGATGATGGCGGAGAGGTTTGTATCTGTTGCTGTTTTTCACGTATATCAGTTGTGGGTAGAGATGTAATGTGAATGTATTGAAAGGTTTCTGTAACTGGGTGTCTTTTGAAAGGTCGATTTAGATTTGGGGAACTACGAGCGATTCCTTGACTTAACTCTGACGAAAGATAACAACATCACTACCGGAAAGATATTTCAGGTATTCGATTTTAACTTAGACCTTATATTGATTTTTGAGTTCTCTGCGATATGTAGTTAGCTGGTTGATTCTCTATAATCTTTGTTCAGTCTGTCATTGAGAAGGAACGGAGAGGTCATTATCTTGGAAAGACTGTTCAGGTGAAACTGTTAGTTTATTTGGTTCATTTATTTATTTATTCCTTTTCTTTTAGCAGATACGGTCGATATTTAGCTAGGTCTCTAAAACACAGGCATTTTAAATGCAGGTAGTACCTCACATCACTGATGCCATTAAGGATTGGATTGAATCGGTTGCAGTAATTCCGGTGGATGGAAAGGAGGGTGCTGCAGATGTGTGTGTGATTGAGTTGGGAGGAACTGTTGGTAAGAACTATGTGTTAGTATCTCATATGCCCACAAAGTTGCAATTGTTATTGATTAATAGACATATTTTATGTCTACTTAATTTTGGTTTGGTGTCTTTCAGGTGACATTGAATCTATGCCATTCATTGAGGCTCTCCGACAGTTATCCTTTTTAGTTGGTAAGCTTAAACCGATTACTGCGTCTTTAATCCCATACGTGATTAGTTTTTTCTGCGGTAATTTCTTAATTTTCTAACCATTTTTCAGGTCAAGATAACTTCTGCCTCATTCATGTGAGCCTGATACCTGTGCTGGGCGTTGTTGGTGAGCAAGTAATTTTCTGCATATTTTTATTATGTGAAATCTTGATATAATACTTTCTAGAGGCCTAAGTAGATGGTATTCCTCCTTGGATGACATTAATTCTGTTTGTACGCATCTAGAAAACTAAGCCTACACAACATAGTGTCCGTGAATTGAGAGCATTGGGTTTGACTCCTCATCTTCTGGCATGTCGCTCAGCTCAGGTACTTTGTTTTCTTTGCTCAAATTTATGCATGTGCCAGGGTGTTAAGTACTGGAAATTGGATGAAGATTCTTTTCTTGAAATTTTGGATCAGTACTGAATTCATATTCATTCTTAAAGCTATCAGTTTCCTTTTTTTTTAATTTTAGTTTTTGATTGCACTAGTATTGTTTTCAGGAGGCTACTGAAATTCCAAATTGTTGCTAGCATTTCTGTTGTAGATGTTCTTCTTTTTATGGGGCCCTGCAGATACATTTTACTGCCCAAGATTTTATTTACCCAACTTTTATTAATGTTCCTATCATTTTGGAATAATCACTCTGAATTTCTTTCTTGGATTATAACTACCTTTACCTGTTGTGCAGCTGCTTCATTCTTCACAAAGTAGTTTTTCTAATTTGAGAATTTTGACTCTTGCTAAATAAATGCAGCCTCTATTGGAAAATACGAAGGCTAAACTCTCACAGTTTTGCCATGTTCCGGTAATATTGGGAAACCTTTGTTTTTTCCTTCATAATGGCAACACAGTTTGTTTCTTTGAGATTGTTATGTCGCTTGTAATGGCTTATGCAGGCTGCAAATATTCTGAACATTCACGATGTTCCAAACATCTGGCATGTTCCTTTGTTACTTAGGGTGGGTTGAATAGCAGTTTTCTGGTCATATCAAAGCTTCAAATACATTATACATCAAAGAAATATGTTAGCTTCTTTAACATGCTATCCTTTTGCAGAGCCAAAATGCCCATGATGCGATTCTAAAGCAGCTAGATTTACTCAGGTTAGTTATTGATTGGCCTTTTCGAGATATCAGGATTCAATTTGGAGATCAAATCATTTACAGTAAGGCATTTTCAAGTTCGTCATTAGTAAAGCTGATTGTTTATGGATTATCAAATTTTGTTTTGGCCATTTCATACATAGCTTAGACTTGAGCCATTGTTAATATTTTGATGGATGATCATACAAGGATAGCTGCCAATTGAAAAAACGAAACCCTTTAAGCAAAAAGATACATCTTACTCTGAGCAAGGTATTGAGTGCATGGATGGTGGTTTTATTAACTGACTGTAAATGGAATCTGTTTCAGCATTGCAACACCACCCAATTTACAAGATTGGACCCAGATGGCTGAGAGTTATGATAATCTTACCAAATCTGTTAGTATTATCACTAACCCACTTGTTGGCCACTTGTTTGATTAGGGTTGTTTGGTTCTTGTGACAATAGGATGTCGAAATTTGCAGGTTCGGATTGCAATGGTGGGGAAATATGTTGGCCTTACAGATTCTTACCTGTCTGTCATTAAGGTTTGTTACAATCGTTTTGATGGTCAGTGAAAGTTATAATGTGGTATCCAGTTTTCGAATGCCTAAGGGTTAGTGATACGTGTGTTATTCTACTGCCCAATATATAGAATAGAACTTATAGTTTTAAGCAACTAAGAGAAGCATCTTTATGTTTATCAGATTACTTGAATTCTAGGTTTATATTGGTAGTGGTTTTCCTTGTTGATTATGGTCTTTCTACTCTGGTCCCATAACATCCTTTTTTTTTTTCCATCGCTCAAATTTTTATTGCAATTGAATTTTGGCATTGTGTAATTTGTTTTACTCACAGGCCCTTCTACACGCTTGTATTGCATGCTCATTGAAGCCATCAATTGATTGGATTGCAGCTTCTGATCTTGAAGATGACAGTGCAATATCAGTAATGAATTGTTGCTATTTGCAAATTTCTATGCTATTGTTATAACTTATTATTCTCTTTTCCTCATGGAAATTTATCTGCTGTATGCAGACACCAGAGGCTCATGCTGCTGCATGGGAGACCTTGAGGGTAATGCTTCTTCAGAACATTGAAATTTCCCATGTAGCCTAACTTTCATAGATTATTCTTCTTTCCTTAAAACTTTCAATGACCTGGTGTTGACCTTCTGAAAGTGTATAGTTGGCAAAATGGTCCCAATAATTTTGACCTTTCTTTTTCAAGTAACAAATTAATTATTTAAAAAGGAAAGCAGAAGTTAGGGTGTAGTACAGTGGTTAATAAAATTATATCTTGGGAAGTTAAGTCTCTTTTGGCGCTGATTTATGGCATTTTTCATTTCCAGGGTGCTGCTTGTGTTTTAGTTCCTGGTGGGTTTGGAGATCGTGGTGTGAGAGGAATGATATTGGCTGCAAAATATGCTAGAGAAAACCATATCCCTTATCTAGGAATCTGCTTGGGCATGCAGATTTCTGTTATTGAGTTTGCTAGATCTGTATGTACTTCTGGTGACCTCAATTTGCTATTGACGTAGTAATAACTTACCTCAATTCATTTGTATCAGGTTGTGGGCCGAGAAAAGGCAAACAGCACTGAGTTTGAAAGCCAAACATCTGATCCTGTTGTAATTTTCATGCCTGAGGTATGCAATATACTTGAGGCCTAATCTTTTACATACTAATTTACTTGAGACTTAATCTTTCACTTACTAATTTACATGTAACAATTGCAACCATTTGCTTCATGTAATTTAACATTAAATGCAGGGTTCAAGAACACATATGGGAAGCACAATGAGGCTAGGATCTCGAAAAACACTATTGCAGACCCCTGATTGCATAACTGCAAGACTGTATGACACATATTACTGAGAATATAGGCTCATAATTCCATATTGCCTTTCTGTATTTTATTATCTGTAGTCATTTGTTTGAGATAGTTGCTCCTGGAACAAGTAGAAAACCATGCATATGTTCTACATGATGCATGTTTCTATACTTTTGTTTGTTTTGATGTTTGATTCACTATACTTATTTGCTAGGTATGGTAATGCAGAGTACATAGATGAGAGGCATAGACATAGATACGAGGTTAGTTGCATGATTTAGGAAGGATGGAGATGTGATACACGCTTTCTTAAAATCTCCACCGGAAGATAAGTCATCTCTGTGGTGCAGGTAAATCCCGATGTAATTGATGTTCTGGAGGAGAATGGCCTAAAGTTTGTTGGGAAGGATGTAACAGGAAAGAGGATGGAGGTTGGTCTTCTGGCCAATAAGTTTAAAGTCGTTACCAACTTGTTTTTCCCCCTTTTGGACAATATACTTATAATGGTCCTGCTGCTGGTTTGAGATTTTATGGTTGCTATTATATCTTTCAAGACAAGTTATTTTTCTGGGGTTGAGCTGAATCCTATCTGCTTAGAGAAATCAAATTTTGTTGGACAGACAAAAAAGGATTATTGGCTCATTTTCCTCTTCCTGTGTAGATTTTGGAGCTTCCAAACCATCCCTTTTATGTAGGTGTGCAATTCCATCCGGAATTCAAATCACGACCTAGAAGGCCCTCAGCTCTATTTTTAGGTACTTAACTATCTACAAAAGACCTTGTGCATCAAGTGTGTTATTGCTGTTCTATAACATGGAACATACTTGGTGAAAACCTTTGATGCCTTCTGTACGAAACAACAGATTCATTGTTTTTCCAATGCTTATGTTGAGTTTGCAATAACTGAGATTTCTATCTAGGATTTACATTTACTGGTGAATACTTAGCGCAATGCATTTGCATTATAGGTCTTATACTGGCAGCAGCTGGACAGTTGGAAGCATATCTCAATAGTCATCAGAATGGAAGGTAATTAAATTGAAATCAACTCATGCTTACGAGGTAGCAATTGTTTTTCTGTCAACGAGATTTTAAGTATTAACATCTCACATAGGTTGATCTCATGAATTTCCTGTGGGATGTGTGAATTCAGATAGTCCGCAGTGGCGACTTTTCTTCCATAGAGACGAGGCTATCTTGAAAATCAGCATAAGAAATATTTGAGTTTCAACACTAATTTGCTAGCAAGACAGGTAGCTAACTAGATGATGTCTCCTTCCATTGGTACAGGGTTGCACAGAGTGTTGGTTGATATTCTAGATAATAGGGACCAACAATGCATGATGTAGCAGTCACTGATAGCCTGTGGCTTCCTGAGAGAGGACCGGTTATGGGATGTGCATGTTCGAGATAGTGATGTTCTTCTGGATTTTTGCTATGTGTAACTTGTATGCAAGCGGATGAAGGGGAGCACTTGATCTCATTTTCAGTGAAGAACTTGAAGCGTTGTGTTTTAGCCAGGAACTTCTGGCTTGTTAGGTTGACAGCTAGCTCAAATATTTCTTGTATGAGGTTTTTGTGAACGTTGAAAATTTTTGCCAAGGTTTAACTGTTAGGTCACGTCAAAGGTGAAGTGAAGAAACCATTCCTCCTGGTTTTACCTGATGTAGAGTGTGTTCACTGCAATGTTTGGCTTTGAATCTTCTTTAGATTCACTTGGCAAATGAATTATTCGAGAAATCACAGAACTAGCGGTTAAAGTATTTAAGATAAGAAATGGTAGATTAAAACACAGAAGTTGTATCCAATGGTAGCCTCCGGTATCTACAGAAATGTCGCATTGCCTCCAAAAGCAAATTATACATAAATTTTATACGAAAAGTATTTAGAAGTTAGAAACTGGAAAGTGATTTCCTGTTATCTGGCATGGATCATCTCATTGATATTTGTCTCTGAAGCCTCAGTTGCTCGTAGAACTGAGCAATGAACTTCTCAGCTCTCAAGTCAATTCCTTCTTCGCCAACTGGGGTCTTAACCTCACAAGGCTCATGTCCATAATGATAATCTTCCTCTTCATACATAAGAAAACTCATCCTACCATCTTGTTCTTGGCTTACTGCATCGAAATCGTAATCAAAGTCAGTTTGTGGGGCTATGCACGGTATGCTAAATCGCATCGAAGCAGGCCTGTTCATTTTGACGTGAAACATGGGAGTCTTGTCGAAGGAAAGCTCACGCTCTCCGTAAAAGATTTGTCCTCTTGGAGTTGGTCGTCCAAGGGTTTTAAGGAACTTGGGAACGTGTAGTTCCATCATCAAACGTCTCTTAAGAGTCCCACCCTTTCTTGACCATAACAACGCAAGTCGCAGGAGGTTCCATGCTCTTTGAGCTACGTTGCTGTTCTTCGGCATTTTTCTATGTTGGCTTTGGTTGCTGTCTCGTATCAGTTACAATAGTGAAAGAAGATGAAAGTTTGGACCTTGCGATCAAAGAGAATGGAACTTTGAGTTGGATAGTAGTAGATTACAGGTAGTGAATATATGTTCACGGAGGGGTTTTGAGATGGAGATGATTATGAGAGAAGATTGGTGATGGTGGCTAACTTATATATACATGTATGAAACATGCTTACGCGGTGTGATAGAAACCTTTCTCCTTTTTTTTTTTTTTCAAAAAGAAAAAACTCCTTTTATTGTAGTGCATGACTGATGGCTAAAGAAGGTTTCTACAGTGCGAAAGAGTGGACACCGTGGTGGGAACACTGGCTGTACGCGGGGTTCCACAATGGCTGTACGCGGGGTTGTTCTAACTTCTAGCTGCTGCCTTCCCTTAATTCTTCGTTTCATCTATTGCTTTCAAGTTACCGAAACTATCATTTTTGTCATTTGTTATACTAACCATTTTGTTAGAATTGTGTTCATTTTAAAATGTGAGTGACACCTAGCATTTTGTGTGTTCTATACTTGTCGGTTTGTGATTAGAAGTAACATGAAATGATTGAGAAGAGGGAAATCATTAACACCATTCGTTGGTTTGTTGGGGACTTTTGTCTTTCTGATTAAGAAACGCGAATTTCTCGACTTGTACACATGCACGCCTTCCTTGTTTTAGTATAAACTAAATTTAGTCGCAACGTGAATCTACAATGCTTGTAGTTTCTCCGCATATTTTTAGTAGATTCTGAAAGTTCCAAAATTGGATCGAGCTTTACGTCTGGCCCGAAAACAAAAAAGAAGTGGTCGGGCAGATGTGCCATTGCAGATTAGTACCTATAAACACGCAAGCTAAGCTAAAGGACGAAAACACGAGGAACATAGTTACTCCATTGGGATGCCTTCTATACCCCGTAACATAGTACGAAGGACAAGCTGGATCCTCTCACTACTCTGTCGGGCCGGGGTGTGGGGGCACATGAGGTAGGCGATTCCACAAGGACAAGCAATGTGGATGAGGCACGTTGCAAGGAACTTCAGGTTTGTTACATGAAAAGTAGGCTTTGAAGAACTTTTCAAGCCCTCCGATTAATCGGTTTTTGTTGAGCTTTACAAGCGATGTCAGATATCAATAACCCTTTTTGGAGGAAAGTACGTAGCTGGATACTGTACGTGGACAGACTGCAGAGCATGAAACGATGGTTCGTAAGCCCTGTCAAAAACCAAACTTCATTCACCAGACAAGACCGACTTGTAAAAGGAACGACGATGACACCTGCGTCCTTAATGTGTTGTAACTCTCACACGTTACGGCATGTCATATAGTTCAAGACAGACAAGAGAGTACTCTACTTTTGAATGCAATTTGATGATGAACGATATTATTATCTATTAATAAAAAATTATTTTTATTTTTCTTTATTAATTTAATTATATTTAATGTTTTAATACAAAAAAATAAAATTCCTGAAAAAATTACAGTGTAATTAAAATTATGATAAGTTCATACTTGTGCTATTCAACATACATTTAGGTATTATTCCTAAATGTTCCTAGTTGTAAGTTTCATCAAGGCGAGATATTGTTGAAATAATAAATTAGCACACATTATGTTTCTTTCTTTTGAAGAAAGTAATTGAATTCTTAAATTAAAGTATGGAGATACTTAAACTAATGTGTGAGTAATTATTAGAGAATAAATCACTGAACTGAACCAACTATGAAAATCTCTAATAAAATATTACTTATGTGTGTATGAATTTCCTCATAATGATAATTGCTTAATTGATCTTTAAACTTGAGATTATCAAGATATTTCGTGTGGGAATTACCGTATTTTGATGCTACTTATGAATTATCATATGATAATTCAGTCGGTAGTATTTGGATATAATATAAACCATACGAAGATACTTGAGTAAGTCAATAAATGATTCGTCACTTTAAACTAATTAGAGGGATTGTTCTACTGTTCTTGATTAGTAATGATTTATTTGAAAATGCATTTTTAAATTTCAATTATAAATCAATTACTAATTAACAAGAAAGAACATGATTGGATGAAAATAGTAGACACTGTATCCCTACCCTATCCAATTGGAACATTGGATGATAAAATGAATAAATTATACATTATAACCATGTAAGGACAAAGTTAACTCAATTACTTTGACGTTCTTGATATTTAGGTGGTTATGATATGTTGCTAGATGTCAATATTAATTTATGATTATAAATTGTTTAATTGAGAATTAAAGATAAATTAAAAGAAGTTTTAATTTATCGATTTTAACTCGTGAATTATAATTATAATTTATAATCATTGCTAATATATTAGGAACCTAATAAGTCACTCATCAAAGAACAATTTGTGAAAGAAAATCAATTTAATTAAGTTGAACTTAATTATAAAGTTTGAGAAACTTTAAGGATTAAATATGAAATATTTTATTTTATTAAAATTAGATTAATTATAATTATAATTTGATTTTAATTATAATTACAAAATATAATTTTAATAAAATTTAAAAACAAATTTTTTATTAATAAGAAAAACGTTTAAAAACTAACACTTTTGTTCATCCTCTCAAAAGAGTCTTGAGAAATAACTTTGTGGATACCATCAGAGGCTGAACGTTTGAACAACTCGTGATTGACAAATCGAGAAAAGTTTAAAGGATTTTCAACAGTAACATGAACAAGGTACGATTTCTTATGATTCTTATTTTTGTTTTATTCAAGTTAATCCATTATCGGGATCCACTCGAAATTTGTAAAAAAAATTATTTTCCGCTGCATCCATGATTTGATCATGGTTGGATTCCAATAGTGGTATCAAAGTTTCCTTTAATTGTTTGACTTGAATTAAGGCTTGACTGTTATTGATTTTGATAAAAATTAAGGTTTTAAAAACTGAATTTTTTGTCTGTTCTTGTTGATTATTAATTGGTCTATTTTGGAATTTTATACATCGAATATTGTTCTGAACAATAAAATTCTTAAATCTAGAAATTGTTTCCACGCTTGCTCCTTGTTTTTAAGTTTCGAAATTCATGTTTCTCTTTTTGAAAAATAAAACTCTTGAGAGCATGTATATTCGTATTGCCATAGTGTTGTTGTAATATAACCTCTGTTCTTAAGTTTTGGCTTCTAAAAATAAAAGCATGTATAATGCATCTTTTGTTTATACGCATTGGCTGTTCATGTTTTTGCATTTTTCCTTTTAAAATTTGATTTTGCATTTGTTTTATTCTGCTGGTCTTTGTGACTATTGTTTATCAGTGAAAAATATTTTCACAATTGTTCCCTTTTTCGCTTCTGGTTCTTTTTGCTTATGGTTCGTGCCTTGGATATGAAAAATATGGGTTTGTTGAATCGATCACCAGCGGCTTAAATTGCCTTTAGTGAGAGACAAACTAGTGATGGTTCGTCGTTAGTGATCGTGAAACTAGTGTCGTCGCCATTAGTGTAGATGGGAAATCATCGCCATTCTATAAAAGCAAACGACGAAAGGAGGGGACGGTGGAGACAAGGTGATGGCAGAGGGTGGAGGCAGCAGTTGAGAAACATTAGAGGCGTCAGTTGCAAAAACTTGGGAGACGGTTGGAGAAACGTGTCCATCTTACCAGAAGGTTAGGGAAACATGGGAGCGACAAAGAAATGTGGAAGATGTTTCTGAAGAAGACGATGGATGTCACACACCTACTATCTTAGGGGCACGTCACACGCACCAGTCAACAATTGCATGCGCCATTACAATCACCCTTATTAAGTGTGGGCGCCTGTAGTATAATATCTTGACTCCTAAAATTGTTAAGAGATTAAACTATTAGATTGAGTCACATGAGTTATTTCATTTAAAAACTTAGAAGATGCAGTTTATTCACAAGCATTATATTCGTATACATATATGAATCATGATTTAGAAAACATTGCAAGATAGTATATGCACTCAATTGACATATTCTACGGTATGGAACAAAAATGAATGTGATATGAATGTTCATTCCCAATGTTTTACATTTTGATTTATCAATAACATGAATTGATGGATTATAATTAGTGAATTGGGAATTTATTATTACAATTAAGTTATTAATGAGGTGCTATGTGCATCTAGTTTAAGAAAAATGTTAAAAAGCAAAACAAATTTATACATGGAAATTTAGGTTGATTAGGCCTATGAAATGGTGAAATGTGACATTAGAAATAAGTGACAAATGGCTTAATTAAATGGATGACAGGCGGCTTGAGTATAATTGTGACAAGTGGCCCTTTAAGTTTATGAAAAATGACACTTTAGACTTGTGACAAGTGGAGTAATAGAATGGTGACATATGTAGCTCTACAAATGGTGACATATATAACCTTATAATTGATGACTTGTGTAGCCTTACAAGTAGTGACATATGGAGGCTTAAATGAGTGAAATGTGGAGCCTAAAGTAAGTGACACATGGACCAATAGAATAGTAACATATTGACCAATATAAGGATAACATATGTACCAATAGAATGATGACACATGGACCAATGGAATGGTGACGCATGGATTACTTTGACCTTCTTGAATTTTCTAGAGAAAATGAATTGACAGGCAATAGAAGTAAGAGTGAAGGTTTGCCATAAGGTTAGAATAGGGAGAAAAACAAAAATGAGAAGAGAAGGAGAGAAAAAAAAGGGAAGAGAAGAGGAGAAAGGAAAGAAGTAATCAAGGTAAGTTGAAATTCTGGTTTCAATTTTATCTTTCTCTTTATATCTATCTTTCATATTCTTAGAGCACGAATTTGAAGAAAGTCAAAGAATGAAAGTTGTAGATATAGGTCTTAACTTGACCTCTGTGAAAGTGGCTTAACAAAATAGTGACTAAAGTTTGAGTTATGCTTGTTTCCGTATTACTACCTGTGATAGACCCCTGTGTAGGAACCTTGTATTATTTCCTAATTTTTGAGGACCTTAGAGTCCGAATTAGTGAAAATATAAAACATGAAAAATGATTATTGATGTCTTATTAATGCTTTTGTAAATGGTTTTGTTAGGAGATATATTGTGGTTTGAGTATTGGTTGCTAATCTGTTTCTTACTAGAAGCAGGACAGAACTTGATGGTTGAGGAGACATTGAGTTGAATTAGTAAGTGAATTATTGACCTATTGACATATGTTAGAATAACATTTATGATGATTGATTAGGGATGAATTTGGTTGTGGTGGTGTATGAATATGAGATATATATTTGAGTAGTAAATACATTGTATATTTGTATGTATAAAGGCTCAGGAGTTGTGGATCAAAGAGCTCGTACCAAGGATTGTTAAAGTCAAAGGAGTGTATCTTTTAAGGTGAGTTAGGGAAACCATATCTCTAAGACATGCATGATGACTTATATGTGAATTTTGAACCTAGGTAATGCATAATAGAAGTGAATCTCAAATAGATGCTAGTATACTTGTGTATTTAATAAATGATATTGTTTTGAATAATTCTTTCCACTTGGAGTGCAACTGATGTTTTTATTATGTATTTTGAGAAATGATATTGTTTTTAACAAACCTGTACTTGAAGTGCAAAGGACAATGCTTTATTTTCTGAAATTACATTTTTGAACAACTTTGCACTTAGAGTGCAAAAGATGACTTTTGTTGCATGAAATAATGTTTTGGAACTTACATATGCATAACCGAGTCATGTATGCTACATGTATGTGTTCTCTTTTTTCTTAGATCCATGACAAGGTTCCATTTTATCGGTTGGAGTGATAAATAAAGCATGGTGCCTTACTTGATTTTTATACTTAATATTTTTATATAATTTTTGTGATTGGTGAGGTACAATTGGCTAATCGTGTGCTAAGCACAACATATTAAGTGACCCCCATACCTTTGACGTTGATACATAAAAATCAAGTCTCCGTATCGACATCTTTCTACGGGACTTGCGGGTGATTCCATGCCTAGGGTCTGGGCATCGACGATGTCATCACCTAGGGTATGCTCTTATCAATTGTAGTCCGGACTCATCAAAGATGAAAGTTGAGCCAACACTAAAAAACGATGGGTGTGCATACTAGTTTGGCCGACTAGTGGCGACACACATGATTGTTTGACTTATTTTGATATTTATTTTTTGACGAGAATTGATTTATACATATGATGTTTTTCTGCTTTTGTGTACTAGAATTGGAACCTATGTTTACCAGATGAGAGATTACTAGGTTAGGCTTATTTGATTCCTAACCAGTATGCATTGAGTCATAGGCTAGGCCTATATGTTTCTATGTCATGTGTTCACTTCATAGGTTATCTACATTGTCTTGGTGTGTATCGATTTCTATTTGCAATATATGTTTTTCCTGCTCACTAAGTACATAGTGTACTCAGCCTCTCCCCTTTCCAACCATGTAGGTTAATTTGGTGAGCTTGAGGCTTTGAGTGTATCATGCAGTCTTTTGACATTTTCAGGACATTATTGCATGTGGGTAGTCTCGTTTTGTACTTTTGTTGTATAGTGGCTCATAAACTATTTTTTTATTAAGTTGGTTATGTTGATATGCTTTATGATTTTGCAAATTAACTTTTGACTGTCTTGTGGTTTGTAAATGACCTTATGATAAACCTTTTGTATTGTTGTTGAGATTGCTCTTAAGTAGTCTTAAAAATCTAGAAGTTGTGGTAGAGTTTTAAATGTGAATATAGAAGTGCGTTGAAAACTGATTTACAGGTATTTTAATTGAGTTTTGGGATTTTCAAAATATAATCGTTGTGTTGTTTAAATGTTTTCAAAGGATATTCAGTTAGCCTTTTATAGTTGAGTTAAGGGTACTATGGGTATCTTTAGCCTGGGTATGTAATGGTTGTTATGTGCCCGATGTGGTTCCGTGTTGGATCCCGTTTCCGACACCCAACTTCTTACACTAACACTTGAACCCCATCGCTAAACACTTAACATCATTACTCCACGACTTACATCAACATGATCGCTCTTAAAAGAATCCAAACGAACGAATCAAAAGAGTCTAATCGAAAACAAATGGGAATCGAATACGAATGCGAAACAAACGGATCAAATCTGATACCAAATGAATTCAATTGCAACCAGAAAATGGTCTTGAAATCAAAGCATGCAAATGGTGGGTTCGAACAGAATTTCAAATTTCGACATCCAAAGTAAGAACATAAAAACTTGTCGCATTGGATACCCTGTACTAATCCATCCGAAATCAGTGTAAAAATCTTGTTCATTTCTTTCATCATTTAATCCATTTCATTTCATATCAAACCAAATAGTTTGCCTTTTTGGAAACTTATCCTTAAACTCTTACTCATGTTAATCAAATCATAAGTTCATACACAAATGTCTCTTATTCATATATTCATATACTACAATAAGGAAAATTCGGCAGCATAACGGCTGCACTATAACCTATCCAAAAATCTGCAAATAGTCCAGAATACACTTCTATAAATTTCAATAAAATTACACATACATCATGATCAACCGGACCCTCCGTCCGGGATCTCAGCAAAACGCAAACCTAATTTCATATCAAACCAAATAGTTTCCCTCTTGGGAAACTTATCCTTAAACTTTACTCATGTTAATCAAATCATAAGTTCATACACAAATGTCTCTTATTCATATATTCACATACTACAATAAGGAAAATTCGGCAGCATAACGGTTGCACTATAACCTATCCAAAAATCTGCAAATAGTCCAGAATACACTTCTATAAATTCCAATAAAATCACACATACATCATGATCAACCGGACCCTCCGTCCGGGATCTCAGCAAAACGCAAACCTATTGCTAAATCCACTTCAAATCATTTTCATAACAATTCATAATGATCACATTAAAACTCATATTCCATCATCCAGTACATTCATCCATATTCATATAAACATATCCCAAATACATTCATAAATCAATTCACTTTACATACTAAACCAAAATACACCATCCATAGTCATAACTTTGGTTAATTGCCATAAACTGAAAATCTTACACAATCGCATAATCCAAAATACATTATGAACCAAAAGCTTTCAATGTTCTAATGGCATTCTAAGCCATAATTCATTTCCATAAAACTTAAACCAAATACACAAGTACAAATCATGTACAAATGCTGATATCCTGATGTCTTTCATCCAATCTCCGTCAATACCGGAAATGGGGATAAAAGGGGGAGCGGTGAGCTCTAAGCTCGTGGATAACAAGTTTATTAAACAAATGATAAGCAAAATATTTTCAAACTTTATTTCTCGTTGATCGAAAACAGTGAAGGGTTTACTTCTCAATAACCTTTCAAAATCAAAAACTTTCATAAATCTTTACAAACAGTTTTGGAAAACTCTCATAGTTGAAAATCCAAATGCTCCTTTGTCAAACTTTCAAACCATTGTACACATGAAAATGCATTACACATACATGCCGCATATTATAAACAAAGTAAAACATATAACACATCAATCGGTTTGAGTCGGTCCAAAAATAGGACGTACTGCACCTTCCCGCAAAGCGGTCCTGTGCAGCCGTGAACAGGACGTACTACACTTTTCCGCATAGCGGTCCAGTGTAGCCATGAAGGGAGTCCGAAAATGGAGCTCCTATGCCACTAGCGGGCAGCCGGGCGAAGGCTTTAAAACGAGACCTGTGCATTGACTCCGCATGAAGGACCTAACCAAACCCACGTAACACGTATTCATGCTTGAAAAATTCATATTGCCCGAAGGCACATTTCAAGAATTCAACTTTTCATGTAATGTCATATTCAAATGCAGTGCTGATCAATCACAATCTCACACAAATTCACATACCCAACTTATCCATCAATGAAAACTATATCACACTAATTCACATACTCAACTTATCAATCAATAAAACACAATGAACTCAATGAATATGTCATCTTTGTCAATTTACTTTTAAAAAATCCATTTAATAGACAATTCAAGTCATTTTCGGAGAATCGTCCGAACCATTGCGGAAATTTTTGTAAATCTTTTTGAAACAATGACTTTCACATTTTATAAACCTTTTCAAATGCAATTGATTCAATCATTTGTAAAACAATATCTTATAAAACCAACAATTAGAATTAGCTCATAACTTGAAGAATAAACATATCACCCACCTTTAATTCCATGCTATACTCTTGTCCATTCCTCACATTGCTCTTTCCTTCACTCTTTCTTCCCATATAAGTCACCTAAACCAAAATCAACCAAATCCCAAAATCATAAACCTCATACTTCTCAAATTTAACTATAGGGAATTAGCACTCATCATCTTTTCAACCTTTCCAAAACAAGAATTCCTACAATCTTCATTTCTCAAACTTTAACCAAACCTTTAACTCACATAAATCCATAAATAACTCAATTCATCAAGAAATCTTTCAACACTAATCCAAGAAATCACAAACCTATTTAGATTCTAACCTCTACATCAATATCTCTACTCATATACTTTAGCATAAAACCCCACTTATTTCTCATCCCTAATTCAACATAACCCAAGTAAAATCACTAAAATTAACCCCATATAAAACAAACCCATAACCATATCAGATAAATCAACTAAAACTCAAGAAAACTCAAACATTTAAAACATCTCTTACCTTTCTCTCCCTAAATTTCAAATCCTCATGGCTTAGAGAGTAAGTCTCTTCTCCTTCTCTCTTTCCTTCAAGAATCCATGTAGAAGAGAAGCTTGGAGAGTCCAAAAGCTACCTCTTCTTCCCCTTCTTCTTCTTCTTCACGATTCTTCCCTTCTCTCTCCTCTTCTTCTTTCTTCTTCTTTTTCTAGAAAATTCGTGAGCCTTCTCCCAACCCACGACTTCTTCCTCCTCTTTATAGGTCAAAACATTTAATTGGAGTGTAAATACCCTTTTGCCCTTGTCTTATACGCTTTAAACTCAAAACCTTAAGTGAACTTCCGAATATGCCCCTGAACTTTTCTTTAAGTCATGCTTACTTTTGAACAATTATTCTCACATCTAAATGAAGGAATTTGCTAAAACTTCCTTCTAGAGAATTTTTCCTCTATATCTTAACTTCATAATGCCTCAAGAATTGTCCAATTCGGAGCACTATATCAAAAGTTATAGTCCAAACATGTCAGACATATCCTTTTACTATCACAGTTTCTAGAATTCACTTCCTTCCACAAATAAACATTCTTAAAGGCTAAAATAAAATTTCATTTCTTCATAACAATTGTAGCCCCATGTCTTAACTTTATTTCGCCTCAAACCTCGCTTCAATCGGATCTCCACAGATCCTTAAATTTGCAAAATACTGAACTATGTTCATAAACTTTCTTGACTCACTTTGATTCACATAATCTTTCTCAATTAAATTCCTAAAACTCATAATTTTCCATTAATATGAAATTTAGTATCTTAGGAATCCAACGCTTCGAGAACCAAGTCATTCGGATGTCGGACGGAAAAGATATAAGCAAATGATGAGATAGGGTCGAATGAGGAAGGAAAAATGGCAAGCTCAGAATGAGGCAAAACATTCTGATTATCATATGATTCAATCAAAATTTTTTTAATTTGACTCCAATGTATGCAAATTTTTATGGAGAGAAGGAAAAAATGTTAGGAATTCAATGCTTCAAGAATCGCCTCAATCTGAGGTCGGATGAGTGAGTTATGATCAAAACAACTCAACATGTTCAAAACAGAAATCAATTTGAAACTCTTTTGGAGCAAATGTCATAACTTTCTCTAACAATATCCAAATAACTTCTTTCTTGCTCCATTTGAAAGATAAGATCAATATCTACAACTCTTATTAGAGGCCTCGAAGCGAGATTCGGCCTAAAAAAGGGTCAAAATCACAAATTTGCAAAGGTAACCCGTAGCTATCCGTTAAACGGACAGGCATGTCCGTTTAACGGACACGCACGACCAAAACAATACCAAACCTTCCGAGAAAGTCCGTTAAACGGACACCCATGTCCGCCTAACGGACATACACATAGCAAGGGGTCCTTTTGACCTGTAGCTGTCCGTTAAACGGACTTACATGTCCGTTTAACGGACATGCAAATTTCAAAAACTCTTCAACCCATTTCCAAAGCTTCTCACACTCAAACTACCATCACATACACTTATAATCTTCACATATTTACTCATTCATAGGCCTAAACACTTCATAACAATGCAAGCTACAACTTCAATTCATGAAATTCTCAAATCTCAACTAAATGGATTCATCAAAACCACAATTCTCAAACATGTATCATAGCTGTCACTAACATCAAACTTATTAACATCATAACTTGTATCAACTATAACTTTTAATTCCGATCTCGAAAACATGCATACTTAGTCTCGTTGGAAAGATAAAAGAGCAAGATACTACTTCAAAGAAGACAACTTAGGCCAAATCTATGTCAATTATTCCCTAATTTCTCTTAAATCAACATACACATTTCTATCTACATGCAAAACTTATCATTCTCCAAGATCCTCTCTTGCCTTTTTCTAATATCTCACTTATATAACATAACCATGATTCATGCTTAAGGTTTTTCAGCTCATCAACCATGCATAAATCACAATCTACTATCATATTCATCTATCACATAATTTACATACAAAACACTCATTTGATCTCGTTTATTATTTTTAGATTTTCTCTTCAAGGTTCGGTGTCCAACATTTCTCCCCCTCTTAAAAGAATTTCGTCCCCGAAATTCATACTTAAGCAAACACCAAGTAATACATTCTCTTAACTTATGTCTTCCAAGTGATCCCAATCATTCACGTAATCAAAGCCTCACCACATATATTCATCAAGTTTTTCACTTCCTATATCATATACCATCCATATCATAATCACACTCCAATAGTTCTTATCATCTTTTCACAAGTACATATATTTAACTCATGTTCACAAATGCAGATATTTCTCTCACAATTGCATATTCAAAAATCAAACAACCCTATTCATCATCAAATGCTACTCTCATTTTCATTTTCACAAACCTAAAATCACTCAACTTCTTATCACATATATTCTTATCTTACTTGCAAAATTTTCACTTCTCTATGAGCTTGAATCATCACTATCATACCAAACACTATTCCTTCACATATACCAATGAATGATCTAATTGAGAACCTTAATATGTACCAAGCCATTCAATCTCAATCTCTTTTTAACTTCTATACATGTATTCCTATCATCAAGCTCATCTTTAAAGATTCATATACGCATCCCACATATATTCGAAGTCACATCCTCTACTTTCATCATGAATTTCAAATCTTAATTTCTAGCATCATAAACCAAACTCCACATAATTCTTCACCTTAACCAAATAATCACATAGGTCCTTCAAATAATTCATGCAAATCTATTCACATCAATAATATACTTTCACAAAATCAATCTTAGCCTTACAAACTCTTAGCAACCGCTCATGTAAGTCACTCATACACGTATGCCCCAGTAAGACCATATTACTGGGCTCTGATACCATAAATGTTGGATCCTATTTTCGAGACCCAACTTCTTACACTAACACTTGAACCCCACTGCTTAAACACTTAACAATGTTACTCCACAGCTTACACTGAACATGATCGCTCTTAAAAAGAATCCGAAACGGAACGAATCAAAAGAGTCGAATCGAAAACAAATGGGAATCGAATACGAATGCGAAACAAACGGATCAAATCTGATACCAAATGAATTCAATTGCAACCAGAAAATGGTCTTGAAATCAAAGCATGCAAATGGTGGGTTCGAACAGAATTTCAAATTTCGACATCCAAAGTGAGAACATAAAAACTTGTCACATTGGATACCCTGTACTAATCCATCCGAAATCAGTGTAAAAATCTTGTTCATTTCTTTCATCATTTAATCCATTTCATTTCATATCAAACCAAATAGTTTCCCTCTTTGGAAACTTATCCTTAAACTCTTACTCATGTTAATCAAATCATAAGTTCATACAAAAATGTCTCTTATTCATATATTCATTTACTACAATAAGGAAAATTCGGCAACATAACGGCTGCACTATAACCTATCCAAAAATTTGCAAATAGTCCAGAATACACTTCTATAAATTCCAATAAAATCACACATACATCATGATCAACCGGACCCTCCGTCCGGGATCTTAGCAAAACGCAAACCTAATTTCATATCAAACCAAATAGCTTCCCTCTTTGGAAACTTATCCTTAAACTCTTACTCATGTTAATCAAATCATAAGTTCATACACAAATGTCTCTTATTCATATATTCATATACTACAATAAGGAAAATTCGGCAAGATAACTACCGCACTATAACCTATCCAAAATCTGCAAATAGTCCGAATACACTTCATAAATTCCAATAAAATCACATATATCATGATCAACCGGACCTCCGTCCGGATCTCAAAGAAACGCAAACCTATTGCTAAATCCACTTCAAATCATTTTCATAACAATTCATAATGATCACATTAAAACTCATATTCCATCATCCAGTACATTCATCCATATTCATATAAACATATCCCAAATACATTCATAAATCAATTCACTTTACATACTAAACCAAAATACACCATCCATAGTCATAACTTTGGTTAATTCCCATAAACCGAAAATCTTACACAATCGCATAATCCAAAATACATTATAAACCAAAAGCTTTCAATGTTCTAATGGCATTCTAAGCCATAATTCATTTCCATAAAACTTAAACCAAATACACAAGTACAAATCATGTACAAATGTCGATATCCTCGATGTCTTTCATCCAATCTCCGCTCAATACCGGAGATGGGGATAAAGGGGGGGGGGGGTTAGCTCGGAAGCTCGTGGATAACATGTTTATTAAACAAATGATAAGCAAAATATTTTCAAACTTTATTTCGTTGATCGAAAAAAAGAAGGGTTTACTTCAATAACTTTTCAAAATCAAAAACTTTCATAAATCTTTACAAATAGTTTTGGAAAACTCTCATAGTTGAAAATCCAAATGCTCCTTTGTCAAACTTTTAAACCATTGTACACATGAAAATGCATTACACATACATGTCGCATATTCTAAACAAAGTAAAACATATAACACATCAATCGGTTTGGGTCGGTCCAAAACAGACGTATCGCACATTCCCGCAGCGAGCCCTTTCAGTAGTGAACAGACGCACTACACTTTCCTGCATAGCGGTCCAGTGTAGCCGTGAAGGGAGTCCGAAAACGGAGCTCCTATGCCACTAGCGGGCAGCCGGGCGAAGGGTTTAAAACGAGACCAGTGCACTATCTCCACATGAAGGACCTAACTAAACCCACGTAACACGTATTCATGCTTGAAAAATTCATATTGCCCGAAGGCACATTTCGAGAATTCAACTTTTCATGTAATGTCATATTCAAATGCAAAGGTTGATCAATCACAATCTCACACAAATTCACATACCCAACTTATCCATCAATGAAAACTATATCACACTAATTCACATACTCAACTTATCAATCAATAAAACACAATGAACTCAATGAATATGTCATCTTTGTCAATTTACTTAAAAAAAATCCATTTAATAGATAATTCAAGTCATTTTCGGAGAATCGTCCGAACCATTGCGGAAATTTTTGTAAATCTTTTTGAAACAATGACTTTCACATTTTATAAACCTTTTCAAATGCAATTGATTCAATCATTTGTAAAACAATATCTTATAAAACCAACAATTAGAATTAGCTCATAACTTGAAGAATAAACATATCACCCACCTTTAATTCCATGCTATACTCTTGTCCATTCCTCACATTGCTCTTTCCTTCACTCTTTCTTCCCATATAAGTCACCTAAACCAAAATCAACCAATTCCCAAAATCATAAACCTCATACTTCTCAAATTTAACTATAGGGAATTAGCACTCATCATCTTTTCAACCTTTCCAAAACAAGAATTCCTACAATCTTCATTTCTCAAACTTTAACCAAACCTTTAACTCACATAAATCCATAAATAACTCAATTCATCAAGAAATCTTTCAACACTAATCCAAGAAATCACAAACCTATTTAGATTCTAACCTCTCTACATCAATATCTCTACTCATATACTTTAGCATAAAACCCCACTTATTTCTCATCCCTAATTCAACATAACCCAAGTAAAATCACTAAAATTAACCTCATATAAAAGAAACCCATAACCATATTAGGATAAATCAACTAAAAACTCAAGAAAAACTCAAACATTTAAAAACATCTCTTACCTTTCTCTCCCTAAATTTCGAAATCCCCATGGCTTAGAGAGTAAGTCTCTTCTCCTTCTCTCTTTTCCTTCAAGAATCCATGTAGAAGAGAAGCTTGGAGAGTCCAAAAGCTTACCTCTTCTTCCCCCTTCTTCTTCTTCTTCACGATTCTTCCCCTTCTCTCTTCCTCTTTCTTCTTTCTTCTTCTTTTTTCTAGAAAATTCGTGAGCCTTCTCCCAACCCACGACTTCTTCCTCCTCTTTTATAGGTCAAAACATTTAATTGGAGTGTAAATACCCTTTTGCCCTTGTCTCATAAGCTTTAAACTCAAAACCTTAAGTGAACTTCCGAATATGCCCCTGAACTTTTCTTTAAGTCATGCTTACTTTTGAACAATTATTCTCACATCTAAATGAAGGAATTTGCTAAAACTTCCTTCTAGAGAATTTTTCCTCTATGTCTTAACTTCATAATGCCTCAAGAATTGTCCAATTCGGAGCACTATATCAAAAGTTATAGTCCAAACATGTCGATATCCTTTACTATCACAGCTTCTAGAATTCACTTCCTTCCACAAATAAACATTCTTAAAGGATAAACTAAAATTTCATTTCTTCATAACAATTGTAGCCCCATGTCTTAACTTTATTTCGCGTCAAACCTCGCTGAACTATGTTCATAAATTTGCAAAATACTGAACTATGTTCATAAACTTTCTTGACTCACTTTGATTCACATAATCTTGCTCAATTAAATTCCTAAAACTCATAATTTTCCATTAATATGAAATTTAGTATCTTAGGAATCCAACGCTTCGAGAACCAAGTCATTCGGATGTCGGACGGAAAAGATATAAGCAAATGATGAGATAGGGTCGGATGAGGAAGGAAAAATGGCAAGCTCAGAATGAGGCAAAACATTCTGATTATCATATGATTCAATCAAACTTTTTTTAATTTGACTCCAATTGATGCAAATTTTTATGGAGAGAAGGATACATATGTTAGGAATTCAATGCTTTAAGAATCGCCTCAATCCGAGGTCGGATGAGTGAGTTATGATCAAAACAACTCAATATGTTCAAAACAGAAATCAATTTGAAACTCTTTTGGCGCAAATGTCATAACTTTCTCTAAAAATATCCAAATGACTTCGTTCTTGCGCCATGTGAAATATAAGATCAATATCTACAACTCTTATTAGAGGCCTCGAAGCGAGATTCGGCCTCAAAAAGGGTCAAAATCACAAATTTTCAAAGGTGACCTGTAGCTGTCCGTTAAACGGGCAGGCATGTCCGTTTAACGGACACGCACGGCCAAAACAATACCAAACCTTCCGAGAAAGTTCGTTAAACGGACACCCATGTCCGCCTAACGGACATACACATAGCAAGGGGTCCTTTTGACCCATAGCTGTCCGTTAAACGGACTTACATGTCCGTTTAACGGACATGCAAATTTCAAAAACTCTTCAACCCATTTCCAAAGCTTCTCACACTCAAACTACCATCACATACACTTATAATCTTCACATATTTACTTATTCATAGGCCTAAACACTTCATAACAATGCAAGCTACAACTTCAATTCATGAAATTCTCAAATCTCAACTAAATGGATTCATCAAAACCACAATTCTCAAACATGTATCATAGCTGTCATTAACATCAAACTTATTAACATCATAACTTGTATCAACTATAACTTTTAATTCCGATCTCGAAAACATGCATACTTAGTCTCGTTGGAAAGATAAAAGAGCAAGCTACTACTTCAAAGAAGGCAACTTAGGCCAAATCTATGTCAATTGTTCCCTAATTTCCCTTAAATCAACATACACATTTCTATCCACATGCAAAACTTATCATTCTCCAAGATCCTCTCTTGCCTTTTTCTAATATCTCACTTATATAACATAACCATGATTCATGCTTAAGGTTTTTCAGCTCATCAACCATGCATAAATCACAATCTACTATCATATTCATCTATCACATAATTTACATACAAAACACTCATTTGATCTCGTTTATTATTTCTAGATTTTCGCTTCAAGGTTCGGTGTCCAACATTCCGGGTCATGGCATGTAGTGCACGCGCCTGACAATCTTTCCCTCTTCTTTATTTGATTTTAAATATTTTTTAAAAAACCTTATTTTCAATTAAATTATTTTAATAGAGATTAAATTAGTTTATATTCCTAATAAAATTAAGACTGGAAAATTTTAAATTTTAAATCCCTCAATTAAATATTAAGTACATGTTAAGAACATGATAGTTACCTTCCATTATTTAAGAATAAAACTAGAATTCTATTTATTGCTTGGCTTGTTGAGTAAACTCAATCTACTTTGACTCAGACATGCTTTATCTTAAATTAATGAGCCCTACTTAACTAAATTTGTATGATTTTGATGAGTAAACTCATTATTATATGGATTTAGAGGCAGGGTAATGTATAATATATATGATATATTTTGGCAAAGAGTTGTCATTAACAGATCTAGGTGTCACATGAGATGTAATTGATAAAGCCGTTATCTACCTAATTTAAACTTAGTTAGTATGTTGAGCAAACTTAAGATCAATTATTTTTAAATAGGATCCTAACCCACTAGGAAATTATTTGATATTTTCTTGATTTAATAGTGAGGACTATTATTTTGAATAAAGTAGTGGCAGTAATCAAATAATTTTAAATTCTTTATTTTATTTTGAATATAAACTAATATTTGCTCCTTTTTATGTTTTTTGGTTATCGAATTTGAAGATGAGTACCAACCTAAAATTGAGGAGCATCATAGATGCTAACAAGCTGACCAAACCTAACTTTTTGGATTGGTTTTGAAACTTGAGAATATTTCTTAGGCAAGAAAAGAAGTTGTATGTTTTTGACACTCGTACTCCACTAGAACCTATTTTTGATGCAATTGATGAAGTTTGGGAGAGGTATCAACGTTATATTGATGACGTTTAGCAAGCTACATATGTGATGTTGGCTATCATGTCTTTTGAGCTTCAAAGGCAATATGAGAACATAAATGAGCCTATTATGATTCTGCATCTCAAGGAGTTGTTTGGTGCATAAAGTAGGGTGGAGAGATGTCAAATCTCTAAGGCATTATTTCAATGCAAGATGACATAAGGATCTTCAGTCAACATGCATGTGCTGAAGATGGTTGGATATATTGAAAAATGAGCCCAATTAGGTTTTGTCATGGACCATGAGTTAAGCGTTGATCTAGCGCTGCAGTCTCTAAGTTCGAGTTTTTCACAATTTTTCATAAACTTCCATATGAACCAGAAGGACATGACATTGCCCAAACTATTGAACATGCTCAAGACTGTGTAAGGGTGCCTTAATATGGAACCCATTTCTATACTTGTTGTGGGTTCTTATAAAAACAAGAAAAAGGGCTCTAAGAAGAATAAGAACAAGAAACAGAAGACTTCAACTAATGTAGTAAAGACCAAAGGAGGTATCAAGAAGAAGAGCAATGACAAGGGCATATGTTTTCACTACTGAGTCAACAAACATTGGAAGAGGAACTGCCCATCTTATCTTGTTAGCCTAAAAGATAAGAGGCTTAAGTAAACAGTCTCTTTAGGTACTTTATGATTGAGATCAATCTTTCTACTTCTGCTCCATATACTTAGGTATTAGATACTGGTTGTGGTTCTCGTGTTTGTAATAACATGCAAATGTTAACAAGGGGTAGATCATTGAGGAAGGTGAAGTGGACCTACGAGTTAACAATGGAGAAAGAATTGTTGCATTAGTTGTAGGAACTTATAGTTTAGCTTTGGCTTCTAACCTTGTATTAGAACTTGATATTTGTTATTACGCTCTTGTTATTACAAGAAACATCATTTCTATTTCTTAATTTGAATGGATTTGTCTTTATTATTAAAAATAACAATTGTTCTTTTATAAAGATAATGTTTATTATAAATATGTATTACTTACAAATGATTTGTATGAGTTATATCCTAAAAGGCTGATTCTTAATATAAATAACAAGAAAAGAAAGTTAAGTAACCAAAATCCATCTTATCTATGGAATTGTAGGTTAGGTCATATCAATGAAACTAGAATCACAAAGTTACATAAATAAGGATTTTTGGATCCTTTTGATTATGGATCATATGAAACTTGTGAATCTTGTTTATTGAGAAAGATGACCAAACAATCTTTTAATGAAAAGGGACAACGTGCTAGTGGGTTACTAGAGTTAATACATTTAGATATATATGGGGCCTATGTCCACCAGTGCTTAAGGTGAATACACATATTTCATTATGTTCACAGATAATCATTCTAGGTATGGTTATGTGTACTGAATGAAACAAAAGTCTAAATCATTTGAAAAGTTCAAAGAATTTAGACTAGAGGTTGAGAAACAAATCGACAAAAGTATTAAAAAACTTAGATTACTTCGAGGTGGTGAATATTTGGACCATGACTTTCTTGGTTAATTAAAAGAGAATAAGATTCTCTCATGATGAATTCCTCTTGTAACTTCACAACATAATGGAGTTTCTGAGAGGAGAAACCATACACTATTAGATATGGTACGTTCCAGATAAGTCATCCAGTCCTTCTTATCAACTTTTAGGGATAAGCAATTGAAACCACAATATATCTTCTAAACAGAGTTTCATCCAAATCGGTTGACCAAAAATCATATGAGATATGGACTGGTAGAAGACTTGGATTGTCACACTTAAAGATTTAGGGATGTGATGCTTATGTGAAGCGTGCTATATCTGATAAGCTTCAAGCTAAATAAGATAAATACAAATTTGTGGGGTATCCAAAAGAGAGTTTCAAATATCAATTTTACCATCTTGTTAAGAAAAATGTGTTTGTCTTAAGACATGTTACATTTTTAAAGAGAATTTATTCTCAAAGAAAGTAGTGGAAGTGAGGTAGAACTTAGAGAAGTTTAAGAGCTACAAATTCACATCAAAAATGAAACAAAAACCTCAAGTTGATACATATGATGTATAACCAAGAGTTCAAGAGATACATAATCCATGATGCACTGGTAGGATACATCATCCCCACACGAGATTAGATCTACATATTGAGCAAGGGAAGGGTCATGCATCCTACTTTTAAAGAAGCAATGCTTGACATTGAGTCTTTAAAATGGAAAGAAGCCATGAGATCTGAAATAGAATACATCTACATTAACTAAGTATGGACTTTGTTGAATGAGCCTGATGGTGTTGTACCTATTGGATGTAAGTGGGTTTTAAAGAAAAAAACTGATATGGATGGTAATATACATCGGACAAAGCTACATTGGTGGCTAAAGATTATAAACAAAAACAAGGACTTGATTTTGATGAAACCTTTTCACATCCATTTTGAAATATTCACTAGGTTAGTATATACCTGACTCACCAGGTAAATCCATTTTCTCCTTTATCAATGAGTAGACAATCAAAGAGTTTGATTTTATAAAAATGTGGATGAATCATGTGTCTATAAGAAGGTCAGTGGGAGTGCAGTGGTTTTCTTAGTGTTGTATGTGAATGATATATTGCTAATTGAAAACGACATACATATTCTTCTGTCTGTAAAGATTTGGTTATCCAAGAATTTCTCCATGAAGGATATGGGAGAAGCATCGTATATTCTAGGAATAAAGATATATAGAGATAGATCAAAGAGGCTACTTGGATTATCCCAATCCACGTGCATAGATAAAGTGTTAGAGAGATTTAGTATGGAGAATTCCAAAAGGGGATTCCTACCCATGTCACATAAGATTTCTTTCTCACAGAATATGTGTCCAAAGACACAAGAGGGGAGAGATAAAATATATTGTATTCTATATGTTTCGGCAATTGGATCAATCATATATGTGATGCTATGTACTAGACCAGATATCTCTTATGCTTTGAGTATAACGAGCAGGTTTCAAGCCAATCCAGATGAGGGTCACTGGACAACTATTAAAAACATCTTAAAGTACTTGAGAAGAACTAAAGATTTTTTCTTGGTTTACGAAGGATCTAAACTGAGAGTTTAAGGATATTCAGCTGCTAGTTTCCAGTCAAATCTTGATGATAGTAGATTACAGTCAGGGTACATCTTCACTTTAAATGGTAGTGGGGTAAGTTTAAAGAGTTCCAAACAACCAACCATTGTAGATTCAATAACTGAAGTATAGTACATTTCAGTGTTAGAGGTGGCAAAGGAAACGATTTGGATCAAGAAGTTTATCATGGAACTTGAAGTGGTTTTTAGCATTGTTAAACCTATAGTATTGTACTGTAACAACAATAGTGCTCTTACACAGGCAAAGGAACCAATGTTTCATCAATGGTTCAAACATGTACTTAAAAAGTTTCACTTTATCTGGGAGATAGTAGAGCGAAAAGACATAGTATTGGAGCGAGTTCCCATTGAATAAAATCTTGCAAATCCTCTCACTAAACTACTGTCTTAAAAGAGACATGATCGACATATGGATAAATATGGTATTAGATATATAGGTGACTGACTTTAATACAAATGAGAGATTGTTAGTTTATGCCCTTGTAGTCAATCATTTGGATGCAGTTTAATGTATGACATTATTATTTATTAATAAAAAATGCTTTCTTTATCTTTGCGTATTAATTTAACTACATTTGATGTTTTAGTACTAAAGGTAAAATCCCTGGAATAATTATTGTATAATAGAAATTATGATGAGATCATAATCGTGAGTTTCAATTTACATTTACGTATTGTTTTAAATGTTCCTAGTTGCGCTTCATCAAGATGGGATATTATTGAATTGGTAAATTAGAACACAATATATTTCTTTCTTTTGAAGAAAGTAATTGATCTCATAAATTAAAGTATAGAGATACTTAAACTACTATATGGGTGATTATTATAGAATAAGTCATTGAATTTACCTGACTATAAGGATCCCGAATGGAATATTACTTATTCCTCATAATGATGGTTGTATAATTGATTCTTAGATTTGAGATTACCAAAGTATCTCGTGTGAAAATTTTTGAGTTTTGATGCTATTTATGAATTGTCCTAAGATAATTCAGTCGGTAGTACTTGGATACAATATGAATCATACGGAGATAGTTGAGTAAGTCAATAAAGGATTTGTCACTCTAAAGTAATTAAAGATAATGTTGTACTGTTCTTGATTAGTAGCGATTTATGAAATTCTCTGGCTAGAGTGAATTGACATTTGAAAAATAGTTTCTAAATTTCAATTATAAATCAATTACTAATTAACAAGAACAAACATGATTTGATGAAAAGAGTAGACATTGTATCCATACTCTGTTCAATTGGAACATTAAATGATGAAGTATTAAATTATACACCATAACTATGCATGACAAGTTAAGTCAACTAATTTGAGTGATCATGATATATTGTTAGACGTCAATCTTGATCTATGATTATAAATTGTTTAATTAAAAATTAAAGATAAATTAGAAGGTATTTTAATTAATTTGATTCTAATTGTGAAATTATAATTTATAATAATTGTCAATATATTATGAACTTAATAAGTCACACATCAAAGAGCAATTTATGAAAAATTAATTTAATTAAGTTGAACTTAATTATAAAGTTCGAGAAATTTTAAGGATCAAATATGAGATATTTGATTTATTAAAATTAAATTAAATGAATTAAAATTAATATTTGATTTTAATTATAATTAAAAATTCTAATAATTTTTGTATTAATAGGAAGAACGTTTAGAAGCTAGCACTTCTGTTCTTCTTCTCAAAAGAGTCTTAAGAAATTGCTCTGTAGATACTATTAGAGATTGGACGTTTGAACAGTTCGTAATTGATAAATCGAGAAAAATTTCAAAGGATTTTCAACAAGAACATGAACAAGGTATGATTTCTTATAATTCTTATTTTTGTTTTATTCAAGTTAATCCATTATCGAGATTTGTTTGGAATCTGTAAAAAAAAATTATTTTTCGCTACGTTCGTGATTCGATCAATCCAACACTTCCAAGTGAAGAAGCGGAAGGAAGATGAACAACCAAAATTTACAACACGACAATATCACAAGTCCATACAACCGAAGCAATCTAGTTGCCTTTTTTATTAAAAAAAATCTAAATAAACAAATGCAACAACCAATATATTTTGCAACTTGGCCAAACATCATTGTTACGTGAAGTAATTTATTAAGGAATGGAAAATGCTTTTTGACCAATTATGTATGACTATATATTATGAATCTTACCATAAATAATATAATATTTTAATAAAAATAAAATTATAGTGATAATCAGAATATAAATCCAATAAAATTTAAGAGCCAACTACGAAAAAGAAAATATAAGTTCATGCTTTTCGTTATCTTTAAAAATAGGATGACCTAATCACCCTTCTATCCCTGTTATCGAAAACTAAATATTATATAATTCATTATTTTTAATAAATTGGAATGCACTTAAACCGTTAATCGAAACTATCCTAATCAGGGGCGTGTCTAAAACAATCATAAGCTGTCATGTACCTTAAACTAACTAAAATCTCCTGAGCCAATTAACGTTGGGACTGATCATCATTTTAGTGTGATGTGAAGGTAGTTGTCCGAATATTCTGTGCTTGACTTGATTCTTCCTAAATTCTCGCGCAGGGTAAAGTCCATAAAAAACCGCACAATATCCTACATCCATCAGCCTATCGTCAACCAAGGAGTCTCCTCTCTGTTCCGATCATCTCAATGGACGCCATTGCCGCTAGGAACAGCAAGAACAAGACCCTGACGGGTTCCTTTTACGATGATAGCTCGCGAAAGAAGAAGAATAGAGGCAGTATTACGCGAATCGTGAGGGCTGCATTGTATCTGATTCGTGTGAAGTCCAAGTCAAAATCTGTCCAAGTGGATGCGGCCTCGACGTTGAAGAATTTTGTGGGATCGATGCGCCCTCTTCACATTCAGACAAATCAATCCCCACATCGGTACATCGAAGGCAGGTTTGTCAGGCCCGTCGTGCCGGAGTTAGACAACCACAGAGGTGCGGAACAGTGCGATGTGATTACTCCGTTCATGTCACCCGCACATCCAAGCGAGGCTTCATCTAGCTCTAGCCGATACGGGTCAGCGTTGAATCTTCAAGAACTTGATACCTGCGGTGACACTGACAACGAAGAATACAATGATAATTGGCCCGCAGAGAACGATGAAATGATTGACGAGAAAGCGGAGGAATTCATTGCCCGTTTCTACGAACAGATGAGGCTTCAAGATCAGGCTTATACAAGACGACACAAGCGTCGAGTTTAATTAGAGGATGTAAATCATCGATGCAGCTTCCAAGTTCCGAGGTCGTATTACATGCATGCAATGCATATGCATTCCTCGGATCGTATTCTTGAGTTTTCATGTTTGTGATGTTCGTTAAACACTCGCGCATCGATAGTGAAAGTTCTGACTGGCATCGTTAACTAGAAATTGTGTTCCAGAGCATGAAATTGGCATAACTGGTGTGCAATAGTTATTATGTCTTTGTTATTCTAGACCGTCGAGTCCAATCAATGTATTGAAGAAGAACAAGTTTTTCTTCACTAACTAAGCTCGTATAGGTTTTTGTCCTGTCTTCTGCGATGCTCAAATGTTTCCTCTTCTTTTATCTATATTCATTTTTTGTCAAAGAGACTTGTAAGGATTTTGCTAGATTTCTTAGTGAAATTCAAAAGACAACTTAAAATAATGAAAAATTATTTTAAATCTTACATTAATATATCATTACAAGAAAACTGTAAATTTGCGACGGAAATTTACCAACGGACTTAAAAAACCGTGGCCAATTATCGACGGACCAACTATAGACGTCGGCAATGTTGGTTGTGGAATATAATAACTTTTGCGACGGTCATAAATTTCGTCGCTGAAATAACGCGAGGAGTTTTACCGACAGACATTTCCGTCAGTAAATATGCAGTAAAATTTACTTGTAGTCGTCGGATTCTAATCCCATTAAAATGACATCGTTAGGTTGTATGATTGAAGTAAACAAACGACGTCGTATAGATTTGAAACCATACGACGTCGTTTTGTGAAAGTAGATATTGAACTGATTAACAAAACGACGTCGTATGGTTGTTCAACCATACAACATCGTTTTGTTGAAGACTTAAAAGTTTCAGGCTGGAGCATACGACGTCGTATGGTTAAAAAGGAAACGACGTCGTATGGGTTATCATTGATTTTAATAATATCCAAAATGACGTCGTTTTAGTCTAAACGACGTTGTTTTGGGTATCAGTTAACGTATAAATGATAACCAAAACGAAATCATTTTGGTTTAACCCAAAACGACGACGTTGTTTTGGATATAAATTAATGTTAACCCAAAACGACGTCATTTTGGTTATTATTAAAACCTCCCAATTCTTTCTTCCTCGCCCACCAACCTTCTGCGCTGCTCCCTCCCGCGTCTCCCTCCAGCTAGTTTTCTTCCTCCTCCATCTGCCGCCTGTCGCCTCCCATTGCTGTCGTCTGGAGTAGGTTGTCGCCGTCGTCCTAATGCGTCACCGGCGTTGTGTTCTCCGACATGTAACCCACTCTTTTCCGCCCCTCCTTTCTCCGATAGATGATGTGCAAAATGGTGGGTTTAAATTTTATCATTTTTTTGTAATTGTTTTATAGTTAAATATTTATTCTTACAAATTAACAAATCAATTTAATGGGTTTCTGAATCTAATTAATTTCTGAAGCTAATTAATTAGTTTAATTTTATTATCATTTAGTTTAAATAATTGAACAATTTATATTTTAAACTCTAAATTTAACTTGATTTTATAATATTAATTAAACATAAGAATGAGACAATATTAATTAAACCTAATGGATGATGTTGGAGGGTTTGTATTCCACATGTTGGAGATTCACTAACTAGATCTTGTCTTTTTTTAGTTAATATTTTGTCTCTCAAGTTGATCTTTCTCTTTCTCTTAAGTGTTTATGTTTGCATTTGCATTTATGTTTAGAGAAGTTTGGCTTATATTAATATTATTCCTTAGAGATTTGGAAACCTAAAAATGATTTCCACCCGTTCAAAAAATATCTTAAACATAAAGTACAATATTATCACCAAGTATGCATAGTCATACTTTGTTTGCACATAATCCAATCATTTAAAATATGATCATAAGTTGAGAAAGATATATTTAAATGACAAATTGTAAAATAAGTATTTCCACTTATTTCTATATATTACTCTATATCCTTGAGTTGCCCATAGAATTTTAAAAAAGTTATAATGTTGTAAACGTCAATATTCACTCACAACTCTCTTCTCCCTTCTTAAGATAGTAGATGCAATATTTTACCTTGTAGATCGTGATTATCTAGGTTTTTCTCTTCTTCTAATGGGTTATGTTGAATAACTCCTTATATTAGGTGCGAGTACTTGATTTATTTGTGACCTACCTCTTTTCAATTGCATAATACATATAAATAATTATAATGAAGAATTTGATAAACTAAATAACATTACAACTAGTGTAACTAAAAAAAGGTACACAATCACCTCTGTTACTTGAGGTTATCCTTAAGGTTGATCTTTATTTTAGCATCCTCTTTTATTATGAATGATTGTATAAACAATGCTAGCATCCCATAATTGTTCATACTTTGTTCATTCTATTTTGGTTCCTTGCCTTTTCATCTTTACCATTCTTTTAGCTTTCTTTGACCTTTTAAACATTTTCTTTATCAAAGAAAGTAAAATAGGTAATAGGACGTCAATTTTTTGTCAAAATTTAATACCACTTTGTGAGTTATGTAAGAAGTTGATAACTCTTCATATAGTTTTCATGCATATAATATCATCTCATATAAGCTTCAAATTCTTCCTTTTTATATCATATAAAGCTACTGAATGCTTAAATGGGATCATGTTAAATCACAAAAATCAACATTGGCAAGTTCATGTTTGTAAGTCATTAATGAAATTTTTTATGAAATGAGCGACTTTAGATTTCAAATTCACATTAGTTTTGTGGTACAATGTCTTTTAGCCTATTATATGACCACCATATTCTTCCTCACCTTTAGGAAGATGTTACATATTTCTTCAATCAAAATTGTTAAGACTAAAATATTCTCCAATAGATTGATCAAGCTTTTTTTATACGGCTTCATAAAAGTATCCATTAGAGGTCTTTGATATGTAACAATTTTACACTTTGTTCTTCAGCTTACAATTGCCTTTACAAAAGTCTTATGTTCCTCAACATATGCCATTTTTGATAACATTTTTAATTGCTTCATTATCTTATTGAATTTGTCTTTTGTCATGTAGCTCACTATCTTAAAATAAACCCCTATATATGTGGGATTTATGTAATTTGGACTAATTAACATAGACATGTAAATGGTTGAAAGCAAGTTACACTTTGGACAAGAAACAAAAGGAGCTTTTATGTGAATGGTTGAAAAGTCTAAAGTTTCCTGATGATTATGTTTCAAACTTGGCTAGGTGTATGGATCTCAGGAAGTACAAATTATTTGGGATGAAAAGTCATGATTGTCATGTATTTATGCAAAGGCTAATCCCAATTGCATATCGGGAGTTGCTACCAATTAAGGTATGGGAAGCTATAACAGAGTTAAGCTTGTTTTTCAAAAGCTTAACATCAGTTGAAATCAAGTTTGGTGATATGGAAAAACTAGAAAATGAAATTCCAGTTATTTTGTGCAAGTTAAAAGGATTTTTCCTCCAAGTTTCTTTGACTATATGGAGCATCTACCTGTGTATTTAACACATGAGGCAAAACTAGCCGGTCCAGTTTAATATCGATGGATGTATCCATTTGAGAGGAAACTCGACAAATATTACTGTAATAACCATTTTTACATGCTTTATCTACTAAATTGTAATGACCATTTTGTCTAATATAGGTATTTGCATCACTTGAAAAAAATGTAAAAAACAAAGCCAGAGTTGAGGCTCTATATGTAATACTTATTTAGTGGAGGAAGCTAGTACATTTTGTGAACATTATTTTGAGCCGCATGTTAACACAAGAGCAAGAAAAGTTCCTCGTAATGACGATGAGGGAGGAACAAGTGATGTTGATGGAAACTTGTCCATTTTTTCATATTCTGGACGAACATATGGACGTGCGACAAAAAGAATGTTAACAGAGGAAGAAATTGAGGCTACATATGGTTACATTTTATTGAACTGTGAAAAGGTTCTTCCTTTCGTTCAAATTGAGGCTATATATGGTTACATTTTATTGAACTGTAAAGAAGTTCTTCCTTTCGTTCAGTAAGTTTAACATGATTATTTCTTTATTTAAAATTGTGTGTTGTTCATTACTAAAAATTGTCATTATGTATTTAGATTATACGAGACATTGTTAAGGGAGATAATGTCGGGCATCACACTGGATGATATAAATAAAGAAGTTGAAAAACACTTTCCTCAATGGTTCGAGAGATTTGTAAGTTTTCACTTACAAATATTCTTAATTATAGTTCAATACTATATTTAAATGTTCTCATGACATTATACTCTTTGCTATGATAAATTCAATTTTGTAGGCCTTAGAAAATCTAATAGAGAACAAGTTCATTTGTGATCTTGCGAAGGGATCTCTGTGAACTGTTAAATCGTATCCGGTGTATTTCGTCAATGGATACAAATATCATATAGAATCTCATGGACATAGCATGTCAACAATAAACAATGGTGTTTCGATACAGGGAGAATTGATGGATTACTATGGTAAAATTATTGAAATACTAGAAGTTGAGTACCCTGCTTTGTAATGAAGTGATGTGTGATATTTAAATGTGATTGGTATGACCTGACACCAAATGTTGAAACAAAAGTACATAGCCAATACAATCTAGTTGAAATCAATCACCGAAGAAGATTGAGACAATTTGAACCTTTCTTCTTGGCTATGCAAGCGAAACAGGTTTGTTATGTCTCTTTTCCAAGCTTACGATGAGATAAGATAGACTGGTTAGCAGTTTGCAAAGTAAAACCTAGAGGTGTTTATGAATCACATGGAAGAGGAGAGCATAGTCATGAAAGTGAGGCATTTCAAGAAGATGTCACTTTTATCAATGCATATGTCACGTATGACGATAATGAACATTTGAATGATCCATCTAGCGAACATGTCGATATTTCTTCTGGGGAGGATGACGAGGCTCAAGAATCTGAAGACGAGCAGAAATTTGATTCTTATTCTTCTGAAGAAGAAGATGATTGTAATTTACCATTAAGTTTTGATAGCGAATAATTTGTGTTTGTAATTGAATATTTTAATTTAAAAAACAACATTATTTACATTTCAATATATTATGTAAAGTCTTTCATTGAAATTCTTATTCAAGGAATGTCGACATGGTGACTGGTTTAGGATGGTAGTAATTCTTTCCGTTGGGAGGAATGTGACAAAATTGTCCAAGCCCAAGGATTCAAAACTGCAGAACATATCGTTGCATCATACACTAACAGTCATTTGCCTTCCATGGCCAATTTGTTATTTGAAGGTGTTTAGTATGATCTGCATAACGTCTCTTTCCTTATTATGTACATCTCATTTCCTTTGTTGAAGTTATTATAATATTCTCATTTGATTGTCTATCCTACATGTTTAAGCTTCCTTTAAACTCGAAGAGGACATGCATGTCGATAGAGGTGAGAGCGATGTCACAACGATCTATAAAGGATTAGGGAGATCGGGTCTTGTCAAAAATTCGTCTATTCCTTAAACCTCATCTGGACAATCACGTATACATTAATATCTAGTTTTGGTGGGTTAAACGGTTTGCTAATATCACAGTTTCAAAACTTCTTAATTGATTATGTTTTAGGTAAATACGTTCCTGTTAGTAGTTCATCTGGAGAATTAGTCTTCCATACTAAGAGCGACAACTCATTCGTTGTTTCTTCTACAAGTATAGCTATAGCTTCAATGCTATTGCAAGAAGGTGTTCAAAAGCCTACACCAGGTGGAAGAAGTATCATTGTTTCCATTGGTGCATTTGAACATGTCAGGACCCTTCTCGGGAATCCAGATATTGGGGACTCATTTACCTTTACCGATTCCCATGTCACACGGAATCAAACAAATTAATTATATCAATGTGATTTTTCGATGCAATACAATATTACATTAAGCTTTCAAGTTGATTTATTGTTGTATCTGTAAGATTTTGTTAAACAATGCATATTTTTATTATTATTGTTAAAGTTGATTTATTGTTGGACCCCGAACTTTTGATGAAAATTAGAAATATTAAAATGAATTTAAGTGAGAAATAAATCGGTGAGAAAATTATGAATTTAAGGAAATTTGATGAAGTTAAAAAAAATTATGAGAAAAGAATTGTTTAATTTTGAGGACTTTGAGATTTGAGTGAACTTATATGGATTATGAGAAGAAATTGGATGAGTTGATTGAAATGAAGTTAAATAGTAAGAATTAAAAGAAAAGTGTGAAAATTTGAAGAATTTAGAAAGTTTGACTTTTGGAGATAAAATGTTTGACTTGAGAGTTGACTTTTTGATTTTGGGAGAATTTGAGAAAATGATCTTCTGAAAATTTGTAGTTTATGTCAAGAGCTTTCTGTAGCCATAAAGTTTGATATTTTTCGATATCGGGAGTGAGAGTTATGATCAGTCAAAGTTCGCTTGAAGTTTGACTTTTTGAGGAAAAAGTTGACTTTTTGATTTAGGCAAAATTCGAGAAAGTGATCAACATGAACATTGTAGCCTCTGTCGAGAGCTTTTTTTGGACATAAAGTTTACTATTTTTTGATGTCGGGATTGAAAGATATGATTTTCTGAAGATATGCTTTGTTTTGAAAATGCTATTAAGTATAGATTTGTGTGTTCTAGCTTTCGAGGCCACTCATCGTATAGATTTAGTCTGAATTAGAGTAAGTGGTCTTCATGAAAGTTTTAGATGATGTTTTTATCTTTCCATTGATATAAAGTTTGCAATTTTTCGATATCGGGGCAAGGAGTTATGAGCGATTAAAAATTGGAAGTCGTTTAGGAAAAGCTGTTTTGGACAGAATCTTTGATTGAGGTTTTGACCCCTTTTTGAGATCTAATTTGATTTTGAGTTCTTCCGGGAAGTTGTATAGCTTCCTTTTATATTTGCATAGACACTAAATTTATCAAATTCCGAGTTCGGGATCGAGAGATATGATTTTTGAAAAGTTCGGTTTTGAAGTTCCATTACTTTGTTTTTAATCCGATCCCATTTGTAATCTTTTGCTTATAATTCCATCATCCGACATCCGATTGACACGATTCTCGAAGTGTTGGATTCCTACGACGATTAATTTCATTTTCAGGAAGAATTATGATTTTTAGGAGATTAAATGGAAAGAAATTAATTGAACCAAGGTAAGAGATTGGGTTATAGGTTATAAGTTGGATAATTTTCTGAACATGGTTCAGTATTTTGCGATTTTCGGGAGCTGTACAACTCCAATTGAGTTGATACTTGAGGCCAAATAAAGTTAAGATATGGGGCTACAAATCATGTGAAGGGATTGAAATTTATTTTCATCCCTAAGATTGTAAATTTCTGAACTGAAGTTATGTTAATGTTCAGTCGCGGATTTTGTGAAGGTCCGAGAGTATTTTCGCTATAACTTCCTCGTTTTAGATCCGAATTGAGCGCGGTCAGTGGCGTTGGATTCGTATGATCTAGAGGAACAATTTTTAAGAAGAAAGTTTGTCCAAATTATTTCGTTTAGCTGCTCAAATTATGGACGCAAAATGACATTTTTTTAGACACATTGAAGGGCATTTTTGGAAATAGGCTACAAAGAAGGGGCATAAGAGTCTTTAGCCTATCATTTTAATGACATGGAAAAACTCTCTAGTGGCTGTCGTTTAGGGTGAAAATAAGAGCTGAGACCCACGAAACTTACATGAAAAATAAGAAAAGAAGATGAGAAAGAATGAGGAGTTGCTTTCGTATGGGAGAAAGAATGGAGAAGAAGAAAGAGTAAGTGGGATTTCAAAATTTTTTGATCTTTGAGCTTGAGTTTTGCTTGGTTTCAAAGGAAAAACATGGAGAATGAAGAAAGCTAGCTTTGAGAATCAAGAAATCCGAAAATAGAAGGAGAAAGAGGTAAGAGAAAATTTTCAACTTTGAGTTTTTGATGAATTTTTGGTTGAGAATCATGGAAAAGGACTTGGGTTTGTGATTTATGAAGTTGATTTTGATATTTATGCCTTAGGTTATGTTTAATTTTGGATGGAATGAATGTCAAAGTTTGAAATTTGGGGGTTTTTGAAATTGTTGCTTTAGATTGCTTGAATTAGTGATGAATTTGAGATATCCTAAGTTAATTTTGATGTTTATGCTTTAGGTGAAGTTTAATTTGAAAAATTGTAAATTTGGGGTTTAGGCTTAATTAGAAATTTGGGGATTTTGTGAATTAATGGTGTAGAATCATCAATACTAGTATGAATTGGTGAAATATGAAATCAATTGTGAAGAAATTGTGAATTATGATATGGAATTTGTGTAAATTGGTTTAGGCAAATTTTGAAAATTTGGGGATTTTCAAAATTGGAGATTGAAATAGCTTGAATATGTGAGGAATTGATGTTTTCTAAGCTCAATTTCAGAAATTAAGTTAATTATGATATTGAATTTGATTGAATTGGTTTAGGTTCAATTTGAAATTTGGGAATTTTAGAAATTAATGATGTACATATCTTGGAATTTGTATGAATTGATGACTTATGCATCAAATTGAAGGATTAAGTTATTTATGAGAATGAATTTTGATGAAATTGTTTTAGGGAATGTTGAATTGGAAGAAAGAAGGAAGCTTTGGAGAAATTAAGGCACAAAGCAAGTTGTTAGCATGAATATGGGGTGGGTAGTATATTTATATTTTGATTTATAAGCTATATGTGAAATTTTGAAAATTAAAGAAAACAAAATTTGATTTTGATAACTTATTGTTGATAAAATGTTTGGATATTATGATTTTGAAGGATTAATTTCCTTATGTTAGAAATGATTTTAGAAAATACAAGATTTATGAAAATCATGTTTTTAGACAATTTGAGCAATGTGTTTTATGAAACTATATATGTTTTGATTTATGTGTGAAAGAAATAATTGCATTCATGTTTATGCGTTTGATTTATATGCGATTAATTGATTTATTGAATATGATTGTATATGTGGAATATGCATGTGTCAAGCTTTTTGACACAATTTGATGTTATGCTTTGAAAAAATGTAAAAAATCAAGATTTTTGAAAAGTGCCTTCGGGCAATCTGAATTTCCGTTTTCGCTTATGTGTTATGTGAGTTTGGTCAGTCTTTTGTGAGTCGATGCCTGCTCTACTTGTTTAAGCCTTCGCTCGGCTGCCCGCAAGAGGCAATGGAGTTCCGATCACGGACTCCCTTCACGGCTGCACATGATCGCTATGCGAAAATGTGCAGTACGTCCTGTTATGGACCAAACCAAACCATTTAATGTGTTATTGTGATTTGTGTTGGATGCAGCGGTATAACTCTCAAACACACGCCGCAGTATAACCTGCAAACACCTACGGGTGGGGTGTGGGGTCCAACATCAAACCATTCTGTTATATTATGTGGTTTTTATGATGCATTCATGTTTAAAGCTGTGCATGATTGGTAAAAAGTTTGAGAATTTGAGAAATGAGAAAGTGAATTTTCAATCATGAATTTCGGAAACTGTTTATGAATGTTTTGGAAAGTTTGAAAATGGGTTTTAAGATAAATTTCCGAATGGGAAATGTTTGAAAAATTTGAAAAGATAATTTTCGCTTATGTTTCAATTTATAAATATATTATCCATGAGCTTCCGAGCTCACCCCCCTTTCATCCCCATCTCCAGGTTTCGTGCAGGAGATCGGATGAAAAAGTATCAAGACGTTTGATTCGATTTTGTATTATTTGGATTTTTGTGCAAATTAAGATTTTGGTATTAAGATTGAATATGGCGAATTGCCATGTATGTATATGATTTATGAAATTTGTATGAAATTGTATATATTAGGTTGATGTAAAAGAATGAAGAGGTCGATGTACGGATTTTGAATTATGTGATTGTAAATGATTTTGGAAATTGTATATGAAATTGTGTATGATTTAGGGAAAATATATTGTTAATTGATATAGGAATTTGATTGAAGTGTTTAGAACTAAGATTGCGTTTGTTTGCTGGTGTTTGGATTCCGGACGCGAGAGTCCGATGATTCTGAATTTTGTGATATTAGAAGTGTGTTTTTCCTTGCATAAATTTTTGGGATATGATAAATGCAGTCGTTATGCTGCCGAATTTTCGTTAGAAAATAAATTTGAAAAGAAGAAAAATAAAATTTAGATGTATGAAAGATGGATTTATGAGATTGGTATTAATGTTAAGAAGTTTATTATGATTTGAGTGCGATTTGGGATTTGTATGAGTATCCAAGCATATGATGATTTTGTATGTAATGAAATAAAGTGATTAAGAATGAATAGACAAGGAATAAGAAAAAAAATTTTACCGGGTTTGGATAGTCTAAGTTTCCAACGCGATTAGTTTCCTATGCTTCATGTTTGCAATGGATGTCGATGTTTGTTCAGGTTGATTAATTCGTTCGCTTTATATTTGATTCGATTCGCATTCGATTCTGAATTATGTTTGTTTTCGGTTTCCACTTTCCGGTTGGGATCCGGTTCCCGAATCGGGTCCGAACATAGATGGTATCAGAGCCCAGTATTATGATCATACTTGGGTGGAAGTGTTTGTTCAGAGTTTTAATGAATAGGATTGCATTAGTGAGAGAGTGATAAAGATGGAAATGGTATTTCATGCATGATGTGAAGAACCTAGTGGATTGTTTGATTAAGGTGATGAGTGATGATTGATTAGAAGAAAGTGTTAAGGGCAATTGAGAGGAGAATTTCATGATGAAATGGGAAGAATTGATTTTAGTTATACATGTGTGAGTCGAATTAAGAAATACTTGAAGGATAGGATTAACTGATATGAAGGTATGTCATGAAATATTTGACAAATTAAATTTGGATGAATTATTTTCGAATATGCATATGTAAGATGCAATTAAGGGATACTTGAAAGATGAGACAACTTGAGTTTATATCTATATATGTAAGGCATATTGAATTGTGGATATAGTGAAGTGATATAATAGTGAATGTGGTGTACTTGATATAAGAAGTAAGTTAAGAATGTGTATGATGAGGAAATTAGATAAGAAAAGTGACTATGATCTTTTGGAAAGAAATCAGCTAAGAGAATGTATTACTTGATGATTTACTACGTATGAATTTCGAGGACGAAATTCTTTTAAGAGGGGGAGAAATGTTGGACCCCAAACTTTTGATGAAAATTAGAAATATTAAAATGAATTTAAGTGAGAAAGAAATCGGTGAGAAAATTATGAATTTAAGGAAATTTGATGAAGTTAAAAAAAATTATGAGAAAAGAATTGTTTAATTTTGAGGACTTTGATATTTGAGTGAACTTATATGGATTATGAGAAGAAAGTGGATGAGTTGATTGAAATGAAGTTAAATAGTAAGAATTAAAAAGAAAAAGTGTGAAAATTTGAAGAATTTAGAAGTTTGACTTTTGGAGATAAAATGTTTGACTTGAGAGTTGACTTTTTGATTTTGGGAGAATTTGAGAAAATAATCTTCTGGAAATTTGTAGTTTATGTCAAGAGCTTTCTGTTGCCATAAAGTTTGATATTTTTCGATATCGGGAATGAGAGTTATGATCAGTCAAAGTTCGCTTGAAGTTTGACTTTTTGAGGAAAAAGTTGACTTTTTGATTTAGGCAAAATTCAAGAAAGCGATCAACATGAACATTGTAGCTTCTGTCGAGAGATTTTTGTGGACATAAAGTTTGCTATTTTTCGATGTCGGGATTGAAAGATATGATTTTCTGAAGATATGCTTTGTTTTAAAAATGCTATTAAGTATAGATTTGTGTGTTCTAGGTTTCGAGGCCACTCGTCGTATAGATTTAGTCTGAATTAGAGTAAGTGGTCTTCATGAAAGTTTTAGATGATGTTTTTATCTTTCCATTGATATAAAGTTTGCAATTTTTCGATATCGGAGCAAGGAGTTATGAGCGATTAAAAATTGGAAGTCGTTTAGGAAAAGCTGTTTTGGATAGAATCTTTGATTGAGGTTTTGACCCCTTTCGAGACCTAATTTGATTTTGAGTTCTTCCGAGAAGTTGTAGAGCTTCCTTTTATTTTTGCATAGACACTAAATTTATCAAATTCCGAGTTCGGGATCGAGAGATATGATTTTTGAAAAGTTAGGTTTTGAAGTTCCATTACTTTGTTTTTAATCCGATCCCATTTGTAATCTTTTGCTTATAATTCCGACATCCGACATCCGATTGACTCGATTGTTGAAGCGTTGGATTCCTACGATGATTAATTTCATTTTCAGGAAGAATTATGATTTTTAGGAGATTAAATGGAAAGAAATTGATTGAACCAAGGTAAGAGATTGGGTTATAGGTTATAAGTTGGATAATTTTCTGAACATGGTTCAGTATTTTGCGATTTTTGGGAGCTGTACAACTCCGATTGAGTTGATTCTTGAGGCCAAATAAAGTTAAGATAAGGGGATACAAATCATGTGAAGGGATCGAAATTTAGTTTCATCCCTAAGATTGTAAATTTCTGAACTGAAGTTATGTTAATGTTCAGTCTCGGATTTTGTGAAGGTCCGAGAGTATTTTCGCTATAACTTCCTCGTTTTAGATCCGAATTGAGCTCGGTCGGTGGCGTTGGATTTGTATGATCTAGAGGAACAATTTTTAAGAAGAAAGTTTGTCCAAATTATTTCGTTTATCTGCTCAAATTATGGACGCAAAATGACAGTTTTTTAGACACATTGAAGGGCGTTTTTGGAAATAGGCTACAAAGAAGGGGCATAAGAGTCTTTAGCCTATCATTTTAATGACATGGCAAAACTCTCTAGTGGCTGTCATTTAGGGTGAAAATAAGAGCTGAGACCCACGAAACTTACATGAAAAATAAGAAAAGAAGATGAGAAAGAATGAGGAGTTGCTTTCGTATGGGAGAAAGAATGGAGAAGAAGAAAGAGTAAGTGGGATTTCGAAATTTTTTAATCTTTGAGCTTGAGTTTTGCTTGGTTTCAAAGGAAAAACATGGAGAATAAAGAAAGCTAGCTTTGGGAATCAAGAAATCCGAAAATAGAAGGAGAAAGAGGTAAGAGAAAATTTTCAACTTTGAGTTTTTGATGAATTTTTGGTTGAGAATCATGGAAAAGGACTTGGGTTTGTGATTTATGAAGTTGATTTTGATATTTATGCCTTAGGTTATGTTTAATTTTGGATGGAATGAATGTCAAAGTTTGAAATTTGGGGGTTTTTGAAATTGTTGCTTTAGATTGCTTGAATTAGTGATGAATTTGAGATATCCTAAGTTAATTTTGATGTTTATGCTTTAGGTGAAGTTTAATTTGAAAAATTGTAAATTGGGGGTTTAGGCTTAATTAGAAATTTTGCGATTTTGTGAATTAATGGTGTAGAATCATCAATACTAGTATGAATTGGTGAAATATGAAATCAATTGTGAAGAAATTGTGAATTATGATATGGAATTTGTGTAAATTGGTTTAGACCAATTTTGAAAATTTGGGAATTTTCAAAATTGGAGATTGAAATAGCTTGAATATGTGAGGAATTGATGTTTTCTAAGCTCAATTTCAGAAATTAAGTTAATTATGATATTGAATTTGATTGAATTGGTTTAGGTTCAATTTGAAATTTGGAGATTTTAGAAATTAATGATGTACATATCTTGAATTTGTATGAATTGATGACTTATGCATCAAATTGAAGGATTAAGTTATTTATGAGAATGAATTTTGATGAAATTGCTTTAGGAATGTTGAATTGGAAGAAAGAAGGAAGCTTTGGAGAAATTGAGGCACAAAGCAAGTTGTTAGCATGGATATGAGGTGGGTAGTATATTTATATTTTGATTTATAAGCTATATGTGAATTTTGAAAATTAAAGAAAACAAAATTTGATTTTGATAACTTATTGTTGATAAAATGTTTAGATATTATGATTTTGAAGGATTAATTTCCTTATGTTATAAATGATTTTAGAAAATACAAGATTTATGAAAATTATGTTTTAGACAATTTAAGCAATGTGTTTTATGAAACTATATATGTTTTGATTTATGTGTGAAAGAAATAATTGTATTCATGTTTATGCGTTTGATTTATATGCGATTAATTGATTTATTGAATATGATTGTATATGGGAATATGCATGTGTCAAGCTTTTGACACAATTTGATGTTATGCTTTGAAAATGTGAAAATCAAGATTTTGAAAAGTGCCTTGAGCAATCTGAATTTCCGTTTTACTTATGTGTTATGTGGGTTTGGTCAGTCCTTTTGTGAGTCGATTACCTCGTCTCTACTTGTTTCACCTTCGCTTCAATTTGCAAAGAAGAGGCAATGGAGTTCGATCACGAACTCCTTCACGGCATTTGCACATGACCGCTATGCGAAATGTGCAATCACGTCTGTTATGGACCAAACCAAACCATTTAATGTGTTATTGTGATTTGTGTTGGATGTCGCGGTATAACCCGCAAACACACGCCGCAGTATAACCTGCAAACACCTACGGGTGGGGTGTGGGGTCCAACATCAAACCATTCTGTTATGTTATATGGTTTTTATGATGCATTCATGTTTAAAGCTTTGCATGATTGGTAAAAAATTTGAGAATTTGAGAAATGAGAAAGTGAATTTTCAATCATGAATTTCGGAAACTGTTTATGAATGTTTTGGAAAGTTTGAAAATGGGTTTTTGGATAAATTTCCGAATGGGAAATGTTTGAAAATTTTGAAAAAATAATTTTCGCTTATGTTTCAATTTATAAATATATTATCCACGAGCTTCCGAGCTCACTCCCCTTTCATCCCCATTTCTAGGTTTCGTGCAGGAGATCGGATGAAAAATTATCAAGGCGTTTGATTCGATTTTGTATTATTTGGATTTTTGTGCAAATTGAGATTTTGGTATTAAGATTGAATATGGCGAATTGCCATGTATGTATATGATTTGTGAAGTTTGTATGAAATTGTATATATTAGGTTGATGTAAAAGAATGAAGAGGTCGATGTACGGGTTTTGAATTATGTGATTGTAAATGATTTTGGAAATTGTATATGAAATTGTGTATGATTTTGGAAAAATATATTGTTAATTGATATGGAAATTTGATTGAAGTGTTTAGAACTAAGATTGCGTTTGTTTGCTGGTGTTTGGATTCCGGACGGGAGAGTCCGATGATTCTGAATTTTGTGATATTAGAAGTGTGTTTTTCCTTGCAGAAATTTTTGGGATAGGATAAATGCAAATAGTTATCTTCTTAAATTTTGTTAGAAAATAAATTGGAAAAGAAGAAAAATAAAATTTAGACATATGAAAGATGGATTTATGAGATTGGTATTAATGTTAAGAAGTTTATTATGATTTGAGTGCGATTTGGGATTTGTATGAGTATCCAAGCATATGATGATTTTGTATGTAATGAAATAAAGTGATTAAGAATGAAAAGACAAGGAATAAGAAAAAAAAAATTTACCGGGTTTGGATAGTCTAAGTTTCCAACGCGATTAGTTTCCTATGCTTTATGTTTGTAACGGATGTCGATGTTTGTTCAGGTTGATTAATTCGTTAGCTTTGTATTTGATTCGATTCGCATTCGATTCTGAATTATGTTTGTTTTTGGTTTCTGCTTTCCGGTTGGGATCCGGTTCCCGGATCGGGTCCCAACATAGATGGTATCAGAGCCCAGTATTATGATCATACTTGGGCGGAAGTGTTTGTTCAGAGTTTTAATGAATAGGATTGCATTAGTGAGAGAGTGATAAAGATGGAAATGGTATTTCATGCATGATGTGAAGAACCTAGTGGATTGTTTGATTAAGGTGATGAGTGATGATTGATTAGAAGAAAGTGTTAAGGGCAATTGAGAGGAGAATTTCATGATGAAATGGGAAGAATTGATTTTAGTTATACATGTGTGAGTCGAATTAAGAAATACTTGAAGGATAGGATTAAGCGATATGAAGGTATGTCATGAAATATTTGACAAATTAAATTTGGATGAATTATTTTCGAATATGCATATGTAAGATGCAATTAAGGATACTTGAAAGATGAGACAACTTGAGTTTATATCTATATATGTAAGGCATATTGAATTGTGGATATAGTGAAGTGATATAATAGTGAATGTGGTGTACTTGATATAAGAAGTAAGTTAAGAATGTGTATGATGAGGAAATTAGATAAGAAAAGTGACTATGATCTTTTGGAAAGAAATCAGCTAAGAGAATGTATTACTTGATGATTTACTACGTATGAATTTCGAGGACGAAATTCTTATAAGAGGGGGAGAAATGTTGGACCCCAAACTTTTGATGAAAATTAGAAATATTAAAATGAATTTAAGTGAAAAAGAAATCGATGAGAAAATTATGAATTTAAGGAAATTTGATGAAGTTAAAAAAAAAATTAAGAGAAAAGAATTGTTTAATTTTGAGGACTTTGATATTTGAGTGAACTTATATGGATTATGAGAAGAAAGTGGATGAGTTGATTGAAATGAAGTTAAATAGTAAGAATTAAAAAGAAAAAGTGTGAAAATTTGAAGAATTTAGAAGTTTGACTTTTGGAGATAAAATGTTTGACTTGAGAGTTGACTTTTTGATTTTGGGAGAATTTGAGAAAATGATTTTCTGGAAATTTGTAGTTTATGTCAAGAGCTTTCTGTAGCCATAAAGTTTGACATTTTTCGATATCGGGAGTGAGAGTTATGATCAGTCAAAGTTCGCTTGAAGTTTGACTTTTTGAAGAAAAAGTTAACTTTTTGATTTAGGCAAAATTCGAGAAAGCGATCAACATGAACATTGTAGCCTCTGTCGAGAGCTTTTTGTGGACATAAAGTTTGCTATTTTTCGATGTCAGGATTGAAAGATATGATTTTCTGAAGATATGCTTTGTTTTGAAAATGCTATTAAGTATAGATTTGTGTGTTCTAGGTTTCGAGGCCACTCGTCGTATAGATTTAGTCTGAATTAGAGTAAGTGGTCTTCATAAAAGTTTTAGATGATGTTTTTATCTTTCCATTGATATAAAGTTTGCAATTTTTCGATATCGGGGCAAGGAGTTATGAGCGATTAAAAATTGGAAGTCGTTTAGGAAAAGCTGTTTTGGACAGAATCTTTGATTGAGGTTTTGACCCCTTTTGAGACCTAATTTGATTTTGAGTTCTTCCGGGAAGTTGTAGAGCTTCCTTTTATCTTTGCATAGACACTAAATTTATCAAATTCCGTGTTCGGGATCGAGAGATATGATTTTTGAAAAGTTCGGTTTGGAAGTTCCATTACTTTGTTTTTAATCCGATCCCATTTGTAATCTTTTGCTTATAATTCCGACATCCGACATCCGATTGACTCGATTCTTGAAGCGTTGGATTCCTACGACGATTAATTTCATTTTCAGGAAGAATTATGATTCTTAGGAGATTCAATGGAAAGAAATTGATTGAACCAAGGTAAGAGATTGGGTTATAGGTTATAAGTTGGATAATTTTCTGAACATGGTTCAGTATTTTACGATTTTTGGGAGCTGTACAACTCTGATTGAGTTGATTCTTGAGGCCAAATAAAGTTAAGATAAGGGGCTACAAATCATGTGAAGGGATCGAAATTTAGTTTCATCCCTAAGATTGTAAATTTCTGAACTGAAGTTATGTTAATGTTTAGTCTCGGATTTTGTGAAGGTCCTAGAGTATTTTCGCTATAACTTCCTCGTTTTAGATCCAATTTGAGCGCGGTCAGTGGCATTGGATTCGTATGATCTAGAGGAACAATTTTTAAGAAGAAAGTTTGTCCAAATTATTTCGATTAGCTGCTCAAATTCTGGACATAAAATGACAGTTTTTTAGACACATAAAAGGGCGTTTTTGGAAATAGGCTACAAAGAAGGGGCATAAGAGTCTTTAGCCTATCATTTTAATGACATGGCAAAACTATCTAGTGGCTGTCGTTTAGGGTGAAAATAAGAGCTGAGACCCACGAAACTTACATGAAAAATAAGAAAAGAAGATGAGAAAGAATGAGGAGTTGCTTTCGTATGGGAGAAAGAATGGAGAAGAAGAAAGAGTAAGTGGGATTTCGAAATTTTTTGATCTTTGAGCTTGAGTTTTGCTTGGTTTCAAAGGAAAAATATGGAGAATGAAGAAAGCTAGCTTTGGGAATCAAGAAATCCGAAAATAGAAGGAGAAAGAGGTAAGAGAAAATTTTCAACTTTGAGTTTTCGATGAATTTTTGGTTGAGAATCATGGAAAAGGACTTGAGTTTGTGATTTATGAAGTTGATTTTGATATTTATGCCTTAGGTTATGTTTAATTTTGGATGGAATGAATGTCAAAGTTTGAAATTTGGGGTTTTTGAAATTGTTGCTTTAGATTGCTTGAATTAGTGATGAATTTGAGATATCCTAAGTTAATTTTGATGTTTATGCTTTAGGTGAAGTTTAATTTGAAAATTGTAAATTGGGGGTTTAGGCTTAATTAGAAATTTGGGGATTTATTGAATTAATGGTGTAGAATCATCAATACTAGTATGAATTGGTGAAATATGAAATCAATTGTGAAGAAATTGTGAATTATGATATGGAATTTGTGTAAATTGGTTTAGGCCAATTTTGAAAATTTGGGGATTTTTAAAATTGGAGATTGAAATAGCTTGAATATGTGAGGAATTGATGTTTTCTAAGCTCAATTTCAGAAATTAAGTTAATTATGATATTGAATTTGATTGAATTGGTTTATGTTCAATTTGAAATTTTGAGATTTTAGAAATTAATGATGTACATATCTTGGAATTTGTATGAATTGATGACTTATGCATCAAATTGAAGGATTAAGTTATTTATGAGAATGAATTTTGATGAAATTGCTTTAGGGAATGTTGAATTGGAAGAAAGAAGGAAGCTTTGGAGAAATTGAGGCACAAAGCAAGTTGTTAGCATGGATATGAGGTGGGTAGTATATTTATATTTTGATTTATAAGCTATATGTGAATTTTGAAAATTAAAGAAAACAAAATTTGATTTTGATAACTTATTGTTGATAAAATGTTTGGATATTATGATTTTGAAGGATTAATTTCCTTATGTTATAAATGATTTTAGAAAATACAAGATTTATTAAAATCATGTTTTTAGACAATTTAAGCAATGTGTTTTATGAAACTATATATGTTTTGATTTATGTGTGAAAGAAATAATTGCATTCATGTTTATGCGTTTGATTTATATGCGATTAATTGATTTATTGAATATGATTGTATATGTGGAATATGCATGTGTCAAGCTTTTGACACAATTTGATGTTATGCTTTGAAAAATGTGAAAATCAAGATTTTTGAAAAGTGCCTTGAACAATCTGAATTTCCGTTTTAAACTTATGTGTTATGTGAGTTTGGTCAGTCCTTTTGTGAGTCGATTACTGCTCTACTTGTTTAAGCCTTCGCCGCTGCCTTGAGAAGAGGCAATGGAGTTCGATCACGGACTCCTTCACGGTACACATATGACCGCTATGCGAAATGTGCGATACGTCTGTTATGGACCAAACCAAACCATTTAATGTGTTATTGTGATTTGTGTTGGATGCATGGTATAACCCAAGAAACACACGCCGCAAAGATAACTCGCAAACACCTACGGGTGGGGTGTGGGGTCCAACATCAAACTATTCTGTTATGTTATGTGGTTTTTATGATGCGTTCATGTTTAAAGCTGTGCATGATTGGTAAAAAGTTTGAGAATTTGAGAAATGAGAAAGTGAATTTTCAATCATGAATTTCGGAAACTGTTTATGAATGTTTTGGAAAGTTTGAAAATGGGTTTTTGGATAAATTTCCGAATGGGAAATGTTTGAAAAATTTGAAAAGATAATTTTCGCTTATGTTTCAATTTATAAATATATTATCCACGAGCTTGAGAGCTCACTTCCTTTCATCCCCATCTCCAGGTTTCGTGCAGGAGATCGGATGAAAAAGTATCAAGACGTTTTATTCGATTTTATATTATTTGGATTTTTGTGCAAATTGAGATTTTGGTATTAAGATTGAATATGGCGAATTGCCATGTATGTATATGATTTATGAAGTTTGTATGAAATTGTATATATTAGGTTGATGTAAAAGAATGAAGAGGTCGATGTACGGATTTTGAATTCTGTAATTGTAAATGATTTTGGAAATTGTATATGAAATTGTGTATGATTTTGGGAAAATATATTATTAATTGATATGGGAATTTGATTGAAGTGTTTAGAACTAAGATTGCGTTTGTTTGTTGGTGTTTGGATTCTAGACGGGAGAGTCCGATGATTCTGGATTTTGTGATATTAGAAGTGTGTTTTTCCTTGCAGAAATTTTTGGGATAGGATAAATGCAATAGTTATCTTGCCAAATTTTGTTAGAAAATAAATTGGAAAAGAAAAAAAATAAAATTTAGACGTATGAAAGATGGATTTATGAGATTGGTATTAATGTTAAGAAGTTTATTATGATTTGACTGCGATTTGGGATTTGTATGAGTATCCAAGCATATGATGATTTTGTATGTAATGAAATAAAGTGATTAAGAATGAAAAGGCAAGGAATAAGAAAAAAAATTTTTTACCGAGTTTGGATAGTCTAAGTTTCCAACGCGATTAGTTTCCTATGCTTCATGTTTGCAACGGATGTCGATGTTTGTTCAAGTTGATTAATTCGTTTGCTTTGTATTTGATTCGATTCGCATTCGATTCTGAATTATGTTTGTTTTCAGTTTCTGCTTTCCGGTTGGGATCCGGTTCCCGGATCGGGTCCCAACATTTATTGTTGTTAACAATTTGTTAACCTTCAACTCGATTGCCTTATTTTCTTCTCCATATATTGTGTAAAATACTGATTTCAAATTATTAATTATACTCGTAGAGAATTGGGAAAAATTGAATTTCAGATAAATAAATGGGACCAAAGAGATAGCGTGAGGTTATGCAGCCGAGGTTTAGAGTCATGTTCGAAGCAACTTACTGTGAAGGTGGTTCGTCACAGTCTGCAGCTCGCACTGACTCACCTCCTCCGCCTCCAATGCCGACAGTTGCAGATGAGGCATCACCTATTGCTCCTCATCCTACACCATCCCCTTCCCCAACGCATATATCATCCAATACTTGTTTATCGGATAGAGGAGACGTCCACCAGTCTGGAGCTAAGGGACTTGATAGAAGAAAGTTTATAACAATTGTCAATGAACAGTAAGTGAAATCACATCACTCACAATTTGCTTATTATTAAGTCTTAGGTTTATCAATTTTTACATAGTATGACATAATTTGGTATGTTAAGTTGGTTCCGTCTGGACTGAGTTCTAGAAATATGACTTCCACATTTAAACAAAGAATTGAACCAGAGGGTTATATGTGAAAGAATATATCTGACGCCACAAAGCAATTTTACTTTCAGGAGTTTGAGGTACAAAAAATAGTTATTTTCTTGTTATATTGATTTATAAACACAAATTATATAAATATTTTTACATTATAAAATTTTTTCCCTTCTTATTTCAGAAAGAATTTTACTGGGATTCTTGTTTCGACGCTAGCATGTATAAAGTATAGGAAAAGAAATCTCAAATGCATTATCGCGACTTAATTAATGCGATATGCAAGGCTGGTACACCACCGCGTTATATTTCGGAGAAAATTTGGAGTCGTTGGACCGAGTATTGGACTTCACTTGCAGCAATGTCCATCTCAAAGCGTAACTCCGCCAATAGATGTGGAGGCTCGGGGGGTGATAGTCTTCCAATACATACAGGAGGATCAATTACCCACTACGAGCGTGCACATAGACTTGTAAGTATCTAAACTTCACACTTATTTTGTATATATTTTGTTTTGTTTTATTGTACATAATGATTATGATATAAATGTCTAGTGCCATATATGGTTTTGTTAAGTTATTTTCTTTGTTAAACAGGGGGCAAATATTATAAATATAGGGGAAACTCTTTCGAAATATTTTTAAATTCTAGTTCACATATGACAATTTAGGTTATACATGTAGGAAAAGTCATTAGGTATCAAGCCTACACCTATCCAACTGTTTTTGCACACTCACACAAAGAAACATGATGGTGTGACATTCATCAACACTCGATGTAGAGAGCTGAATGTATGTAAAATTAATACATATTTATAATTTCTTAACAATAATACCTTACTAATGTAAACATTGCTTCTTAATAGGACCAAATACAACAAAACATTCAGCAACAGTCTCAGGAGGAACAACCTGTAGATGAGACTCAGACGTATCTTGATGTTGTCAGTAGTAGGGATCATCGTGGAAGAATATTCGAGCTAAGTTTATATGCGAACACATGTTATTCGCTCTCTTCCCTGTCCAATACAGCAGCATCTGCTAGGCCAACGCAAAGCAATGAAGTAACCGAGCTTCGGGACACAGTGGACACATTGAGGGAACAGATAGGGTATTTGACAGAGGCTAACATGAATCAACGGATGGAGCATATGGAACAGATAGTTAAGATGGGAGAGGAGATGGGGGACGTGGCAAAGATGAGAGAGGAGATAGAGTAGGTGTCAAAGATCAGAGAGGAGATGGAGCAGATGGCAAAAATGCGAGAGCAACTGGAGCAGGCAGTTAAGATGAGAGAAGAGATGGAGCGGCTTGCTAAGATGAGAGCGGAGATGGAGCAGATGGCTAAGATGAGAGAGCAAACGGAGCAGATGACTCAGCTTAGACAGGAGATGAAACAGTTAAAGAGGAGGCTTAACAGTTCAGAGCACTCACAATCATCACGACATTAGCTTGTCCTTGTCATTTGTTTTCAATTAAAAACATAAGTTATGCACATTGTAATATTTTTATTATCAATTAAAATAATTGATACGTTATATTATCAATTAGTTTTCTAATTAATCAAATTATATATATATATACAAATTAATTTATTATGAACAAATAATTGATAACTCTTAACATTATGCATTTATGACAACAACATAAAATTGGAATTTAATTAAAAAATCTCTAACTTGTTATTACCGACGGACAATATTTCCGTCGAAAATTTACATTTATTTACCGATGGTAAACAACACCGTCAATAAATAATGCAACTTTTCTAGTTCATTTCCTTCGGTTTACCGGCGGTAAGTTTTTCGTTGCTAAATTTTACCGACGAAAATTCATGTTATTTATTCCGTCGTTAAAATTTACTGACAATAAATTACCATTGCTAATGCAATTTCGACAGTTGGTAAATCATCAATGGAAAATCATTGTCGGTAATTTTAACTACGACCCTCTTAGTGACGGCGTTATCCATCTTCAATTTCCGTCGGTAATTAATTTTATCGACGGAAATTGACATCTTACCGACAGAATATTTTGTCGGTAAACAGCTGATTTCTTGTTGTGTATGTTATATCTTAATATTATTTATTAGTGTTTAAAAATAACTGTGACATTATATCTTGATATCTGACCATCCTCTTCGTTTTCTTCTGAAATTGATATCTGGGCACTTGCTCTTTTAATTTTGAGTTGATGCATACATAAAATTTGGAATAGGCGTAAAGGCTCTTTTAAGGACCAGTAGATTAACCCCAAAGATTTACTGGAGAAGGTGGCGTCTTGGATTTGGGTATCGATTATTCAATTATGAATTTCTTTATGTCATAGTTGGAATTCGAATTAGCTCCTGTCGAAACTCCGTTTCTCTGGTTTTGATCAACGTTAATATCACTCTATTTTAGCTTTCAGTGCTTGGTTTACTTTGCTTTTTGTTTCAGTTTGAAAGGTATTGATCTTTCTCTTGTATTTCTAGTCTCAATCACACTATCTTAATGGCATGTGAGCATGTTTTATTTTCAATCCAATATGATTCTTTAGAAAATAAATTTATAGAAAATAAAGATATTCAAATGTTTGGATACTTATAAGAATTCTAATAGGAAAGTTAAGTAGATTCTTATTATAGTGTTTGGTATGTAATAGTATTTTATACAATGTAATTTAATTTTAACTTATGTTTTCAATTATATCCCTACAAATGAATAAAAATTTAAATCGTTAGATAAGGAAAAATATGAACATGAAGATTATCGATTGAAACTTTTAAGCATAAATATTCAAAATTTAAATACCAGCTGATATCGGAAATTTTTAAAATATGGAGATTTTTGCAAAATTTTCAAAAAATTTAAAATTTCCTCCTCTTTCTTATCTCTCCTTCCCCATTTTCAAAGTTTTTAATTAGTTATTTTATTTATTTCAACTTTTATAATTATTGTGAATTTTAATTTTGTTTTAAAATAATAATAAATATTTTATTACTAATAATAATTATAAAATTAAATAAAACTTAAAAAAATTTTATTTAAATTTATTTTAATATTTTATATAATATTTATTAATAAAGTATTAATAAAATATTTATTTTAAAAATAAATAATTTAAAATTATTATTTATAAACTAATATTTATTTTATATATTTTAATTATTAAATCAAAATTTATTTGAAATATATATATTTTAAAATCATGAGTTGAGAAAGAAGGAAGGTTAAATTATCAATGTATTTTTAGATTAAATTTCTAGGGAAAGTAATCTAAATACCAAGTGGGTGTTGGGATTTAGAATCCAATGAAAGTGCCACTATTTTTCCTAAATTAGGAAAGTAAAAACTTTCCTAACTACTAAAAAAAACGAACCAAACATAATAATTTAAATTTTAAGAAAAAGATTAATTTCTCAGGCAACAATCCGTGTCAACCAAACGGGGCCTTAGAGTTTAGTTCAAAATATTAATTCTATTAGTAGTTAGCCGAGGAAAATTTTGTTGTTTATGATATATAGGTGTGCACTTTAAAAAAAATCTCTATCTTCTAATCTAAACACAATTGAAAATTTTAATGCTTGAACATTGAATTAAAAAGATCTCAAAAGGTTGAACACTTTAAGATAGATAACTAATCTTAAAGTGCCCAATCTTTTAGGATTTTCTCAACCTAGTGTTTAAACTTTTAAATTTTTAATTGAGTGACTAACCTTTTAAAACCTTAACAGTTCAACTCAAAATGTTAATTTTATTAGTAATTTGTTGCATAACGTTATGATATGTAAGTGTCCACACGAAAAACTTCTTTTTACTCTAGTTTAGCCATGATCACTATTTTTCTAAGTAGCGACATTTACATGACAGGAATGAAAAATATTTCGTTAATCAAATCAGCAAATTACTAATAAAACTAATATTTTGAACTGAATAGACATAGCTTTAAAAGTTGGTCACTCAATTAAAAAATTTAAAAGCTTGGGTATTGGATTAAAAAAAATAAAAAAGTTAGGCACTTTAGGATTAGTTATCCCAACAACATTACGACAGTGTAATAATAGAGATAAAAAATTTCTTCAGTAGCTCAAGATTTGTTAATAGGAAATACGAAACCATCATCTTGATACGAAACCATAAGCTTGATCTATCATGGTTTGTGATTGCATTGACGTATATATGGGATATTTTAGGCTTAGGCCGTACAATCGATTGCCCAAAAACCATTTCCATACCTAATATGGCTGACTTCTGTTTAACGTTATTGTTTTTCTTGTATGGTTTGTGTTTGTCATATATATTAAAGTTACTTAAATGACATTAGAATGCAGCTTGTGATGGGAAATAGATGATTAAAGCCTCCCAGCTTCATAAAGATCTTTCCTCCATCCTGTTCTTGCTTTTAACACGATGACAGATCATTGAACAAAAGATATTAAGATAATAATGATTTTGATGTCAAGTAGACTTGCAGTGATGGAAACTTACATCTAATTGAATTACAACTTTGAATTTCCATAACACAAGATTGAACGATTGTGTATCAAGATAACCATATACTTGCTCTTACATAATTTAGGATAAATGCTACTTTGAGTTGGAAATTGAATTTAAGTTAGAATGCATGTATGCTTTATTTGACACTTGTAATTCGATATTACGTTTCCTTTGCTTTAGATCGCTTGTGAAGATTTTAACTAGTTTGTGAAGTTTTAACTAGATGCCTAATGGTTTGTTCTGAACAGATTGTCGGAATCCAACCGTCATCGAATCACGGATGTAATGGAAAACAAAAATTTTTCCTAATTCCAAACGGATCTCGATATTTGATTAAACTTGAATAAAAATAAATCCGATTTAGAAATCGTACCTTGTTCACTTTCTGAAGAAAAACTTGAATCTTTTTCTCTGAGTGATTAATCACGAGTTGTCCACTTGTCCAGCCTCTGGTGGTATCCACAGAGCAATTTTCAAACAGCATTTTAAAGAAAGAAGACAAAAGTGCTAGCTTCTATAAAGTTCTCCCTTTAAATAGAAAAATTAAGATAGTCTTTTATTAAAATTAAAACTCTTTAATTATAATCATAATCAAATTATAATTCTAATTAATTTAATTTTAATAAAATCAAATATCTCATATTTGAATCCCAAAGTTTCTCAAACTTTATAATTAAGTCCAACTTAATTAAATTAATTTTCTTTCACAAATTGCTCTTTGATATGTGACCCATTAGGTTCCTAATAAGTTGGAAATGGTTATAACTTATAATTTTAATTCACAATTAAAATTAGATAAATTAAAATCCTTTTAATTTATCTCTAATTCTCCGATTAAATAATTCATAATCATAAATCATGATAGAAGTCTAGCAACATGTTATGATTACCCAAATATCAGGAATGTCAAAGTGATTGACTTAACCTGTCCATGCATGGCTATAATGTATAATTTAATCCTTTCGTCATCTAATTTTCTAATTGGACAGAGTATGGATATAGTGTCTACTCTTATCATCCAATTATATTCGTTCTTGCTAATTAGTAATTGATTTATAATTAAAATTTGAAAACTCTTTTTCAAATATCAATTCACTTTGGCCAGAGAATTCCATAAATCATTACTAATCAAGAATAGTAGAATATTCTCTCTAATTACTTTAGAGTGACAAATCCTTTATCGACTTACTCAACTATCTACATATGGTTCATACTGTATCCAATTACTACCGACAGAATTATCCTAGGATAATTCATAAGTAGTATCAAAACACAATAAATCCCACACTAGATACCTTGATAGTCTCAAGTCTAAGGATTAATTATACAACCATCATTATGAGATAGTCCATAGACACATAAGTAATATTTCATTCAGAATTCTCATAATCGGGTCATTTCAGTGACTTATTTTCTAATAATCACCCATATATTAGTTTAAGTATCTCTATACTTAATTAATGAGATCAATTACTTTCTTTATAAGAAAGAAACATAATGTGTTAATTTTACCGTTTCAACAATATCCAATCTTGATGAAACTACCACTAGAAACATTTAGGAATAATACATAAGTGTATATTGAATATCATAATTATGATCTCATCATAATTTCAATTATAGAGTAATTATTCTAAGGATTTTATCTTTACGAATGATAATTAAATAATTACAAATACATAAAGATAAAGAATGCCTTTTATTAATTAATAATAATGTCATACAAATATTTACAACCAAAATAAATTGGCAATATGGGCATAAACTAACAATCTACCACTTGCACTAAAGCCAATTGTTAATGTGTCGAATACCATAGCCATCCATATGTCTATCATGTCTCTTTTGAGACAGTGGCTTAGTAAGAGGATCTGCTAGATCCTCTTCAGTAGGAACTCGGTCCAATGTTATGTCTTTTCGCTCCACTATCTCCTTGATCAAATGAAACTTTTTGAGTACATGTTTGGATCGTTGATGAGACCTAGATTCTTTTGCTTACGCAACAGCACCGTTGTTATCACAATACAGTACTATGGCCTCAACAATGCTAGGAACCACTCCAAGTTCAATGATGAGCTTCTTGATCCAAACTGCTTCCTTTGTCGCCTCTGATGCTGAAATGTACTATGCTTCCATCGTTGAATCTGCGATGGTTGGTTATTTGAAACTCTTTCAACTAACTGCACCATCATAAAAAGTAAAAATGTACCCTGACTGTGATCTACTATCGTCTTGATCTGACTGAAAATTAGCATCTGAATAACCTTGAACTCTCAGTTCAGGTCCTCCATAAACTGGAAAAATATCTTTAATCCTTCTTAAGTACTTCAAGATGTTTTTCACAGCCGTCCAGTGACCTTCAACAGGATTAGCTTGATATCTGCTTGTTATACTCAAAGCATAAGCAACATCTGGTCTAGTACATAGCATCACATATATGATTGATCTAATTACCGAAGCATATGGAATACAATCTATTTTATCTCTCTCCTTTTGTGTTTGTGGACACATACTCTTTGAGAGAGAAATCCCATGCGACATGGGTAAGAATCCCCTTTTGAAATTCTCCATGCTAAACCTCTTTAATACTTTATCTATGTACGTGGATTGAGATAATCCAAACAACCTTTTTGATCTATCTCGATAGATCTTTATATCTAGTATATAAGTTGTTTCCCCCATATCCTTCATGGAAAAGTTATTAGATAACCATATCTTAACATACTAGAGCATTGAAATGTCATTTCCTATGAGCAATATGTCATCCATATAAAGCACTAAGAAAATGACTGCACTTCCACTTACCTTCTTGTAAACATAAGGTTCATCCATATTTTTGATAAAATCAAACTCTTTGATTGTCTCATCAAAACGAATGTTCCAACTCCACGACGGTTGCTTAAGGCCATAAATGGACCTTTGCAACTTGCAAACTTGATTAGGAAATTCTTTGGATTGAAAACCCTCAGGTTGTGTCATGTACACATCCTCTTGCAAATTTCCATTGAGAAGTGTTCCATTTGCCAAATTTCATAATCATGGTATGCAGCTATAGCCAGTAAAATCCTCATGGATTTAAGCATTGCTATTGGCGAAAAAGTTTCATCAAAATCAACTCCTTGTTTTTATCTGTAACCTTTCGCCACCAACCTTACTTTGTACGTATGTACATTTCCATCCATGTCAGTTTTTCTTTTAAAAACTCATTTGCACCCAATAGTTACTATACCTTCAGGTAAATTCACCAAAGTCCATACTTGGTTAGTGTACATGGATTCCATTTCGGATTTCATGACTTCTTGCCATTTTAAAGAATCAATGTCTGACATTGCTTATTTAAAAGTAACCGGCTCATCATCTATGAGTGATACGTTATCCTCTCCATGCTCAATATGTAGATCTAATCTAATAGGAGGATGATGTATCCTACTAGTTCGTCACAGACTATGTGTTTCTTGAACTCTTTGTTATACATCATATGTATCAACTTGAGGTTCTTGTTCCATGTCAATGTGAATTTTTGGTTCTTGAACTTCTCTAAGTTCAACTTTGCTCCCACTGCTTTCCTTAAAAATAAACTATTTTTCTAAGAATGTAGCATGTCTTGAGACAAACACCTTTTTCTCAATAGGATGATAGAATTGATAACTGAAAGTTTCTTTATGATATCCCACAAATTTACATTTATCTGATTTAACTTGAACCTTTTCAGATAAGCGTCACATCCCCAAATCTTTAAATGTGATAATCCAGGTCTTTTACTAGTCCATATCTCATATGGTGTCTTATCAATCGATTTAGATGGAACTCTATTTAGAAGATATATAGTGGTTTCAATTGTGTATCCCCCAAAAGATATTGGAAGGCCTACATGACTCATCATAGAATGTACCATATCTAATATTGTACGATTTCTCCTCTCAGAAACTCCATTATGTTGTGGAGTTGCAGAAGGAGACCATTGTGAGAGAATGCCATTCTCTTTTAAGTAACCAAGAAACTCGTGATCTAAGTATTCACCACCTCGATCTGATCTAAGTGTCTTAATACTTTTGCCAGTTTTTTTCTCTACCTCTAGTCTAAATTCTTTGAATTTTTCAAATGATTCAGACTTTTGTTTCATCAAATACACATAACCATATCTCGAATGATCATCTGTGAACGTAATGAAATATGTGTATACACCTCTAGCATTTGTGGAAATAGGTCCACATACATCTGAATGTACTAATTCTAGTAACTCACTAGGACGTTATCCCTTCCCTTAAAGAGTAGTTCGGTTATCTTTTCCAATAAACAAGATTCACAAATTTCATATGATTTATAATCAAAAGGATCCAAATATCCTTCTGTATGCAATTTTGTGATTCTAGTTTCATTGATAAGACCTAACCTATAATGTCATAAATAAGATGGACTTTGGTTACTTAATTTACTTTTCTTACTATTTATGTTACACGTTGGCCTTTCTAGATCTAATTCATACAAACCATTTGTAAGCAATCCAGATCTATAATAAACATTATCTTTATAAAAAGAACAGTTATTATCCTTAATAATAAAGACAAATCCATTCAAATCCAACTGAGAAATAGAAATGATGTTTCTTGTAATAATAGGAACATAATAACAATTATCAAGTTCTAATATAAGGCCAAACGACAAAGCTAAACTACAAATCCCTATAGCTAATGCAACAACTCTTGCTCCATTGCTAACTCGCAGGTTCACTTCGCCTTTCTTCAATGATCTACTCCTTATTAACATCTACATGTTATTACATAAGTGAGAACCACAACTAATATCTAATACCCAAGAATGTGAAACAGAAGTAGAAAGATTGATCTCAATTATAAACATACCTGAAGAACCAGCTTCCTTAAGCCTTTTCTCTTTCAGGCTAGCAAGATAAGAGGGGCAATTTTTCTTCCAATGTCCGTCGACCCTGCAATTAAAACAAGTGTTCTTGTCATTGCTCTTCTTCTTGACACCTCCTTTGGCTTTTACTACATTAGTAGAAGCCTTCTGTTTCTTGTTCTTATTCTTCTTAAATCCCTTTTTCTTACTTTTAGAAGAACTAACAACAAGTACAGAATTGGGTTCCTTCTTAAGTCACCCTTCTGCACTCTTAAACATGTTCAATAGTTCAGGGAGTGTCATGTCCTTCTGGTTCATGTTAAAGTTTATGACGAATTGTGAAAAGCTCGAACACAGCGACTGCAGCACCAAATCAATGCTTAACTCATGGTCCATGACAAAACCTAATTCGACCAATTTTTCAATACACCCAATCATCTTCAGCATATGAGTGTTAACTGAAGATCCTTCTGTCATCTTGCATTGAAACAGTGCCTTGGAGATTTGATATCTCTCCACCCTACACTGTGCACCAAATAACTCCTTAAGATGCAGTATCATAGTAAGCGTATCCATATTCTCATGCTGCCTCTGAAGTTCAGGAGACATACAAGCTAACATCACATATGTAGCTTGTTCATTGTCATTAATATAACGTCGATATTTCTCCCATTCTTCATCAGTAGCATCTGAACAAGGCTCATATGGAGCAGGAGTATCAAAAACATACAACTTCTTCTCTTGCCTAGGAATAATTCTTAGATTTCACAGCCAGTCCGAATAGTTGTATCCAGTCAGCTTGTTAGCATCCAAAATACTCCTCAAAGTCAAGTTTGTACTCATCTTCAAATTTAATAACTGGGAAAACATAAATGGAGCATAAATTAGTTTATATCCAAAAATCAAATAAAATGAGGACTTTAAATTTATTTAATTACTCCCACTATTTTGTACAAAATAATAGCCCTCACTATTATCAAATAATTTCTTAGTGTGCTAGGATCCCATTTAAAATTAATTGATCTTGAGTTTGCTCAACAAACCAACTAAAATAAATTAGGTAGAAAATAACTTTTCAATCATATCTCATGTGACTCCTAGTACCGTTAGGTGACAACTTTTGTCAAAATATATCAAATATATATTTTATTCCTAACCTTGCCTTTAAAGTTATCTGATCATGAGTTTACTCATCCAAATCATACAATTTTAGTTAAGTAGAACTCATTAATTTGAGATTAAAACATATTCGGGTTAAAGGGACCTTGAGTTTACTCAACAAGTCTTACATTAAATAGAACTCTGGTTTTATTCTCAAATAATGGACGACAACCATCACGTTCATAACGTGTACTTACTATTTTATTGAGGGATTTAAAATTTTAAAATTTTTGGTCTCATCAAAATAATAATATCTCATTATATTTATAATTTCAAACATAAGAAATTATTTACAACTTTGGCTTGATTCTAATTTTTATTTGATAATAAATTTAATTTAATAATTCAACTCTTGAAAATTAAATTAAATTCCAAAACCTTCTTAATAAATATTCCTTTGAAAACAATTTTCAAATTTAATAAAAACACTTTTATTTTTATTAGGAGTATTTTTTAATTTAATCTCTATTAAATTAATAAAAGACAAATTAGGATTTTAAAATAATTTTTAAAACACATTAAAAATGGAGTGGGAGGGTGTCTGGTGCATGCACTGCACGTGCCAGATGCTAACACGCATGGGACGTGCACTGCACGCCCGCACACGGTCAAATACACGCCAGTCAACGTCTCCAGGAGACGCTCTTCGAAGACGTGGGCGCGTGTCCCACACACCCCTTCGTCTTCTCCACGAAGCCTCACCCTTTTTCCACAAAACCTCTCTCCCTCTTCTGGATTCTTCCATCCAAATTCGTTCCATGTTTCCACCACCCATCAACCGCAATCACGTTCCAAACGTTGTTTAAACCATCACACACGTCGAGTCTCAAAACTTGTCACGCTAGCGATCATCGACATGTCCTCTCTGTCGTCGCTTGTGGTGTCATCGAAGATGCCAACTAGAGGCGTTGTGCGACGCCCATCTGTCGCGTCACACACAATGGTTCGTCATAGGCAACCCACTGGGTCACCAGTGAGCATTCCGATGGGCGATAATCGCCCATTATTGCCTATTGTTTGTGTTCTTTGTAAACACAAATGGGAAAGCACAGAAACACAAATCATAGACAATAACCCAAAAAAATCCAAAACACAGGCAGTATACACAATCCGCAAGTCAAAAAACTCAAAAGCAAAAACCTGAGCATATGATTCAACAAAAAGCATAAGAAATCACAGAAGCCAAACATCGCAAATTAGGGTTAGGGAAAAATGAGGGATTTCAATAAATAAACCCTAGACATTTGATTTCTAGATCTAAATGCATAAAACTAGAAACACATATACAGAGGCAAAACATGGCTTCGGTTAAACGCATAAACTCATTCATGCTTTTGTTGATTTTAGGATTCAAAAATAGATCATGTATAATCAGAAGATATGGGTGTGGTAGTCGAGGAAACAATTTCCAGCTTCGGGAAACAATTTCCAAACATGACATACATAAAATAGAAACAATTTCCACATTACTTTGTCTTCTTCGAAGCATTAAAACAAATCAACAATAATAATCAAGTCTCTAATCCAAGATTAAAAATTAAAGGAGGCTCTAATACCACTGTTGGAATCCAACCGTGATCTAATCACGAATGCAGCAGAAAATAAATTTTTTTACAGATTCCGAGCATATCTCGAAAATTAATTAAACTTGAATAAAAACAAATCCGATTTAAAAATCGTACCTTGTTTGTTTTTCGAAGAAAACCTTTGAATCTTTTTCTCTGAGTGATCAATCATGACCTGTCCACTTGTCCAACCTCTGATAGTATCCACAAAGTAATTTCCAAACAACCTTTTGAAGTAAGAATACAAAAGCGTTAGCTTCTATAAAGCTCAGCCTTTAAATAGAAAAATCAAGATAGTCTTTTATTAAAATTAAAACTCTTTAATTATAATTAGAATCAAATTATAATTCTAATTAATTTAATTTTAATAAAATCAAATATCTCATATTTGATTCCCAAAGTTTCTTAAACTTTATAATTAAGTCCAACTTAATTAAATTGATTTTCTTTCACAAATTGCACTTTGATGTATGACCTATTAGGTTCCTAATAAGTTGGCAATGATTATGAATTATAATTATAATTCAGAATTAAAATTAGATAAATTAAAACTCCTTTTAATTTATCTTTAATTCTTCAATTAAATAATTCATAATCATAAATCATGATTGACGTCTAACAACATGTCATGATTACCCAAATATCAGGAATGTCAAAGTGATTGACTTAACTTGTCCATGCATAGCTATAATGTATAATTTAATCCTTTCATCATCCAATATTTCAATTGGACAAAGTATGGATATAATGTCTACTCTTATCATCCATTTATGTTCGTTCTTGCTAATTAGTAATTGATTTATAATTGAAATTTGAAAAGTCCTTTTCAAATATCAATTCACTCTGGAAAAAGAATTCCATAAATCATTACCAATCAAGATCAGTAGAATATTCTCTCTAATTACTTTAGAGTGACAAATCCTTTATCGACTTACTCAACTATCTACAAATGGTTCATACTGTATCCAATTACCACCAACGGAATTATCCTAGGATAATTCATAAGTAGTATCAAAATACAATAATTTCCACACTAGATAACTTGGTAATCTCAAGTTTGAGGATTAATTATATAACCATCATTACGAGATAGTCTATAGACACATAAATAATATTCCATTTGGAATTCTCATAATCGGGTCAATTCAGTGACTTATTCTCTAATAATCACCCACACATTAGTTTAAGTATCTCTATACTTTAATTAATGAGATCAATTACTTTCTTCATAAGAAAGAAACATAATGTGTGCTAATTTTACTGTTTCAACAATATCCAGTCTTGATGAAACTACAACTAGGAACATTTAGGAATAATACATAAGTGTATATTGAATCTCATAATTATGATCTCATCATAATTTCAATTACGATAATTATTCCAAGGATTTTATCTTCTGAATAATAATTAAATAATTAAATAATACATAAAGATAAAGAATGCCTTTTATTAATTAATAATAATGTCATACAAATATTTACAACCAAAATAAATTGGCTGCAAGGGCATAAACTAACACAGACATGTTCAACGTCACTTCAATAGTTGATGGGATGAGCATAAGTAAAAATTTACATATAATTAAATCATGAGAAATTCCCAGTTGTGGGGTGAAACTTTAAAGCATCTAGTGTCCATTACCACTATTCTACGAAAAGGTTTCCTCTTTGTGTTTTTTCTTAAGTAAATTGCATTGACCTTTTTGTGTTCTTTAATAATGCAATGTGAATATGCATCCAAAAGTATGGCTATATTCTATCTTATATTACTGAATGATGTAATAGAATTTTATGTATTTATAAGTTTGAAACAAATGGGCTTGATATTTACTTTTAACTAATTATTTTAACAAATAGCATTTCCCCTTTAAAAAAGTGTATAATGGCTCAATCAAATTGTATATGGTTATTTTATGAGGAAAATTTTGTAGTAAAACTTGAGTTGAAATATGTTGATAGTCAAATAAGTAATTTTTGAAAAAAGTTGGCCTCAATTGTATTAGCCATTAACAAGTATATGACACGAGTAAGGAGTTAGGATACCTTTAAGTTCACAAAGCATATTATAGCATACCCAATTTCAAAATTAGTAAGTTGTTGAGACTTATTAGATCAAACTAAACTTATCTCATGCCATTAACCTTATGAAATCCATGAAATGGTTTATGTTTATATAAACCATTTGTTAGACACTCTAACACTTGCTTCAAAGATTTCACCTATAACCAAAGGAAAGGAGGGAGATAGTGAAAGTGAAATGGGAAGTTGTGGTATTACGATGGATTATATTCAAAATAAGCATATTAACGAAGAAGTTGGTTAGGCTAATGAATATATTGATGAAGAAGTTAGTGATGTTGATGAACATATTGATGAAGAAGTTGATTAAGACTTAGATAACAAGATGATGGGGACTGGGACGATGGGTGATAAGATGTTATCTTGCTATATTATTTGATATTATCTCATTTGTTTTAGATTTATTTTGGTGCTTAAATAGGAAATTTAATATTTGTTTTGTTTTAGGAGATGAAAAGTAAAGATTGCATCAAATTGGGACTCTACTGATGATAATCACGAATTTTAGAAGAATTAAAGAGATTGTTATGATGGATAAGGTTGATCACTTGAAGAATTGGAGTTTAACTAGAAAACTTCCTTATATCCTTATCATGTGCGAATTTGAATTTGTTTTAGATAAAAATCTTTACCAGTTAAAATTAGATTATGATTAAATTAAAAACCCTATAAAAGGGACGTTCCTTACAATAGAAAAGAGTTATCTCTTTTTACATTTTCCACAATTCTTAATCTTTCTTCTATTTTTTAATTGAAGCAAAAGCCATGTGTGGCTAAACTCAATCGTTATGATTCAAAAGGATTTGATATTCTAGTTGTCACCTTGTGAGGTTTTGTGTTCTTATCTTTTATTTATTTTTAATTCAAGTATTTCTTGTTTTGAGTTCTCATATTTTATGAATGATTAATATTGGTTAATCTGACAATTTAATTTAATATTGATTAATCTATCGCTATCTAGGAATTTAATGATTTGTAATTGTTATGAAGGATTGGTACAAGTATCAAATAGGCTATTTAAGAAATTGCATATTTAACTTATGATAAACAAAAACTAAGTTGAATAATTGCAGTTATCTTGATTATTTAATTTAGGATTACTCTTTTTCACTAAACTTATTGTTATCATTTATTTGATACAGAAATGCTATTACACCCAGTCAATAGATGATAAGTTTTAGTTTGGATGTTGTGTTTGAACCAATTAATTTAGAAAAATTTGAGACTTATTATAACTATCCTAATATGTTTCAGAGTAACTGTGTTGGACCCGGCTGCCGAAGTCCAACATTCGAAAACATAGCCGCATGGAGGGCTCGCATCTATATCAAGACTGAATACTACGCCCAAATTCGGTCCAAAATTGAAAATTCTTAAAGCCCAAATTGAAATTTAATTCTTTCAGGTAAGTTGTATCTTCATGTCTCTAGTTTAATTTGCAATAAAAATCAACTAGATTGGATCTCCACAGATTAAGATATCACCAAAATACTGAGGCATGCTCAGTGAGATAACGCCAATTCATATGATTGAAGAACACACTGTACCCATCTCACTCTTTTAACTCAATCTCTCACCATAAATTTCAGATAGCTTCAATTATTGGTGGAGATGTAGAGAAAAGTCTTAAGAATCCCATGGTTCAAGAATCAGGTCATTTGGAGGTCTAGAGAAGAAGTTATGGCCAAAAGACTCCAACACGTTTATGCCCTCACCTGAAATGTACATGTCTCAGTACGAATGCCATAACTTTTGCTACAGAGGTCGGATTGAATTCCTTTTTTAGACCATTGGAAAGAGGACTTCTAGATCTACAACTTTCATGAAGACCTAAAAGGCCAATTCTATCGTCTGAGTTCTGTATCGTCTCACTTTTGCATCGTCTCACTTTCCTTTTGTCTTAGTTCTATCGTCTCATTTCCATCGTCTCATTTCTATCGTCTGCTTTTCTTCCATCTCATTTATATTGTCTGCTTTTCTTCCGTCTCATTTCTATCGTCTGCTTTTCTTCCGTCTCATTTCTATCGTTTTCTTTTCACCCAGAACGTCTCCACTTATAAGGATCATAACTTTTGACTCCAATATCTAAAATTTTCATACTATATACCATTGGAAAGATAAAAGAAAGGTCTACAACTTTTCAGAAGGCAAATTTGCCAAAATATATTTATACCAATCCCAAATTTGCCGCTAAAGTCTGAAGATGAACTTCCCATTCATACACCAACATACTGCACCAAATTCTTAACTTCATGAGAACTTTTGAAACTCTTAGGGACAGAATTGAAATTTGATGTCTTAATAAAAATATAGCCACATATTTCTAGTTTAATCCAAATTAAGAATCATCCCATTTGGACAACTAGAGGAAAAATTATGCCTAACAGACCGAAGCATACTCAGTGAACATTTTTCAGATCCCAACTAATTTTATTTCTAAATCTTTCCTTATCACAACTCATACCAATATCATTCTTTCTCCTCCTTCTACTCCTCATTTTCAATCCAATCACATTTAATGTCAATTATACCCAGAAGTTGTCAAAACACAATTTCCTGAAATTTTTACCCACTACCAAGCACCCTTCGGTACTTTGGAGCTCCAACTCAACCAAATCAACTCATATACCCTTCAAACCTCCAATATACTATTCCACATTAAATGACCAATTCCAAACTCAATAATGAAGAAGATGCACCTACACATGCTTCTTTCAAAAAAGTCATACATTATCCATACATTATCCATAAAGCAACACAATTATGCTCATACTCATTTCCAACCAAAATAAATGTTCATGCATAGCTTCAATTACATATCAACATATCCATCAAGAATTAAGTACAAGATACACAATACATGAGATGTTTAATGTTTGATATGCTTGAAAAGCTATCCAAAATGGCTAGTTACTAACTTAGTACAAAAGTATCTAAAGCCTTGGAGTTTCCGATGCCTTGCAAGGTTCACGCTTGACTTGTTTTGCACCTGAGGAGGGAAAGTGTGGTGAGTAACTCGGCTCAGTGGCTAATACGCTTATAGCCATCGGTAATGAGCCATACCACAAGCACAAATACACATATATCAAGCAATCCATTTTATTAGCAACTTCATCCAATAATTCATAAACAACCGAAATTTATCACCTAAAGCATATCATGAAATCTTTTATCAATCATAGCACTTTATTATGCATCATTCTCAACAACTTCATAATGAAATGCACAACCAATGGCTACAGAGCTTCTGTGGAACAAAATGGTTTATACTGTGAACAAAACGAGTCTGATTTCTCAGGATCTCGTGGCCTCAAGTGAGTAGCCAGGAGAAGGCTATAGGTCAACGTGCACGTGACTAATGAAATGGTTTTCTCTCTTGCCCAATCACAAATATCTATGCTCAATTAGTCAATCGCAATTTTGCATCCTCATGCTTCTTTCATTTCATCAATTTCGCATAGTTTCATACTTTTCATTTATTTTAAAGAAAACATATCCGATTTCATCACACATTTTCAGATATTCACCACAATTCAACATTTATGCCATTTAACGCAATCATACACACAAATAGGGCATTGCCCATCACACAATAACCATAAACATAGTACCCACTTAAATTGTTGGAAGTCCAATCTCAAGATTGCCCTTCCTCTCTCTCTTGAGTATAACTTCCTTGATTCCCTTCAATTAAGCCAATCTCCATTCAATACATACATTCAAAGAAAGTGCATAAAATTCAAGAATTAAAGAAATGCTAAAATTGAATTTAAACCTAACCTACCCATAACCCATCTAGGCTAGAAAAACCAAAACTCTAGCTTAGAACTTCCAAAATCAAATTGGGTCCATCTTTCTCTTCTTTCTTCCTTCATTTCCAACACAAACCCTAGCCTCTATTTAACCCCCTTTTTGAATCTAGCATAAGAAGATGAAAGCTTACCTCACAAGTGGATTTCTCTTCTTTTTCTTCTTCTTTCTTCTTTTTCGCGTTTTTCTCTTCTCTCTTTGGTTCCTACTACACCTCCTTTCTTTTCTAATTCAAACCACATTTTTATCTCTTGTTTTTTCTCCTTTTCTTCCAATTTTGCCCCTCCTTTACTTGGGCTTTCCAAGTTTACCCTTAATTCATCTTATATGTCTCTACTCTTTCAACCCACTTAATAATATAATTCTAACACTTCATTATAAATTCTAATTTCAATTCCGTACCCCATTCATCCTTGCTAAATTTAAAGACTCAACTAAAAATAATAATAAAACAATTAAAGCAAAATAAAGAATAAATAAAAAAATAAAAAAATTCGGGGCCCAACAAACTGCTTGAATCATAAAATATTTTTTTAGACCAATGATCAACGCTACAATTAGATAAGATCTTTCCCTTGAATCGAAGGTTGGTAATCTTAAGTTTCTCACTTTTATATTCAGTTGATTTAATTTGATTTTTATTACTTGAAATTAAGAAACTAGTGTTTAGTTCTCTAGGGATTCGACCTAGTTCCACCACTATTGCAAAAAGTTTGGACAGTCATAATTATTTTGAGGGCTTTGATAACCCGACCAAAATTTGACGCCATTATCGGGAAACTATTTTAGTTTCTTAGTTTTTCTTTACATTTTTACTTTTATAGTTATTGCTAACCTCTTATCTTTTATAACTCGTGCTACTTAGAAAGGTAAATTACAATCTAATCCAAAAATTGAGAAGACAACACATCATTTGAGAAAAGGAAGTAGTCATTCACCTTCAGATGTGAAAGTTGAAGTAGATCTAACAATTGGTGAAGACACTAATTTTGAAGAAGTGGACGAGAAGATGACAAATTTCAACCCTAGAATGTTGAGGGAGTTAGCGGCACTGAATTTGAATAAACAACCTTTATGGATTCAATTTCCATATTTTGAGGTAGATTTTTAATTGAAATCTGGTTTGATTCACTTACTGTCTATTTTTTGTGGTCTTGTAGGTGAAGATCTACATAAACACCTTAAAGAATTTCATGTTGTCTGTTCTGGAATGAAACTACAAGGGGTGACAGAAGAAAAAATCAATCTCACGGCATTCCGTTTTTATTGAAAGGTAAGGCAAATGATTGACTATATTATCTTCCCCCTGGTTCAGTGACAACATGGAACGAGATGAAAAGAATGTTTCTAGAGAAGTTCTTTCCTGCATCAAGAGCAACGAATATCATAAAGAAGATATGTGGGATAAGACAAACTACAGGAGAAACAATATATGGATATTAAGAAAGGTTTAAGGAGTTATCTGTCGGCTACCTACGTCACCAAATTCCCAATCAACTTCTGATTTAATACTTTTATGAAGGATTGTTATTAATGGATCGAAGTATAGTTGATGTAGATAGTAGAGGAGCTTTTATAAATAAAACACTTGAGGCGGCCAGATAATTGATATCAATTATGGTCGAAAATTCTCAACAGTTTGGAATAAGCATAGATGGAGCTATTAAGTGTGTGAATGACGTAAGTAACATACACCTTGAGGATAAAATTTTTGATTTAACCACTCTAGTTCATCAAATGGCAATAGGTCAATTGCAATCGGCAAAAGTGTGCAGAATATGTTCATTCTTTGGACATCCTATGGATATATGCCCTACATTGTAACAAGACTCTCTTCAAGAAGCTAACGCAATAGGGGGATTTTCTGGCCAACCTCAACGAAAGTATGACCCACATTCTAATCATTACAATCCAAGATGGAGGGATCATCCAAACTTGAGCTATGGAAATTAAAAAGGGTGACAACAATATCAGTCTCACAATTTTAAACAACCTTAAGCCCCTATATTTGCTTAACCTGAATCTTCAAATTCAGTTATGTCTTTAGATGAAATTGTTAAGGCAATTGCTAATAACACTCAACAATTTCAACAGGAAATAAGGGAAGCCTTCAAAACTTAGGAAATCAAATCACTCCATTAGCCACCTGTTAAGTAAATTGGAAGTACAAGCATAAGGAAATCTACCTTCCCAAACGATGCTGAATCTTAAAGAGAATGTGAGTGTAATGACTTTGAGAAGTAATAAGGAAATTCAATCTAGAACCTCTTTACCAATGGAGGAAGAAAAGAACGATGATGGACAAAAGAAAGAAGAACTTCCAAGTCAAAAATAAAAAAGGTAAAAAATGATTCATCTTTATTAATATCAATTAATGCATGTTTACCACTTTTTTAAGCAGGTTGGCTAAACCAAGAGATGATGAATATGAAAGAGAGATCTTAGAACTTTCAAAAAGTGGAAATCAATATACCACTTTTGAAAGCCATCAATTAACTTCCGACATATGTAAAATTCTTAAAGGATTGTGCACAAATAAAAGGAAGTTGAAGGACAAGGAGAGAATAATTTTGAGTAAGAATGTATCAGCTGTGATAAATAGGAAATTACTGAAAAAATGCAAAGATCCAGGTATGTTTACACTTTTGCGTGTTATTGGTAATAAAAAAATTTAACATGCCATGCTAGACTTAGGTGAATATATTAATGCCATGCCATACTCAATTTATCGAGCTTTAAATCTAATGTTGGGACCCGATCTGGAAACCGGATCCCAACCGAAAAGAGCCAAACGTATATGAAGAGAACAAAGAGAACGAAGAAAAACGTACACGAATGCGGAAGCAAAACGAAAACGGATCGAATCATACAAAGCGAACGAAATAATAGAACTGATACAAACACCGACATCCGAGAACAATAACCAGAGAAACACAAAGTATAGAAATGTTAACCCGCAAACACCCGCCGTGGTATAACCCGCAAACACACGCTGGGTGGGAAATGTTAGCCCAGGTATGGGGGGTGGGGTCCAACATCTAAATTCTTTACAAAAAATTAATATGATTATCCAACTAGCTAACCTTTCGTATGTGCGTCCTATTAGAGTTATTGAGGATGTTTTACTTTAATTTAATGGTTTGGTATTTCCAGTGGATTTTTACATCTTGAAAATGGATGGAGATAGTGTTGAATATTTGACTTTTTATATGTTGGGTAGGCTATTTATGAAGACAACTAAGACAAATGTGGATGAGGATACTCTTTTTGTAGAGTTTGATGGAGAGATAGTATAGTTCAATATTTTCGAAGCAATGAAATACCGTAATGGTCTTCAATTTGTCTATCATATGGAAATTATGGATTTATTTGTGTAGGTTATGTTTAAGGCCAAATCAGAAGTGAACGAGCAAATTAATGAAACTTGTGCAGTTGCAGAATCATTATCAGTAATACAAATAGATTAAAAAACTTTGAATGCTATAAACTCACAAGAAAATCTTACCTTCTATTTTACAGGCTTCGAAGATAGAATTGAAGTTGTTACCTGATCACCTAAAATATGTCTATTTAGGTGATAAAAAGTCATTACCTATAATCATTTCAAAAAGGTTGACTAAAGAACAAGAGGAACGAGTAGTAGCATTACTTAAGGAGTACAAAACTGCAATTACGTAGAAGTTAGAGAGGAAAAAGCCACGTCGAGCATAACGTCATTAAATAATTGCGCTTTTTAGGAGGCATTCTAAAATATGATAGTTGCTATTAATTTTTTTAACTTATATATAGTTTGCATTTGTTTTTTGGAAACATAAATTTATTGGCATATGGGAAAAAGGAGTCTTAAAATTTCATACTACTAAATCTCATAAGGCGAGATATTGTCTTATGTAATTTAGTGTTCTGGAGTGAAGATCTTAAAATTTCAGACTACTAAATCTCATAAGGTGAGATCTCGCCTTATCTAATTTAGTATTATGGAGTGAAGACCTTAAAATTTCATATTACTAAATCTCATAAGTCGAGATCTCACCTTATGCAATTTAGTGTTTTGGAATTCCAAATTACTAAATCTCATAAGGCGAGATCTCGCCTTATGCAATTTATGAAAAAACTTTAATTTGTTTTAATTTCCCATTTAATTATTTAATTTTCTTTATTGAAATGTTTTTTAAAATTTTTATTTTTAATTTATTATTTTTTAAAAGGAACACGATAACCCTAATCTGTTTGTTTCTCCTTTGGTTAACCAACAAGAAGAACAATATGCAGCCACCCACCTCATAAAACTCTCTACCAGCTTGCACAATTAATAGCTTCTCACCCACACGACAAACTTAAACAAGCAGTCTAACAATAGGTGCACCTCCATAGCACAACTCCTTTATAATGTTCACACATTAGGGGAGTCCCCTATTATTTATTTTCTTTGATTATTTTTAATGAGTGGTGAGTATCTTATGCATACATTCGGGACATCGTATAATTTAGGTGTGACGGAACGAATGTTTATATTATGATGAATGATGTGATTTGTGCTTGGGTTCATGATATGTTAATTCATATATTAATTATTTCTCAAGATAACTTTATAATTTTTTAATTGTTGTTCATGAATAATTCTTAAGTTAGGATACAGTTTTGGTTTAAGATCTAATGCATGAGAGAGACAAGCATGATTAGTTAAATTGTTTCAAGTATCTCATTGATTTTATTGAATGAAAGTGTGCAAGACTTGAAATATTTTTGACACTTACGTGAGCTTTGAGCTTAAGAGCATTCATCACATATGCGCTTATACATATCTTTTTGTTGTGTGTTATCAAACATAGTTTGTTTATGTTAGAATTTTCTTTTAAATATGTGTCGAGACCACGTTTTTAATGAATGTGTATAAAGATGATGAGGTCATTTAGGATAACCATTTTTTAACCTAAACAAGCCTACCTTAATTTTTATCCTTAGGAAACCGATTTGAGCCTTATCCCTTTTTTATTGCACAATAACCTTTTTACAAGCCAATTTACCCTTTTTGTTATTGACATCCTTAATGATTTTGAATCCCTAAATTGAAGGAATTGTATCAACTTATTTGCGTAGGATTTTGACCATTTTGTGAAAAGTAAATTAGATGATTCAAGTTGCATTATTTTGACATTTTATAGAATGGGGGAGAAGTAACAAAAAATCCTCTTGATATTTTTTGCTCAAAAGAAAGAGAAAAAAAAACAAAAAACAAAAAAAGAAATAAAAGAAAGGAAAAAGTTATTGAAAGAGATGCTATTTGAATCTAGTGAATTTTGACTTAAGTTGAAACTTGTGTAGACAAGTTTGTATGATGCCCTTCAATTTATTTAGCCAAAAAGTTTCTTTTTGTCATACCTTACCTAAACCACGTTACAACCCTTATAAAATCCCTCTGATTTTTGTGTTAAGTTCATTTTGTTTAATGGTAGATATATGATTCTTGAGCAAGCTTATAAAAATACTTGCTATGTTTTGATTTGAGAGCTTAATGAACCCTAAACACTTTAAGCGTATAGAGTAAACTCCTTGTGAGGGTGTCAAGTCTTATTCATTTGATTTTGATGGAATTGATGAGTAGATATGTTTTAACAATGTGTCTTATGAGTGCTTATTATCTCAACTGTTATTTTATCTTAACCCTTAAATATGAATTAGCTTTTGGATACTTTTAGATGACATGAAAGGAGATGAGAGGTTGTTGTGAAGAAGATTAATGTATTGAATTGATGTATACTTGAGGACAAGTATAAGTTGGGTCTGGGGGAATTTGATAAGACATTATCTTGCTATTTTTTATATTATCTTATTTGTTTTGGATTTATTTTGGTGCTTAAATATGAAAATTAATATTTGTTTTATTTTGGGAGATGAAAAGTAGAGATTGCATCAAATCAAGAAGCTATTGATGATAATCAAGAATTTTGGATGAAGTAAAGAGATTGTTACAATGGATAAGGCTAATCACTTGAAGAGTTGGAGTTTAATTGACAAACTTCCTTCTATCCTTATCATATAGAAGACTGAATTTGTTTTAGATAGATATCTTTACAAATTAGAATTAGATTAGAGAACCCTATAAAAGGGACGTTTCTTACAATAGAAAAGAGTTCTCTCTTCTTACGTTTTTCACAATTCTTAATCTTTCTTCTAATTTTGTAATTAAAGAAAAAGTCATTTGTGGTTAAACTTAATCGTTCTGATTAAAAAAGATTTGATATTCTAGTTGTAACCTTGAGAGGTTTTGTGTTATTACAATTTATTCGCGTTTTAATTCAATTATTTCTTGTTTTGAGTTCTCATATTTCATGAATGATTAATATTGGTTAGTTTGACAATTTAATTTAATATTGATTAGTCTATCGTTATCTAGGAATTCAATGATCCATAATTGTCATGAAGGATTGTGTTGGACCCTGAACCTTTCTGTAAGCTAGGACTATTAAATGAGAAATAATTGGCAATTAGTTATGTGTAAAGCAAAGGAGAATCCTTGAAATTTAAAAGGAATAGAAAAGATGGTTTAGATACAAGATGAGTTATAGGTGAAATATTGGAAGTTAAAAGTTGGAGAGTGCAGTTGAAAAATGTTCTTTGAGCATATTATGGTGTTTTGGCCATAACTTTTGCTCCAGTCATCCAAATGAGGTGATTCTTAATTTAGATTAAACTAGAGAAATAGGGCTATAAATGGTATGATGAAATCAAGTTTTGATTCAATCTCTAAGAAAGTCAATTTTCAGATGGAAGTCATGCGCAGGATAATGTTTTAGTATAAGAACAGTCCGAAATGTTTGGAGAATAACTCTTAGACTATGGAACCAAATTGAATGATTTTGGTGTCATTATAAACTTAAGACAATTAGGACCAATTTTATAGAAGGAAGTGCAAGCAAATTCCTTCAATTACATGATTAAAAAAGGTCTTGATTTTGGGAAGAAGCTACGTATGATTTAAATAAAATTTGAGGTATTGATAGATTAATTATTCTATTTTTGTGGAACTAATTAGCATGTTAATGTGAGTAATTAGCATGTTAATGGGAGTTAGACCATATGACATGGATTAAATTGAATTAAGGTGGTAATTTATGCATGAGGGCAAAATTGGAAGAGTGCTTAGGTGTTTTAAGTTAGAAGGCTAACATGGAGGGGCATCAGGGTCCTTTACCATTCATTAAATGACATGGCATGTGGGGTTGTATATAAGGAAGAGTGATGCACGAAAATGAGAGGGAAAGACCAAATAAAAGAGAGAAATAAGAGAGAGTTGTCGTGGAGAAGAGGAGGAAACGAAGAAGAAGATGCTAGGGTTGGATTTTTATGGACTTCAAGAGGGATTTTGATGGTTATTCATGAAGGAAAAGATGGAAGAAGATGAGTGCTTCATTTCAAGCCAAGAAATTCATGATTTGGTGAAGATTCAAGGTAAGAGTGTTTTTGAGTTGTTGGATTTTTGTGAGGGTTTTGGTTTAGATAGCCTAAGAATGGTATGGGTTTATGTTTTCTAATACCAATTTCATAATATGTTTCTTTGGGTTGATCAATTTGGATGTCTTTTGATTTGGGAATTTTGTGGCTATTGTTAAAGGAGATTAAGAGAGGATTCAAGAGGAGCAAGAGGGGAAGCATGTTGAACAAGTTTGTAAGCAAGGATTTAAGGTGGGTATCGTGTTTATAATAGAATTAACGAGCCATAAATGTTTCCTTTTAAAGCCAGAGAAGAAAATGATTTCAAATTGCTTCTTGTTGTTGCATTATTGCTTGTGAACGATTTGCAAAATTGTTATGTGAATTTGGTTGATGAAATGTGAGATATTGCATGATCATGAATAAATGTGTTTTTGAAATATGTCATTATTGCAAAATGTCAAGAAAAAAAATCAAGTTTTTCGAAAAGTGCCATTATGGGCAACAAGTTTTGAAATTCATGTTGTGTGGGTTTTGGTAGTCCATCTAAGAACCGTCACATGCACGTTGACCCAAGAATAGGCTTATCCCGCCTGCCCGCTAGTGGCACGGAGCTCCTTCAAGGACTCCCCAAGTTTACGACTACACAAGACCATTATATGGAATTGTGTAGTTCGTCATGTTTATGGATCTACCTAAACCATTTATGTGCTTATGTGTTCATGGTTTGTGAATAAGTTGATGCATTCATGTTTTGTGATTTATTAATTTGAATACATGATGAGTATTTGAGAAACAAATGTTTTATAGATTTCAACAAGAATTTTTCCATGATTAAGAACTTTTGAAAGGTTTTGCTTGTTATTTTGTTATAAGCATGTTACCCACGGACTTTTAAAGCTCACCCCCACTCTCTTTCCCCAATTCAGGTGTTGACCAAGAAACAGAGGGAGAACCAAGGCATTATTTTGGACTTTGTTTGTTTTGTATTGTTTTGGAATAATTGGTGTAAATACAAAAGATGTAATTGCATTTTGAGCAATTGAATGATGTAATTTGTGATTTTGTGAAATATTGTAACATGGCTTGGAAATGCCATTGGAGCTTGTAAACTCTTATATATGATGTGAATGAAATATGGAATTGTGTATGGATATGAATTATGGAATTGTGTATGATGATAATGAAATGTGAAATTGTGTATGGATGATTGTCACTGTTGAATGCGAAATTGGGTATGGATCAAAGTGGAGTTAAAATATGGATTAATTAAGGATGAGGTTAAATTGGAATTACGTACATTTGAAGAAGCGATCCATGTGATTTAATAAAATTTGCATATGAATTGATATATATATATAAGTGAGGCAATATGGACAAGAAAGATAGGAATGTTATGATGATAATCATGAGATGTTTTGAATAAAGTGAAGTGATGATTTAATGAACTTCTATTGTTAGTTGAAATTAAGTACACTTAAAGAAGTAATCCAACTGAATTGATGGACTTTGAATATGATTTGCCATTACTTATAATTGAAATGTTATGGAAAAGAAGGATTAGTATTTGAATGGATAAGAATGATGGTGTATTAGCTAAGGAAGTGAATTTGGGGCAAAGTTCCAGTTTTTCATAAGGGTAAGATTTGTGTTCAGGATTCAAGAAATTTTGGAAAAATCTGGGTAGAATTAATAAAAATGGTCTTCTTTGAAGTTGTAGATGATCTTCTTATCTTTCCGACGCTATAAGGCTTGTAATTTTTGGACAATGGAATGAAAAGATATGATTGTTACAAGTTGGGATGCTACTTAGGATTTTGTGTGTATGACAGCTATGGTTATTGATGGGAATTGTGGTTTTGATAAACTAAATGAATTAAGAATTGAGAGTTTGATGAGATAAATATGTTGTTTGAGTTGTTATGAAGTGTTTTGGCATTGGAATAAGTGAATTTGTGAAGATTATAAGTGTATATGATGTTAGATGCGAGGTAGGAAGCATTGGAGAGGGTTTGGAGGGGTTTTGGAAACCCCCATATCTGTTTAACGAACTTTAGGTCCGTTTAACAGACATTTACAGGTCAAAAAGGACCCTTTGCACTGCCCATGTCCGTTAAACAGACATTGATTTCCGTTTAACGGACATTCTCGGGTGAAATGGTGCAGTTTGGCCGATCTATGTCCGTTAAACGGACATGCATGCATGAGAAAGATTGTGAATTTTGGCCCTTTTAGAAGCAGAAACTGACTTTGTGGTCTTCATGAAACTTGGAGACCTAGAAGTCTGCTTTCCAATGGTCTAAAAACGAAACTAATCAGACATTTTTGGTGAAAGTTATGACAATCGCGCCAAGACATGTTACTGCATGATCGAGGTTATGAACATGTTAGATTCTTTCGGTCATAACCCCCTCATCCGACCTCCGAATGATGTGATTCTTAAGGCGATAGATTTCTAAGACATGAATTTATCTCTCCATGAAATTTGGTAGCTTTTGGTTTTGAAATGAAAAAGTTTGATTGTAAGAAAATGAGAGGTCAGTTTAGAGAGCATGATTGAGGTATAAGCACGTTTTGGAATTTTAAGCATATCTTGAGCTATAGAGCTCCGATTGAGGTGATTCTTGCTTCAAAACAAAATATAGGCTCAGAGCTATGATTTCTTTGAAGAAGCCAAATTGAAATTCTAGTTTGAAAATTTCCAAATTTCTGCGTACAAGCATGGTGACTGATTTGTGTGGGCACGCCATTGAACAATTTGTGAGGAAATTATTGGGATTTTATGAGAATGAAGATGAGTCGATGATGATCAAGGCTTAAGACATCTGAAATGTTGGACTCCGCAGGTAGGACCCAACATTTATAGTATCAGAGCAAGCTCAAGTATCATGATTTCGCAAGAGTTGGATTTCGAAACCAAGCGGGACCCAACAGATTGATACAAGTAGCAAATAGGTTATTTGAGAATTTCATATTTAACTTATGATAAACAAGAAAACTAAGTTAAATAATTGCAGCTATCTCAATTATTTAATTTAGGGTTAGTTTTTTTCACTAAACTTATTACTATCATTTATTTGATACAAAATGTTATTACTCCTAGTCAATGGATGATAAGTTTTGGTTTGCATGCTAGGTTTGAATCAATTAATTTACAAAAATTTGAGACTTATTACGAATATCCTAATATATTTTGGACTAACTGCTTAAATTGTGAAAATATTATTTTTAGATCAATGATCAATGTTACAATTAGATAAGATCTTTCTCTTGAATCAGAGTTTGGTAATCTTGAGTTTCTCACTTTTATATTCAGTTGATTTAATTTGATTTTTTATTAATTTTAAGTAATCTAAAACCCCTTTCATTTTATTACTTGAAATTAAGATAATAATGTTTAGTTCTCTAGGGATTCGACTTGGTTTTATCACTATTATAAAAAGTTTAGAGAATCATAATTATTTTGTGGGCTTCGACAACCCGACCAATGGGTATAGACAATTTGATATTCTTGATGCCCATCAATCAATTGAAATTAATTTAGTTGATTGTGATAGTTTTATTAGTAGTGATGAACATCGAAGTGGTGAAAAACCTAGAAACCATAGTGAAGACCAAGTACAAATATTAAGCATAATTTAACTACTGTGGCACCATATTAGAGATTTGAATTGGAGTTTGGAAATGCAAAAGAATTTAAAGATTTTATTATTATCCAGTATAAATATGATACAATGTTAGGTTGAAGAAGAATGAAAGCCATAAGATCATAGTAGTATGTTGGTTATGAAAAGAACTAGCAGTATTTTAAAGCGAAGATATATAATCCTCATTATAGTTGTTTCACCACCAACAAACCTAAATTAGTTTCAACTAAGTTCCTTATGAGACATTTTAGGGATAGAATTCTTGTTAAGTTGAGTATCTCAACGACAAAGATTGTAGAAAGGTGTGGAGACAAACTTAATATATTTGTTAAGTATAAAGTAGCAAAAAGGAGACTGAGAAAATAGAGGGTAATTGATTTTATGAATGAATATGCCATGCTACAAATATAAATATATGAGTTGTAGATTAGTAATGCTAGTTCAACAACAGAGTTACAACAGGCAAAGAACAAAGATACTTTTTTATTACAGGCATAAAAAATTATATTTATTCATATAAACAAACAACTACAATAAGGTTATACATTTTATTCATACTTTTTTTTACCTCTTTTTCATGGTTCAAGAGGTGATACATTTTTTTGATTTCATAAAAGGATGATGGAGGCATGTGAGTCCAAATTTTGGTATTGATGGTTGCTTTTTGAAGATAGATTTTTTCCAAATTTCTTTTCGAATATAGGTTTTCAAAGTCAGTTATTAAGTACAATAGTAAGGGATGGTGATAGAGGGATGTATTCATTAAATTGGGTTGTTATGGAGGTAGAAACACTAATTCAAGGAGATTGTTTATAAATCTATTGGCTTATAACTTGGAATTGGATAATAGTGAAGGGCTTGTAATTATATTTGATATGCAAAAAGTATCTTATGCTTCATATAGTTATAATTAATTAGTATACAACTTTTTTATATTAACTAAAAAATTTCTATTATTTTAGGGACTGGTTTATAGTTATAGAAGAGACATTTACTAAATGCCACTCATTGAATGTGAGCTAGACACATATTATACAATTCACATATGAACTAAAAGAAGGGAAAATATTTGTAGCAGTTTTGAAATTATGCATAGCAAACATACATAGAAGATTTCAACAAGTAGCTAAAAAGACTAAATCAAATAAAACTTGGATGTGCTTCAACATTGCTTGAATATCTTAAGGAGAGGTAGGTAAGATGCTACTAGTCTTTTAAATTGAAATGCCTAGTTGCTGATAACAATATGAGTAAAACCTTTAATCGATGGATCTTACCAACAAAAGATAGGTAAATTATTAGTATGCTTCAAGCAACTAGAACCATGGTGCTAAAGAGACATGCATATATGAGAGAATTTTTATATGCTTAGAAGCTAGAAGTTGCATCAACCATTATAAAGAAATTGGTGAAGAAAAAAAAGATGTAATGCAATGGGTAATAGTCTGGAATGGAAATAGGGTACATGAAGTGTCACAGAGTAATGGCAAACATATTATAAAGATTAGTTGACTCCAATCATGTAGTTCTCGAGCATGGAATTTATATGGATACCTTTACAAATAATGCAATAAGTGTTATTTACCATTCCAAACAAAACGTCAAGACATTTGTAGATGGTTGCTATAAGAAGGCTTAATTCCTCAATTTCTATACGCATATGTTACATCCTATTACTATTAGGGGTGCATTTTTTTGGTCTATGATTAATGACGAGGTGATACACCTACCACCTAAAAGAATCATACCAGGGAGACCAAAATAATTAAAAGAAAAGGTCCAAATAAGCTTAACTGTTAAAAATCCAAATAAATTATCTCAGAAGGGACATGTATCAAAATGTAAGAAATGTGACAATTCTGGCCATAACTCCAGAAAATGTAGAAACCTTATTTGATTGCAAATCTTACATTACTTAACGTGCTTTGCTTCATATATAAAACTCACATTGTTACTTCTATAATATTTATTAGGTCTTCACTGAGGTATCTTTATAGGTATATAACCATTCAATTTTTTTTATAAATTTATCTTAGTTGTAATAATTGATGATTATGTTACATTTTATTAATATAGGCTATTAGTGCAAACATATTTGAAGATATTGTTGTACCAAGTCAATAAAGCAATACTGTGCATGATTATCCATTACATTATTAATAATTAATTCAAATGAATATTGTGAATGATAGTGTGTTTCTATGTTGGTAAGTCTTTACATAGTAGGAATTCAAGCTATCATTTAAGCTAAGGAGTTTAAGTTCAAAGGATAATCTAACATCACTTTTCAATAGTTACAAGCTGAAGAAAAAAGGAGGAGAGCATCATTGACTCAACTTCTTCATGAACAACTTTCTTAGCCAAGCACAAATGGGGAAAGCAACGTGACATAGAATCAACCACATTAAAGTTGTCATATGTGTTGGCAATAAGTTTTTGATGGATGTATTGTTTGCATAATACTATATGAATGGACAAATGGATGGATGGATGTTGTTGGTACCTTCTTTTTAGTTAGATGGGCATGCATATATATCTACCACTTTTGAATATGAATTCCAACAATCATAAATATAATTATCACTTTTGTATATGAATTACAAATTTATATCTAATAGTGATTTGTTTTCCATTATTAATTAATGAATTCCAAATATATTCTTGTTATGAATTACGAAATATTCCAAGTGACAATAGAAGTTCTACTGCAAATGATGAGAAATAAACGAGAACAATTATATTTAATATGTTATATTATAAGTTTAATAGAAGCCTTAATGCATAATCATATTATTACATTCATTAGAATTCAAGTCTAGAACAAAATATTGCAATTCAGTTTCATTTTTCCACAATATTTTGAAAATAACACTAACCACAAGCACAACAAACTCTATTATAATAATAATTAAAATAAATTTCAGTTTATTTTTCTTTTTTTCAATAAACTAATGCCTTACTTTATGAGTTTTATTTGCTTATCAATTTCCATGGTTATACTTGGTTCAACTGTGGTTTCTTGGGTCTCTTTCTTTAATATACTTACTTCTTTCTTTAATTTATACATCACTTTAATAGCCCTATCAATAAATTTGTCATTGTGCCACTTGAAAAAACTCATATTTTGTAACCTGAAATAAAATCAATTAATAAAATAAACATTATACATATCATCATTCTTAACTTATTAAAAATCAAAACTTGATATTTTTGGTATTCGTAAACCTCCTCCTTAGGTTATAATCACTCGTTGAATCTATTAGCATAACAATATCAAACTACATTACCATCATTTGAATTTAGTATTGTATTAGTAGAATACATGGGGTCTATAGCTTTAGGAGGTTACTACAATTAGCACAATTTAATTACCAGAGCTCAAATTCATATATATATATATATATCAACTAACAAAGGACAATAATAAACCAACAATAAAATTAGTTAATGGAGTAGGTGAATTTTAGGAAGAAGTAATGAAGTAGAGGTTAGGCCCATAATCCATTGCGCCTTGAAACAAATGTCTCACACACGCCCACAATAACTTCACCGTGAGTCACTTTTCAGACTATATTCAGCAGAAAAAAAATTCATATGCGCAGCCAGCAAATATTCTTTAAAGACACGTGATATCCACAGCTTCAATGATACACCACATCAACAGTTGCCACAACACACAAAGGATTTCTTGCTATGACGTGTTTTAATAGAGTTTTATTAAAGCACCAACTGTAGAGATATTTTAAAACACCAAGTTCTATATTAATTAATGCAACACCCATGGTGGACCCACACTTTATAATTCTCAAGCTTCAATTAATGCACAACATAGTATGCCACATATTCATTAGCCATTAATGCACACGCATTACTATGCCACACATTTATTGGCAATTAATGCAAACATAACCATTAATAGGAGATGTAGATCCACTTCAAAGCTAGAGACATGCTCACTTCACCATGGATTCACACTCAGCAAGCATCATTCAACTGTTTTCTTATGTCATGTTGTAGCCGTCTATTTTCCCATGTCATGTTGCAGCCCTAGATTTAAAATATCCACAAATCCTTCACATAATAAGAATAAGAGTCCCACAACACATTTATTCAAGATAGAATTCTATTCTATCTAAAATATTATCCAACTAGATTTTTAAATCCAAGATAACACAAAGTATGCCAATTCAAAGAAATATGGCAAAATAAAATAAAATAGATATATTTAACATATATCTAACAGAAGCCATAATAGGTGCGAGAAGCATAAACAAGATAGAAGCTAGAGCAGGTGCGAAAGAGAAAGTAAGCGTATGAGTGAAGTTCTAGCTGCAAGGAATGAGAGGGGGAATCCAAAGCAATGCCACGACATATGAGAGATAGAAGTCAAGAAGAAGCAAGTGCAGGAGAAAAGTTTAAGAGTTTGCTCTAGAGAAAACAATTTAGGATTTAAATTATTTATGTAATCTAATTAGGTCTTCAGATTAATTTTTATAATAAAATAATTTAATTTTAATGTCTAAAATTTGATAGTAAATTATATTATCTCACATGACATTAATGTTACAATAAGACTCATTATCATATTGTAACAAACAATAAATAATACCACTTCAGCATACACGTAATATTTAATTAATAGAAGGTTAATCCCGACAAATTTTATATCTATTTAAAATCTATTTTGTATGTTTTAGAAATAATAAGTTTCAAATTATAATATGATAAAAAGTTAGGTTCAAATTACATTTTACTTAAAAATATTCGAATTTAAATAAACCTAAGCCATCTTTCCTATTTCAATATTTTTATAATAAGTAGTACTCATCTATTATGGCATTGAATATATTCTTAAACGTACCTAATGATTTGCACCTACATGCTTGTGATAAATTATGTAATGAATTCATAAATTCAAAATAAATAGGAATTTAGTTTAAGCGAAGTCAATTTCCCATCCTTAATAACATTTGAAAGTTATTCGTATATAATTGGAAATGAAGACATTCAATCAAAGTTGCGAATACAGTATCGGATTAGGTTCTGATATAGTATTGTATCGATCTGGGTTAATCACCGGAATTGTTTCGGTAAGTTTTAAATTTATAAAATAGTCCCTATATTTTTTAAAATTTGCAAAATAGCTCATTGATATATTGTACAATTGTATTGTATATTTTACAAGTTTACATCAAACTTTTTCAAAATCATAATAATAAATAATAATCACAATTAATGTGAAATAACAATAATTTTAAATATTTCACATATAAATAATAACCACAATTAATATGAAAAAACATTCTTCATCATACGAGATATAAAACTAAGAATACTACAAAGTATTTAAAATATTACAATAATATAATTTCATCATTTTAATAAGTAATAATTACATCAAAATAGCCAATAAGAAGAACAATAGATATTCTTAACTATTACAATTTATAACAAAAGTTTATGACTAGGAAACAATCAATTAGAAATTAAACCTGAAACAAAAACATTTATAATTACATTACATATATAGAATTTAACATAAGCATCAAATATCAGTAAAATTAAAAGAAGAGGAAAAACAAAAAACTAGTACAAAATTTAATCGTCAATAGAAGGATACTCGCTATAACTACACTGACCTCAGTTATCATTTGGTGCAAAATTCTCATCATTGAGAAGAGTTTCATCATCATCATCATTCAAATTTAATGCATCAAATGACAAGTCAATACTTTTCCATCCAAGATTATCTTTCAAGTCATTGACATCTATCAAATTCGATTTTTCAGAAACTCAAATCCCCAAAAAAACAATATTATCAATGAAAGAACTACTTGTGCTATTAAGGCTCCTAGTAAACAATTAAACTTTATTATTAGAAAAATTATAAGAAATTATATCAAAATTAATAATGATAATAACATACATTTCCTGAAGCTTTAAATTGCAACGAATAAAAACTAAGTCATTCAACCTCTTATGCGCCATTCTATTTCTTTTCTTGGGGTGGATAAATTCAAATGTGCTTCAGTTTCGTTCATAGGTTGTTGCACTTATGCATTAACTTAAAATCCGAATTGCAAATCTTTTCAATTTTGGAACATCATTTTTGAATTGATCTCACCAAGAAACTGTAAGTCATAAGATAACAAAAGTAGCGTTATAAGAAAAATAAGCTGATAATTAATTTTCAACAAATAAGAAAAAGGAAACAACTAATATTTGGAGAAAGTTTTTCTTTTTGTTGAATAGTTATCGACATTCCAAAATTCCTATAAGATAATTTATAAAGCTCCATTTGTAAGCTTAAGAGATCTTGCATCATGTCAATGTTAATAGTTAAAAGCATTCTTCTATCAACTTCAGTTTGCTTAGTAAGATCCAATCTAAAATAGTCACTATGTAACGCCCCAAATTAGGGGTTAGCATATGAAGCAAATTTAGTCCGATTTATGTTATGTCTCTTTGACATTTTGGCATGCATTCATGGCATTTTCCGGGTACATTGGTTTAATGACACTTCGGATTGATTCGGACTGTATTAAGATAATTTTAGTAATTTTTGGATACTTCGATGATTTTTAGAAATTGTTGGTGACGTATTTAGTATTTTTTGAACAATTATTTGGAAGTCATTATTTTATGACGGAATTTTTGGTGAATTTTTGGAAGCTGTCTGGGAATTCTGGGTATTTGTTTGTTCTAAGAATTCATAAGTGTGTTTTTGGGTAATTAACTATTCATCTGAATAGTACTAATTGAATAAGTTGACGAATATATACGGGTTGATTAATCAGTTTGAGACAGAACCGATAGCGTTCATCGGTGTTGTTCCGCAGCTCTGTCAGTCTGATTTCGATCTACTTTTCTGCTGTAGATCACGAGGTTAGTCCTTTTGATAATGAATCTATGGTCTGTTCTTGTCTTTTATAAAGGTAGTCGGATGAGATCTGATATGGGTAAAAGAAATTTTTAGATCTATAATAATTGACGATTTGGATGATTCTGATAGGTTAGATTTGCTAAATAGGTTAGTTTTTAAGTGATGATGCTAAAAGAATTGAGAAGAATTGAGAAGAAAAAAAAGGAAAGTGAAAAAAAAAAAAACAAAAAGAAAGTTTCGGAAGTCGAAGAAGATGATGAGCAGTCGACATAGTGATGAGCAGTTAATAGTGAATAGTGAATAGTGAGCGGTGAGCGTCGTATTTGTGAACGATGCCAGACGTATTTGTGAACAGTGCAAGAATACATATTTGTGAATAGTAATACGTATTTTTGAACAGTAGAAGAATCCGGAAATTTGCATGAACATGCATCATACTCATTTATCATACAATAATAATTTGTATCTGTGTTCCCTATTATAGAGGAACGACCACTGCCAGATATTGCCGGGACTTCGAGGCAATAAATAGTAAGGGCGATTTAAGGTCGATGTCGGGACTTTCAATAATGTCTTGATAAGTAATTAAGACAAGAAAGTTTGTTAGTAGTAACATAGTCACGTAAATAAATTACATGTGTCGATAATATCGGTAAGTAATGTAGACGATAAAGTTGTAATAGACACAGGATGGTCTCACTTTGATTTGTTCTACTGAAGTAACTTGATTGTGATGTGTACTGAATTGCTAATTGGTTCCGGACATGAAGGTCCGAGGTATTGATTGATGATTGTGATATTGAAGTGTTGTGTTCTGAATTTCGGACAATGATTGTCCGAGGCGTTTGCCGCATGTTTATATCATTGGAAGTGCTACTTGCTTTGCACATGAATTATCAGAAATGACTTTGTTCTGGTTTAAAACTGTTAGTCCGAGTTGTGGGTAAATAGGCATGCCTAGAAGGGTCTGTAGCGCTTCTGTGACACTTCGGTGTCGAGACTTCGGTCTTCTGTGACACTTCGGTGTCGAGACTTCGGTCTTCTGTGACACTTCGGTGTCTTCTGATATGGACACTTCGGTGTCGAGACTTCGGTCTTCTGTGACACTTCGGTGTCTTCTGATATGGACACTTCGGTGTCGAGACTTCGGTCTTCTGATAAGTCCCGTTACCCACTTCTATTTTATGGACTTTTGATTTGTTTTGTCTGTTAATGATAACATCTGTTATGAAGTGCATTTTGCCTGAGTATTAATCTCTGAATGCATGCTTATATCGTTATTGTGAAAAGAAATTGGTTAAATTAGATAAATGATTACTCACTAAGCTATAAGCTTAGCACGGTGGATTGCCTCTAGAGTGCAGAGCAAAGAAATTAAGGACTGGGACAAGTCAACCGCAGTGGCCAAAGGAGTCAGAGTTTTTGTGTCACTCGAATATGTATTTTGTTTGGTTTATTTGGGCCTGTACATATTCTTTGGAGTTATTTCTACGTCTGAGATGTATTATATGTGTGTTACGTTTAGTTTTTAAAAATGCATGTGTGAAACGTTTTGATTTGTTTGTCCTGTCTTGGGTGGCATCCATTTATCCTCCCAGGGGGTATTTGGGTGTTACATCTTTTGGTATCAGAGCATGGTTTAGGCGATTCTGGTTTAACCAGCGCTTAACTATTGCTTGTACTTGAATAGAAGAGTTGTGTCTGGCCTAATGCGGTTTGTCCCATGTTTTGGTTCTAGAATGTCCGTATGAAAAGATTCATAAGACTGTTGATGAGGTAGTTGAGAATTTGTGATTTTGGATAAGATTATAAGAATGGGTTCGATATTAGAATGTCATGATGGTTACATGTCGTAAGTGTCTGAATTGATGCGATTCAGACATGGGAAGTTGAATAGGCATTGAGCGTGCATGTACACATGCTTCTTATGGTTAGGCGGAGTTAGGTCATAATGAATTCTATGTCGGTATGTTCAAGAAGTGCGAGTTTGATTTTCGATATGTATTTTTAGCTCAGGAAGCTAAGATGTCAAATAAGCAAATAATGAGGTAATGCATTTGTATTGGTGAATGCATTGGGTATTGAGATTCGATTATGATGAGATTATTGGATTAAGACTTATTGACGTGTTCGGTATAGCATTGCGTTGTTTGCTGATGTTGGATTCCGGATGGGAGGTCCGATGATTCTGGTTATTGTGTGAGCATTATAGAAGTGCGTTTGATCATTGCAGATTTTTGGGCTGGATAAAATACAGCCGTTATGCTGCCCGATTTTCGGGAAAAGAAAAAAAATGGCAGAGTTAAAATAAGAATACTAGTTTGAAAGTGTGATTCTTAAGATCAATTTTGGTGCATTTTGAGATATTGGCAAATTTGTGGCAAAAGATTGGAATGGTTCAGTTTCTAGAATTTTATTCTGACTTGCGTGAATGTATACTTATGGAAGACGAAATAAATGACAATCGAAAGATGAGATAGAAATAAGGAACGAATAAAAGAGAAGTTTTGTCCAAGATCACTTGAGAACAAATGTTGATAAGTGAACTTGGGTGAAATCATTCATGTTTTGCAGGAATGAAGAGAAAAAAAAAATTGTATGCATAGAGACAAATGATGTCGCGTGAGGTGATTAGTTGATACCTAATTTGAAACTTACTGCCATAGCTTTGAAAGCTTGGAGACACTGTAGGTGTAGTGACACATGTCAGATAGTTTGCGGTATTGAAAGAATTGAATACGATACGGAGTCAATGAATAGAAGAACAGAAGGTTTATGAATTGTTTGAATGAGTACTATCATGGTACGTTTGTGTGTATCTGATGCTGTATAGAAGACACATGAGTTAATCAGATACCACAGTGGCGATGTGAATGTAATGTGTTCGGAGAGAGATGCATGTGACTGTATGTCAGGAAATTTGTGGAATAAGGTGACGAGTTATATGATCGATCATGAGATGATATCTGATATTAGGTTTCTTTGATCACATTGTTGCGTGATTTTACAAGAGGGAATACGTGAAAGATGAGATTAATGATCGCAAGATATGAATTGAACCTTTTGACTGATGACTGGTATGATTATGTAACTTTGTGAAGAAACATTGGTTTTGTGGCTATAGTGCTTTGCTATGATATTTGGTGGTATTAGATGATATTGGCGTTATTGATTCCGAAAGTGAAAGTAAAACATTTATTTTTTCCTTATGAAAAAAATTACATGCCTTGCTCAAAGGCTATGCCAATAAGCAACAGAAGGATCATAGGAAATGCTAAGAAGAAAAAAAAAGTGCGAGCTTCATTTAGCTCTACACTAACACTAAGAACGAGAGAAAGATACATAATGATAAGAATTACACAAAAGCATGTGATAGCGGATAACATTTTGAAATTTGGTTAGAAGAAATTTTGAGGTAGGTAAGAAAGAAAGAATGTGGAGGGATGAAGTAATGAGGAACGAATGGTCTCTATTTATAGAACATTTTTGTACCGTTAACTAGCCGTTTATGACCGTTCTCTAGCCGTTTTTTTGGTTAACCGTTACATGACCGTTACATACTAGTCGTTACCTCAGTATCCGCAATTCTTCGGATCAGATCTGAATTTCGAGGACGAAATTCCTTAAGGAGGGAAGAATTGTAACGCCCCAAATTAGGGGTTAGCATATGAAGCAAATTTAGTCCGATTTATGTTATGTCTCTTTGACATTTTGGCATGCATTCATGGCATTTTCCGGGTACATTGGTTTAATGACACTTGGATTGATTCGGATTTGTATTAAGATAATTTTAGTAATTTTGGATACTTGATGATTTTAGAAATTGTTGGTGACGTATTTAGTATTTTTGAACAATTATTTGGAAGTCATTATTTTATGACGGAATTTTGGTGAATTTTTGAAGTCGTTCGGGAATTCGGGTATTTGTTTGTTCTAAGAATTCATAAGTGTGTTTTGGGTAATTAACTATTCATCTGAATAGTACTAATTGAATAAGTGGACGAATATATACGGGTTGATTAATCGCTTTGAGATGTAACCGATAGCGTTCATCGGTGTTGTTCATGACTCTGTCGATCGATTTGATCCGCTTTTCTGCGCAGATCACGAGGTTAGTCCTTTTGATAATGAATCTATGGTCTGTTCTTGTCTTTTATAAAGGTAGTCGGATGAGATCTGATATGGGTAAAAGAAATTTTTAGATCTATAATAATTGACGATTTGGATGATTCTGATAGGTTAGATTTGCTAAATAGGTTACTTTTTAAGTGATGATGCTAAAAGAATTGAGAAGAATTGAGAAGAAAAAAAAGGAAAGTGAAAAAAAAAAAAGAAGAAAGTTTCGGAAGTCGAAGAAGATAATGAATTGTGCAGCATAGTGATGAACAGTTAATAGTGAATAGTGAATAGTGAACAATGAACGTACATATTTGTGAACAGTACCCGTACGTATTTGTGAACAGCAAGAATACATATTTGTGAATAGTAATACGTATTTTTGAACAGTAGAAGAATCCCGGAAATTTGCATGAACATGCATCATACTCATTTATCATACAATAATAATTTGTATCTGTGTTCCCTATTATAGAGGAACGACCACTGCCAGATATTGCCGGGACTTCGAGGCAATAAATAGTAAGGGCGATTTAAGGTCAGTAATCAGGACTTTCAATAATGTCTTCAGTAAGTAATTCCGACAGTAAAGTTTGTTAGTAGTAACATAGTCCTGGTAAATAAATTACATGCAATCGATAATATCGGTAAGTAATGTAGACAAGAAGTTGTAATAGACACGGATGGTCTCACTTTGATTTGTTTATGAAGTAACTTGATTGTGATGTGTCTTGAATTGCTAATTGGTTCGGACATGAAGGTCCGAGGTATTGATTGATGATTGTGATATTGAAGTGTTGTGTTACGAATTTGGACAATGATTGTCCGAGGCGTTTCCGCGATGTTTATATCATTGGAAGTGCTACTTGCTTTGCACATGAATTATCGAAATGACTTTGTTACGGTTTAAAACCGTTAGTCCGAGTTGTGGGTAAATAGGCATGCCTAGAAGGGTGAAGGCTTCGTGACACTTGTGTCGAGACTTCGGTCTTTGTGACACTTGTGTCGAGACTTGATCTTCGTGACACTTCGTGTCGAGACTTCGGTCTTCTGTGACACTTCGGTGTCTTCTGATATGGACACTTCGGTGTCGAGACTTCGGTCTTCTGATAAGTCCCGTTACCCACTTCTATTTTATGGACTTTTGATTTGTTTTGTCTGTTAATGATAACATTTGTTATGAAGTGCATTTTGCCTGAGTATTAATCTCTGAATGCATGCTTATATCGTTATTGTGAAAAGAAATTGGTTAAATTAGATAAATGATTACTCACTAAGCTATAAGCTTAGCACGGTGGATTTGCCCCATGTAGGTACAGAGCAAAGAGATTAAGGACTGGGACAAGTCAACCGCAGTGGCCAAAGGAGTCAGAGTTTTTGTGTCACTCGAATATGTATTTTGTTTGGTTTATTTGGGCCTGTACATATTCTTTGGAGTTGTTTCTACGTCTGAGATGTATTATATGTGTGTTACGTTTAGTTTTTAAAAATGCATGTGTGAAACGTTTTGATTTGTTTGTCCTGTCTTGGGTGGCATCCATTTATCCTCCTAGGAGGTATTTGGGTGTTACACACTAAGATTCAAAAATGCCCTGACTACAAACAACGGAGCAAAAAGTTATCTTTTCTTTCTCTCATTAATGATTGAAAGATATGGTGTGTACTAAAAAGACTTATGTTTTAGATTGGCCTTGATTGCTTCCATCGCTTTCTCCATGGCATAAAAAATATAACCCATTGTTGGCTTTTCTTCACTATCAGCTAAGTGAAGCACCCTCACCAAAGGCTCATAAACTCAGATGACAAATTGACATTGAGAACAAAATTTTCTATCTTCCAATATAATATTATAAACCTCCACTCCAACATTAGACATAACATATTGAGATGCAATTAACTTATTACTTGTAAACATTTGTTTTAACTCTTTCTTCATCGAAACAAAAGATTAAAGTGATAAAAAGTTGTTATAAATCTTGTCATAGTAGGGCGACACAAGTTTCTACCATTAATAAATCCTTTTCTCATCAAATTCAATACTCATGTACGATTATAAATGAACTTTGTCACATTTTTAGCTTTCTGTATAGTCTCATCAATAACAGGAAAATACCTGGGATCCCCTACATTCTCGATCATTAGGTCAATGTAATGTACAACACAAGAAGTCTAAAAAAAGAATTATACATATTCTGCAACATTTTTCCTACCGCTTTATAAGTGGAATCATTGTCAGTAATAAACTAAACAATATTTTTTGACACTATTTCATTGACAACTTTATCAAATATCGCAAACAAAGTCTTAGTATTTCTAATAAGGCCAGATGCATTAATAGATTTCAAAAACATAGAGTTATTTGTAGAATAAACCAAAAAATTAATAATAGGCTCTTATCTCCTATTCATCCAACCATCACACATGATTGAACATTCATAAGTACCCTAATTCACTATTCTTTCTGCCAAATAACTTCTAATTTCATAAATAAAACAACTTAAAAATTTACTTCTTAAGTCATCAATCAAAGGACCTTTGTATCTCAGACCATATGTAACATCCCATCTCCCATAGAAAAGGTTTATTGGTAATTTGGGACGGGTTAGGAGACTTGAATTTTAACTCGGCATGCACATCCATTATATAGCCTCTATAACTGATGATTGTTTTGCACATGCACATGGTATACATGCATTCATGACATTTCCGGCATAAGTGTCGAATTGGGATCTTTTGTGAAATTTATATGAAAGTTGTATGTGATAGCCATAGGTTTTGGGAAAGGTTGAGAGGTGTGTGTGAACTTGGAGAATTGATAGCTTGAACTTGTTTAAGGTGAGTATTGATGTTTGTTTTTATGCTTTTGGTAGTTAGAAGCATGCATGGAGATCCTTTATACATTTACTTGATCATCATAGTAGAAGGTTTGAATGGGTTTAAATGTATACTTAGTTATGGATGAATGAATGACTATACTTCTTATTGATTTTAGCTTGGTTTTGGATTGAGTTTGTAAGGATAGATGAATGGAAAATTTAGGAAGATCATTTGTGTAGGTGCTGCCAAATTTTGTGTCATTATAGAAGTTTATGTTGTGTTGAATTTGTGGTTGAATTAGAGGTAGGAATGGATGCTTAGTGATGTGTTATTGATGTTAGAAGTGATAGGAGTTAGGGTAATGTTGAAATCTGGAAAATTGGTGTTTGACCAGTTGGAATGTTTTGATCATAACTTATTGTGTAGGTGTGCAAATGAGGTGAAGTTTGTGCCCAATTAAACTTTGGGATGTTGGCTTCAATTTAGTGTGAAATAGGTGTTGTTAAATTGTACTGCTAGAAGGGCGAAAATTTGTATGGAAAGTTACTGTTTTATTGCCTGTGAACAGTAACCGCAAGTATGAGTAATGTGTTTTGTTGATTTTTCTAAATTTATTGGTATGGAACTAGGAAAAAGGGTCTTTATGAAAGTTGAGGCATATTGAGTTAGCTTTCCATTGCCACTGATCTTGCTAATTTTCGAGTTGTATATTGGGAGATATGAACTGATTACTATTGCTTGGTTTTATGCTTTTTGGAGAAACCTAGTCAAAGTGTTGATTTTGTGAGCTTTCTGCTTGGGAGCAATTTTAGCAATTTTTTTTGGACTGAATTGGTGTGATTGATCTTCTGCAAAGTTGTAGAGGAAGACATTATCTTGAAAATGAGATATGGAATATAATTTTTAGAGGTCAGAGTTGGGAGTTATGATTTTGCAAAAACTGATCCTGCATTAGGTTAGGAATTGCTGATCATGGCAGTAACTTGCATGACAGTTTTGAAATGGTTAGAAATTAAATTGGAAATTGAGTTCTTTATGAAAATTGAAGTTCAAGGATTTATCTTTTCAGGGATATAAAGTTCAGATTTTTCTGACTTGTGTACAGGGAGTTATGCTTGTTATAAGTTTCCTGCTCAAATTGAATGATTTCAGGGACAGCAACATTGACTGAATTAATTGACTTGTTTAGCAATGGAATTTGATTTTGGGTTGTTCATGAAAGTTGTAGATGACATTGTGAACTTATTGAGCATATTTATGTGGTAATTTTGGCTGAAGAATCAGAGAGTTAAGGAATTTGAAATGTACTGTTCTGTTTTAATGGGATTTGAGTAGGCAGTAGCTTTGAAGGATTTTGACACCCTTAAGAGTAAAATTGATTTTATGGTCTTCATGAGAATGGTAGAGCTTTTCATTATCTTTCCAACAAGCTATGGTTTGTATTTTTCTGATTTGTGTGCTAAGAGTTATTGTTGTTGGAAATTTGGATTGGAAATAGGAAAAAAAAAAGGGAATGAAGTGAGGTTGAACCTCGCCGGATCGCGAGGGCGACTCCTCGCCTCATGACGAAGGAGAGAGAGTCGACCTCGCATGGGCATATGTCGCCCCATGAGGCAGGCGCTATATATATTTATATTTTTATTTTTTTATTAGTTGGCCCTAATTGTTTCTTTTGTCAATTTCTTTTCCGTCCGACATCCGATTGACTTTGATTCTTGAGGCATCGGATTCGTAGAATATTTAATTTCATTTTGTGAGAAATTGGGAATTTTGGACGAGAATTGACGTGGCCCGGTAACGGAGCCTTTAATCATCTATTTTGTTTAATGGGGACCTATAGAGGTCCGAATTGCATGCACCGTCGCGCCAATAGGTTTCTAATTTTTAGGCGGATTTTTTATGGGAAAATTTTGGATTAGGGCCGGAATGCCATGAGCATGCATTATACACGTTTACTTATTCCATGTGCATTGTTTAGTATTTTATCTATTCAGTTGGTAATGTTTACTTATTTTAATTGTTATAGAGGCTCGGTTGGAACGTCATCCTGGGACGTTGCGAGACTTCCAAAGATGCTTCGGAAGTTATTAGGTGAGTAACCTAGATGGTTCCTCGGTTAGTAAGTGTTTATAATTCGCACTTAGAACCACGTGGAGAATAATGGTGGGAAAATTGTGTTTGTTTGTGCACGGATTACGGAATCAAGGTCCGATGGATTGGAAAATTTGACATAGAAGTGTCATATGTGATTACCGTATAAGATTTATGTGTACATATTGAATTGGGATCTGATATGATGTTGGTGTTGTTTTATTTGGACATATGCACTTCATGCATAATTGCATGATCAGTAATTGGCAGTTGTGACCAGAGCAGCCAACGAGAGCTTTAAGCTCAACGTGATTGGGCCTTGAGCCCATAGTGATTCAGAGCCTATGGCTCACCGTTTATTGCGCCCTTAATGGGACAGCCAGCGCCGATCACAACAACGTAATAAATTGGAAAAGCGTCTCATACACATTCCATATGCATTTGAATTGATTCTTTGGATTGGTATGAAAATTATGTGGTACTACTAAATGTGATTTGGTGAGATAATTGTGCGTAGCTGTGTTATGTATGTGTATATGCATGAATTGGGTGAACCATCGATGATGGTTCCTCACTGAGTTCGCAAACTCACCCAAAATTGCAAATTATTTTTCAGGACCAAGAGAGTAGACTTATAGCTCCAGAGGGACTTTTCCTGCCGTGTAGATTGAGTTGGCAAGAGAAGTCATGGCACACAGGTCGGTCAGCTGGCACTTTTTGAGGGATGACCTAGTTAGCCTTTTTGTTTGATTTTCTTTTGGAGTATTGTACAGAACACATCAGTTGTGTAAATTTACTGCTTTGAGGTTATGAAATGAGAATTTATGGTTTCAAATTAGTGGATTTCATATAAATGCTTTATGATTTTGATGCCATGTGGAGTGTTAGTGGTTGTTCGTAGCGCACCCTTATCGTAGGGTATGTGTCGGAATGACCTACGGGCGTCCCGATACATATCCTATGGTATGGGGGTGCTACACCATAAGATGTTATTGCATCCATCATAGGTTAAAAATTATAAGAGTGAGAAGCATTAAATGATGAACCTATATCATACTATCATCTAGCTATTGCCATATTGATATTGTGAGTCGCATCCTTGATTGCATTGCATTATGAATTGAAGGTTGAGTTCTAGCAATTGTTCGTTGTGCAAAGAAACTAGTCACTTGCCTTCTTCTCTTCCTTACATCAAATTCAGGTACTTCTTCTTAGGCCTGAGATGGAACACTACCAGTACTATTACCACCACTATTATTACCATTGCCACTACTACCTTCAACATTTCCACAATTACCACGGAAGTTAGAAAACAAACTTTCACTACTAATTTCAAAATTCAACATTTCCCTTCTATCTCTCTCATGTTGATATTTATCAAACAATGTTTTCATTTGTCACTTCACATCAAGATTTACTTTTTTACAGGATTTCACATCTTCTTTAACCCCAACTAAATGTTTCTTTAATCAGGTAATTCCTCCACCTTTCAAATGCTTGTTACAAAATAAGTAAATAATATGATTCTTCATACCGGGAACCAATGTAGCATGAGCCCAAACTGAATCATTGTATCTTCCTGAAGTCGGTTGATCAGGAGTACTTGAACTTCCTTTCATTTATCTGTAAAAAATAAATGAATACATATATCAAAATAAATAACACATAATTTCATTACTTAATATGCATATCTATCTCATATAATGTAACTCATTTTGTATGATTACATTATACACACAAACAATTTCCATTTCCAACAATTTCATTTCTAACAATTTCAATTTAATCATTACAAAACATACATAAACAATTTTCACTTCCAACAAATTTCAACAATTTCATTTCTAACAATTTGAACAATTGCAATTTAAATTTTCAAACATCACAAAACATACATAAATAAATTCCATTTCTAATAATAACAAAACATATATAAAATAATTTTCATAAACAACAATCACAAAACATACATAAGATAAAACAATTTCCACCTTCAACATTTTCCAATTCCACACTTCGATGAAATATAACTTGAAACTAAATTACCATAAACACCTTGAACACATAATTATTTAGTAAAATTAAGGTAGCTATATATTTGTATACATTGTTTTGAGTTTTTATACCCAAAATTTCTTTGTTAAAGTAACACACATTATATATTTGTATACATAGCTTTTGAGTTTTTAATATAAAATTAATGTAGAATCTAACACGTATAAGCCATACTTAAATGATATAGTTAAGTTAGTTGAGTTAGATAAACCTCGTTTATAATTGATAAAAGTTCAACTTTAGTCAAATGAATTATATGATATATTTGTAAAAAAGAATAAAAATTTATTTCATTCATAATTAAGTATAGATTAATGCTAAAGGAAATTGATATGGTAAGCAAACACTTAACTTTATAATATTCGATTTATAAAATATGATTTTGTATCTATATGTCTATTAAATTAAGTATTAACAAAATTGATAATAATCAACAATTCAAACAATTCAACATACTTCCAAGTTCCATTCTATATTTACAAAATCACAATTCACTCCAGACCGGTTCCTTCCACACTTTCATAGTTTTATTACACATCTACATTTTGTATCTATATCTCTATTAACAACTTCAATAAACCAATTTACAATTTACAATTTTCACTTTTACACTTCCACAATTCCATTCCACTCCATTACAGTTTACATCCATAGTCGGCAGACCACAACACAACAACAAATTAACATATGTGTTTCCCAATTCACAAAAATACCGACATTTCTATTCACAATTCACAAATACATAAACAATACCATTCACAACAATTCACAAAAAAACCAGTCATAACACATACCCAATTATTTCAAAAATTCAACAACAATTTTTAGGGTCGGAAATGTCAGATAGATCTAATATGGAACAGGAGAGGAGATTTGAGAGTGGCTGAGGCCGTTGAGGCATCGGTGGTAGTCTTTGATGGCGTCAATGGGCATCAATGGTGGTGGGTGTCAACGTGTGAGAAAGAAATAAAATATTGGGAGAAGTGATATAGGGCGTTAGTGGTAGTGGTGGCAGGAGGTGGGTGGCTTAGGTGTGTGTCAATGCTAGATGGTGGTGGTCGGTGGGTGGTGGTGGGCGTTGATGGTTGGTGGATTGAGAGAGATAGCGAGAGTTGAGAGAAAAAAGTCGGGTGTGGGAGTGGAATAAGAGGAGGAGGACAACAGTAACACGACGGGCGTTGGTGTGGTGGTCGTTGGGTCAACAGTGGCGACGACAGTGAAGAGCAGAAGAAGAGAGTTACGACATGAGTGAGAGTGTAAGCGAGGAGATGAGATGAGAGATAAGTTAGAGAAGAGAAGAAGAATGCGTGTATTTTAGGAATTTATGGTTAAATCACATATGTGAATACCGTACCGTACAGGCCAGTACGTACCGTACCTATCAAAAAACGGAACCGGTACGGCTAAAAAGATACCGGGAGTAAATTCCGGTGGGTACCGGCCATTTTCGGTCGGTACCGGCCAGTACCCAGAATTTCAAAACTTTCCGGACCATTTCGGAAAATTTGATATTTTCCAAGGACCAAATTGCAATAAACAAAACTTAAACCTAAAAAATAAACCCCCCCCCCACGACGCTTCTACCTTTCTAGACTCTTCTTGACTCATCTTCGGTTTCTCCTTCTTCTCCACGCCGATGCTCCTTCGTCGTCGGATCTTGTCTCGCCGTCTGCTCGTCGTCCCCTCCTCTTCGTCAACGTGTTCTCCAGTCGTCTTCCTTCGTCTTCGATCGGTGGTTTGTGACTTTGTTCTCCAGTCTTCATCTTCGTCTTCGATCGCTGCTCCTCCTTGTCGCCGGCAGCCTCTGCTCTTCTCACCGTCGCCATCGCCCGACTCCTTTTCAAGCTCTTCTCACCGTCGCTATTAACGAGGGACTATAGCAAAATACCAACTTTGAAAGAAAGAAATTATAAGAAATTAAAAGTCGGTGACAGTGAAAGTGTCAGAGCAGGCAGGAGAAGAAAAACTGAGTCATTTTCATAATTTACTTTTGAAAATAAATTTACCTGATATGTCATATCAATAATAGCACCGAAAAGATTAATATTGAACTATTTCTATAAAAATTAAAATATTAAATATTTTATTACCATGTTTTAAATTTTGAATTAAAATTACAAATTTTAGTGTAATTTAGTATTTTTAATAATTAGCCCAATATTTTAATATATAATATTAAGTTCTTAATCATTATAATATGTTATAGTAATTTATAATTATGCACATACTTATTAATTATTATAATGTATTTGTTATGTTATTTATTAGTATTATTCTATAATATAATAACGAAAGAATTTATACAATTATTTATTAATAAAATAAATTAACATCATGTATTAAATATTTGTTTTATCTTTTATATAAGTGATGATAAGCAAATATGAAATATTAGCAAAAATTTTATATTTTATCTAATGAGAGTAATAATAAATCAAATGAATTATTAATTATTTGTAAAATATGGATTGTAAATTCAAAAGAGAAAGTTATTTCTTATTATTAGCATTATTACATAATACAAAATTTAATTATATACTTAATATACTATAATATTGAACTAATAAATATATTATTTAAGAACTAATAAATATGATTAATTATTAATTATTAAAAATAAAAATTATTTCATATTTCATATTTTTAATATAAAAATGATATATATATAATTATCATTATTATTTATTATTAAAATTTTTAAAAGCATGATTGATGTAAACAGTAAATTAGTAAAGCATACAATACAACTGTATATACCAACATGGATAATTTTGTAATTTTTAAAAATTTTAGGGACTATTTCATAAACTTAAAAAATTTCTTGAAATGGTGCGATACCAACCGCAAATGCATAAATCTGCTTAGATTCAATCCGATCAAATCAACTCTGATGCAGTATTCATAACATTGATTAAAATATACCCTTAAAGTTTTAAAAATTTTCAATACCGACTGGTATTACAAATACTATCTATACGGTTGGTGTAGTACAAAATAAGCCCGTATACATCAATATTTAAACCCGATATACATGACTTCCTGTCTTGTACCATTTCCCATCCTGGTACAATACGAGACACAAAACCCAGCACTTGAGTACTTAAAATTCAACTATCTTAAAATACTTGTAATGGAAGAAATTACTTGTAACTAATGAAGTTGAAAAGACCAACAACACAGCTATTCTAACTACAATATTGATCCAAGTTCTGTTTGAGAATCAGCTAGATACGAAACACTGATTAGATGATTGACGTCAATTCAAAATCCCCAGATCAACTAAAAAATGAGTACAATAGTCTCGTTGCCAGATGGTACCATTTTCTTATGCTGTAGTCAAGCAGAGCCGTCAAAATCAACATATGTTAGTAACCATGAATAATCTGGGAGCACTTATTCTTGATCCAACGAATGCCATTCTTCAAAGAAGCCTTGACCCTACCTTCCACACCGTAAACCTTATATTTCGCAACTCTCGTCTTCCTCTGCATCTCCGGATCGCTAAAACCCCAGGGCTTTGACGCGCTCTGTCTCGGCCGATTAGCCCTAGTCGCAGCCGCCAGATCCGGCGACCCCGGCCGAGACGCGTAGATCTGGTTGTTATTCCCAAAGCTCCTCCCGCTCACGATCTCAGGTCTCCTCCCAACTCCGTAAGGTCTTTGACCCGACCCGTAGTGCTCCATCTTCGTTGAAAGAATCGTTCGCGCTTTAAGAAACTTCTGGTTTCATAGAAGTAAAGGGTATGGAAGGAAGCAAATAACAGGGGTTGTAAGATAAAAGCAATGCGTGAGTGACTTTTTAAGTTTTGATCTCCGTGCTCGAGGAAAATGTATTAAAAAAGAAAATTTCAGAAAAAGGTAACAGAATAAATTAGAGAAAAAAAAAAGGCCTTTTCAGTAACTGGAAGGAACTCGAGGTTTATGTTCTTTTGGGCAGTGAACAGCCTTGACGTTCCTCTGGATTTATGGTTCTTTACAAAAAGGGGCAAAACACGATCAAAGGTGTCTTGTCTCCCTCAACTCATGTAGGATTGTTCAGCTTACCAAACAAGTCTGAAGGGTGTGAAATTTTTTGTTGAGTAATAGTTTGGAATCCATTTTGAGGCTCGCATCCCAATTTCGATACATACAGATGCAGCATTTCACAACTTACCCTTGTAAGGATTAGTTTCCTTTCAAGTTCGTCGTTCATTCTATTGCCCTCAAACATTGTATTCGATTATCCCTACAACTACCAGAAAATAAATCTTGGATTTGGACAAAACATTATTCATGACAAATGTTTGCGGATACCATCTCGAAATCTAATCCGTCTTTGATCAGGCAACGCCTGTAACACCTGCTATATCCCGCAGTTGTCTTGTAAGTGTATATACATGAAACACCAGGTGATTCAAAAACCTCCGTTATTATAGAATCAGGCATACAAATTGGACGTTAACAAAGGATTCAACACCATGAAATTTGTGATCAGGATGGAGTTTAACAGAAAAAACAGAGTTATATTTCAAACAAAACTGTCGTAAGACAGTTCGGCTAAACGTAGCCAGAGGGAGTAAGTTTAAGTCCGAGATCAACACCTACATGTTGCTCCGACAAAATCTTAACAGACAATCCAACAAAAGATGTGATGGTTGGAACGTGTAATGGTTGTGGAATACCGATTTGCCGAGAAGGGCACGAGGTTATCAACAATGGTCTTGATCGGTAACGAATTGCTTGTGGCATAAGTTTGGCAACAACTGCACTATTGTTGATAAACCCTCTTGGAATTGAAGGAGGATTTGCTTTCACCGCATGCGAGCTTACTACAGGGGCCGCTGCCATGAACCGCTGATCGCCGTGGTACAGTGCACTTCTTGCTCTTTGCCGCTCTCTCTTGTGTGCATTTTGGTGGCCTCCTAGTGCCTGTGAATTAGTAAAGGCCCTGCGACAAAAATCGCACTCGAATTTTCTGTTGTCTTCCAAGTTTACTGTTTTAGTTAGGATTTCATCGTGTTTAGTCAAGGGAAAACCAAACAGCTTCACTTGTGAGGTAGGCCTATTGTCAGATAGCTGGATTGAGGATCTGCTCTTTGCCATTTCTGTCGGAGAAGAACTTATCATGTTCAATTTGTGTGCTAATGCCTCTATTTATAGGGAACTGATAAATTGGTACTGAGGACAAGATGAGAAAACCCAACCTTTTTTTTATATTAAAAAAACTTTTGGTGCATGTAATATCTTGTAAAGGACCAAGATAGGATCATAAATTTGATAAATTAAATTAACCTTATGTTGGAAAATCAGAGCTAGATTTGATTCGTGTGCAATACAATAAATATGAATTTTTTGTATAATTTTTAAAGTCAAGATTACTTAAATTCTATAAAATGATTTACATATTTAATATAATAAAGCATGAATCATAATTCATACTTTATTTCAAGTTTGATTCTTTTCTTGTCGTTTTTTAACCATTTATGAAATTGCTTTATCTTAATTACAATAGTCACTCCAAAGATTTGATCTCGAACGATATCTACGTAATATGTTGAGAGAATTATATAACTATTGGAGAGAAGGTTAGGCAAGAAGTGATAGTTTCTTTAAAACTTAAGCCTATTTATAATAAGTTTTAGACATTTTAGTAATTTAATTAAAATAAAATTCTATTTTCATTAAGCTTTACTTAAAATTATAAGTAATTCTAATTAAAACTAATTGTCCTCAAATAAAATCCAATACCTCATATTGATACTTATTTATTAAATATCTCATAAACTTTATAATCAAGTTTCTCAAATTTTATAATCAAGTTTCTCAAATTTTATAATTAAGTTTAACTTGATTAAAACACCTTCTCTTTTAAACTCATTCTTTTGTATAACCTATACTAAACTTTTTAATTTATCTTTAATTTTCTAATTAAATAATGTATATGTATAGATCAAGATTGACATCTAATAATGCATCATGATCACGCAAAAGAATGTCAAAGTAGTTTTGAATAACCTTTACGGGTATAATTTTTCATATAATCCAATCATTTTATCATACAATATTTCTATTAGACATAAAGTATAAAAATAATATCTACTCTATTTGAGTCTAATCATATTAGTTCTCCAACATTAGTAATTGATTCAATTAATAACATTTGAAAACTATTTTCAACTGCCATTCCATCTTAGGCAAAGATTTTCTGAATCAATAGCAAACGAGAATATTGAAACATTCTCCTTAATCACTTTGGGATGATGAATTCTATTATACAATCATCATAATGAAAATTTTCATAAGCATACAAGTAATGTTCCTAATAGATTTCTCATATAGGGTTAGTTTAGTGAACTTGTTTTCTAACAAGTACCAACTCATTTATTTAAGTATCTTCATACTTTAGTATATGAGATTGACTACTTATTTCATAACGAAAACATAACATATACTAGTTCATTACATTTTATTAATGTCCAATCTTAATAGAATAATGACCAAGAACAATTTAAAGATAATTCATAATACAATATGAATCTCATAATTATAATCTTTTTATAATTTCATTTGCAATGTAAATTTACCCTATGAACTTTATCAAATACATTTGAATATGTATAAGATTAAAAAAAATGTCTTCAAATAATTGTGTCCTCTTTGAAAATTTCTTAACCATGCTAAAATGATCTTGTTCTAGCTCATATCATCACTTTTTTTTTTCAGAGTAGAACACCCTTTGACACACAATCATGTTTACCCAAAAACTTCCAAGAAGTGCTCATTCTTTTTGAAACTTCAAGATTGTACACTTGTATCTATCAATCAAAGACAACAATCTCTACCTTAATAAATATACCCTTTACAAGTTAGGTTTTAGCCTCTTCTAACAATTCAAGACATTAATCAAGTTCGAGCAATTTTGAAAATTTTCATGATAGTTGACTTTGTGAATATGTCAACTACATCATCAATAGTGTGAACCTTCTCTAACAATATCTCTCCATATACAATCAATTCTATGATCTTATGAAGCCTCACATCTACATGCTTCATCTTTGCTTGATACATGTAATTCTTTGTCAAATGCATGACAATTTGACTATTATAGTGTATTCAAACTCCCACCTTAATTTATGCCCACTTCCTTCACTAAGTTATAAGTCATAATGCTTCCTTAGCAGCCTCTACCACTGCCATGTACTTTCTAAAAAATGTTTAAAAATGCAACCATAGACTCTAATGTTAATTTCTAACAAATAGGCCCTTTTAAAAGAGAAAAAGCATACTATAAGACTTTTTATTATCTAAATCTCATGTATAGTCTAAATTTATATATTCTATAGCCAAAAGGTCACCTTATTGATTGCTAAACACATTCTCATGATTTAATACAACTCTTAAGTACTTAAAACATCCACTTGTTGCTTCCTAATGACATCTTTCATATTTCAACATGTACTTACTAAATTGACTAATAAATGAGCTAAATTCAGCCTGTTACAAATAATTGCATACATTAAATATCCAACTATTTTACCATATGGAACCTAGAGACATATCATTACCTTTACATCTATTTTGAGGTACCATTTTGGGAAATGTTTGAATTGATTTGCCAACAAAGTACTCAAATTTAGATTTTTTAGATGTTTAACCTTGTTTATTTCAAAATTTTCTAGTACCTTCATAATGTAGTTGGAATGACATAATCATAAGTTTCCAAAGCTCATATCCCTTTACATATCCATTTCTAGTATTTTTTAAGTAATACTAAAATCTTTCGTCTTAATTTCTCGTCCAACAAGGCCTTTAGTTCAATCATACTCTTTACAATAATTAATATATCATCAATATGTAATAATATAAAAATAAGTTATCCATCGTCAAGGCTCTTAATGTATACACAAGAATCATATTCACAACTTATATAGTCAATTCGAATCATATATGAGTCAAATATTTTTTACCATTATATGGAGATTACTTCAACTAATAAAGTGAATTTTGCAATATATGTATTAGATACTCCTTTCCAGGTTAACCAAATCATTAATGTTACTTCATGTAAACTTGTTCCTTTAAGTTACCATAAAGAAAAATTGCATTATATCCATCAACTCTAAGTGCATTCTAAACTAGCTACCAACGCCATCAAAGTGTAGGAAAATCCCGGTGTGTGCATCACATGCACATGGTGCGGAAAACAAAAATTTTTGTTCTGGAACCTTCCCGAAAGCCAGGATCCATGTGTCTATATAACAAAATCAAACCATAACAGCCAAAGGAGACCGTCTCTAACGGTATCCACGCAAAGATCGGAGAACCTAACCGGGACAAACCCTTTGACCCGGGAATAGCTAGAACAAAGTAAAGACTGCTAGATCTTACCTTTGTTCTTGGAGAGCTTGGAATCAACGATGAGAAGAAGGAGGATGAAGCTTGGAGATGATGAAGATCGTTGATGAGAAGAGTGAAAAGCTTTTTTCTTAAAACCCTTTCTTCCTTCTTATATCCAACGATCATCTCCTCTTGCTCTTTCTTTAAATGCCATTTGTCTATAACATTTAAAGACTCATTAAATGCTAAAGTGGACTTGCTTTCCACGTTAGGCATTATATATATATATATATATAAAGATAAGTCTCTTCTCCTTCTTCCACGTTAATGACACACATATATATATATATATTAATTACTTAATTAATTAATAAGATATATATATATATATATATAAATGCTGAAGTGGTCCAGTCACACTGGGGTTGGTCCTACCGGCCTACCGGGTCCCGGTATGGAAAAACTACCGAAAATCTTTTTCAGCAATATTGATGTCGCGATCTCATCGGGACATATCTCGTTCTCATCGGGATCCATTTAATTCTATTGCTCTTCATTTATTGAATCTCTGTCTAAAACTATTTTACGAATTCTCCGAGTCACTCTTATGCGTGTGACCCATTAGGTTCCCGGTTATGTTGGCCACTTAGATTAACACTTAATATGAGCAAGTCATGAGCGGTATCTAGCAACACATCATGACCCCCAATTGGCCGGAAAGTAATTGATTTGACGAATGAACATATATTCATCACGAACCATATCACGAACCTTTCCATAGACGATTACTGTGCAATTCGTCCTTCCACCATACTATACCCCACTTAGTTATGAGTTAGACAAAGTGTCAACTCTTACTAGAATGACTAAGTCAAATCTAGTCCAAGTGATATTAGTTCTCGTCCTGGGACTCATTACTTTATATGTCACTGAAGACACTCTTCATGACATATGAACTCCGGCCAGAGATTTCCAAGTAATGACCCTGACAAGAGGCCATGGGTATCATCTTCTGCTACCACAGAAGTGATGAATCCTTTATTGGCTACTCAATTACCTTCGAATACCTCAAGCTGTACCTAATCACCACCCTATGAGCGACCTGTGTAAGGCAACAAGGAATGGAGTCAAAGCACATAATCAGTATCCAAGATATCCTTGAGTACCTCAAGTCTAAGGATATTTGCACCATTGCTATGATGAGATTATCACTGACATTAGAATAGGACATCCATGTGATGATCTCATAGCAGGTCATCCAATGTACTTACTACCTCTAGTAGGCATTCACATCTCAACCCTAAATATCTCATATTTACAGTTTATGAGATCCACTGCTTGATCAAATCAGGGAGCATGAGATGTGCTAGTCTCTCCGGATTACCAATGTCCAGTTTCAGTAATCCTATGACTAGGGATAATTTAGATACTGACATAATTGCACATGATAGGAATCTCAGTAGTATGATCACATCACAATTTCCTTCATGCTATGTCATATATCATGGACTTCATTAATTTGCTTATAGATCAATATCAAATAATGAACACCAAATTAATGAAATATGCCTTTCTTTATTTATTCATAAAGTATGTACACAACTTTGTACAAAATGCGTTAAAGGTGATTGCCTTTAGGGCACTACTCTAACAAAATCTCCCACTTGACCTAAAGTCAATCGCCTTGATATCTAATACCATAGGTGAGTACATGAGAATCAAAACTCTTTTGTGATAATGGCTTTGTCAATGGATCAGCAATATTTTGCTCGGTGGGAATTCTCTCTATCTGGACATCACCTCGACCAATGATCTCCCTAATCAGGTGATATCTGCGGAGTACATGTTTGGATCGTTGATGAGACCTTGGTTCCTTCGCCTACGCAATAGCCCCATTGTTGTCACTATACAACTGTATGGGCCCATCACAGCTAGGAACCACACCAAGTTCAGTAATGAACTTTTTGATCCAAACTGCTTCCTTTGCTGCGTCTGAAGCGGCAATGTACTCTGCCTCGGTTGTTGAATCGGCAGTTGTCTCTTGTTTGGAACTCTTCCAACTGACTGCCCCTCCGTTCAGTGTGAATATATAACCTGATTGGGATTTAGAATCATCCCTATCAGATTGAAAACTGGCATCTGTATACCCGCTCACTTTGAGATCTCCATCTCCATATATCAAGAAAACATCCTTAGTTTTTCGCAAGTACTTGAGGATATTCTTGACAGCCACCCAGATGTACGTTGATTGTGAAAGACCAAGCAACCTTTTTGATCTATCTCTATAGATCCTTATCCCAAGGATATAAGTTGCTTCATCAAGGTCTTTCATGAAAAATTGTTTGGACAACCAAATCTTCACAGATTGTAGCATAAAGACATCGTTTCCTAGTAATAATATGTCATCTACATATAGCACAAGGAATACGATTGCTGTCCCACTAACCTTCTTATACACACAGTATTCATCCGGATATTGTGAGAAACCAAACTCTTTGATTACCTCATCAAAACGGATATTCCAACTCCTGAATGCTTGTTTCAATCCATAGATGGATTTCTGAAGCTTGCATACCTTTTCGCCATCATAGGAGATGAAGCCCTCAGGTTGTGTCATATACAATGATGAAGAACCATGGGCATGTGAAAGACAAGAAGAGAAGCATCCATGGCGTGATTCGCCTCAAGGAAGCCTAAGACGTGACTTGCATGGACATGAGCTTGCAAAAGGAGGCTTAGGAGCTGAAATTGGATCATATTTGAAGTCTAAATATTCAAGGCAAGGGGATGAACGAAATTCTCATATCAAAGGCCCAACATTCAAGTCTAATGTTCCTAAAGATCCATTACAAGATGTTGGAGGCCCAATGAGAAGAGCTAGGGCCAAAGCAATGAAGCAAGCATTGAATTGTTTAATCCAAGACCTTCAAGAGATAGAGCCCATATTGTTGAGTCAGATTTCATCTCATAAAGGTCCAAGAGGCATTGTCTTACTCCTTGAAGCCCAACATAAAGTGTCTAAAGGCCCACATGGAGTCCAATTGGGAGAACTCACTTAAAGTACCATGTGACAAGCATGTGCCACTTAAAAATAAGGATATGGACGTGATCCCTATGGTCCAACATGTTGAGATCACATTTTATTTAGTTTCCTTTTTTGTTTCGTCTAAATAAGGTGATCTAGTTAACACCTTTATAAGTTTATTTTGTTTCTTTTTAGGGATTGATTTGTTTCCTTTTATTTAGTATCTTCTTTAGGACATTAAGTTAGGAAGTTTTCCCTATAAATAGGCACCCTCTATGTACTTTGAAAGGGTCTTTGATTCGAAATAATATTGAGAGCTTTCTTGCTTTCTTTGTATTCTTTGAGAATACTTGACTTATCAAAGGAGTGGTTTTCCTTTGTGGCGTCCTAAGGTTAGAGTTCTAAGAGACAAGTTCTCTTAGGGTTCTTTCTATTGACCAACATTCTTGCTAGAGTTCTAAGAGACAAGTTCTCTTAGGGTTCTTTTCATCGATCAACATTCTTCTCACCTCCCATTTTCTTTGTGTTCTGTTTCTATCTTTTCAACTTTGTTTCTTGTGATTTCGTGTGTTTGCTTGATTCTATCTACTCCCGGGCATAGTTCCATCTTGTTGAAGGTTCTCTAGGACAAGTTCCTATTGGGTCTCCCATCATTTGGTATCGAGGCGCTTTGGTTGCTAGATTTCAAATAACTATCCTTTGTTGTTTCTTTTTCGTTATTCATTTCATCCATTTTGCATCCACTAGTTCATGTACCTTTTGCTTGAGTTTTGGCAGAATAATAGGAATTTCTTCAAGTTCAAAATCTCTTCTTTATTTTCGTTTTGGAATCACTCAAATCCAAGCTTTCTAGAGCAAGTTACACCAAATCTAAATTGAGAGCATCCAGCTTCTGAAAAAAAAGTAGAAGTGAAAAAAAAGAAAAAAAAAGAAAAAAAAAGAAATTCGTCAAAAAAAGAGAAAAAAGAAAAAAATCGACAAAAAAGAGATCGAGAGAAAAAAAAACAATCAGAGTGTGTGATGCAAGTTTTAGAGAAGTGGAGTTCAAGTTTGCTACTTTCCTAATTGCAAGTACTTTCCTATCTTGTATTGCTTGGAACTTGCTATATTACTTTCCTATTTGCTTCACTTTCCTATCTTGTATTGCTTGGAACTTGCTTGCTTTCCTATTTGCTTCACTTCCTTATTTCAGTTACTTTCCTATTTTGCTTTTCGTTTCCTATTTCATTTCTTGCCTTATTAATCTTTCTTTAGCTTCAAGTTTGACTTTCCAAGGTAATCACTTCCTTAATTCATTCCTTATACTATTTTTTTTCACACTCTATTTCCCGTTTTGGATTCTTTGAGAATTTTATCTTGGGATTCTAATCTTAGCTGTCACTTGGTTTGATTGCTTCTATTTGATTGTGTCTTGTTTCGAATAAGAATACTATAAAAAAAGCAAGTCGAGTGGTAAAAGGCAAGAGTGTTTACATTATAGAAAAAGCCACTTTTTGTGTGAAACACGAGTTGTTTGACATCCGTTGAGTGTATACACGTGAGGGAGAGTTGTAAGGTCCATATTGTTTTTGTTGTTCGCTAACATTTTACAATTCATAAATATGTATCAAGAAGATGAATCAGCTGAGCAAGATCTTAAAGTCTTTATGAAGGCTGTGCAAGACCAATTCCAGAGGTTGAATGCTAGGTTGGATGACATCCAATCCACGTCAAACTCCAAAGGTCCTAGAAGAGTGTTCTATGGAGAAAATGAAGATGTGCAATCCGATGATGAAGGCCCCAACATTAGGAGAGGTAGACAAGCTTCTTCTCGTAATGAACTCGATAACATAAAACTGAAAATCCCTTCCTTTCAAGGGAAAAATGATCCTGAATTATATTTAGAGTGGGAGAGGAAAATTGAACATGTATTTGAGTGTCATACATATAGTGAAGAGAAAAAGATAAAATTTGCTGCCGTTGAATTGTGTGACTATGCTAGTATTTGGTGGGATCAATTGCAAATAAATAGAAGGCGGAATCTTGAAAGACCAATCCGCATATGACAAGAAATGAAAGCCATCATGCGAAAGCGCTTTGTTCCAAGTCATTACTATCGAGACTTGTTCAAGCGACTACAAAGATTGAGGCAAGGATCTATGAGTGTTGAAGAGTACCACCAAGAGATGGAGATCATCATGATTAGGGCCAATGTTGAGGAAGACATGGAAGCTACCATGAGAAGATTTCTTGATGGTTTCATACCAAATTACTTCCATTGTAGAACCGCAAAATTTTCTTGACATGGATGAGTTGTTACATAAGGCCATTATGGTAGAAAAGCAAATAAAGATCCAAAATGGTGCTGGGTCGAGTTTTGGAAGAAAACCTTGAAGGAGTCCAAAACATTATTCAAATCCAAGGGAGACATCAAGCGAAAAGAGGAAAGTAAGCCTAAATTCTCTACTCCAAATCCCAAGGGTAAAAATGACTCTAAACCCTCTTCTTCTTCTAATCCTTCTTATAAAGTTAAGTGCTTTAAATGTCAAGGTTTTGGTCATATTGCTTCTCAATGCCCTAACAAAAGAACTATGATTTTACTTGAGAATGGTGATGTTGCTAGTGAAAGTAGTGACAGTGATGACTATGATGATGTGGCTCCATTGACGGATGCTTAGATGTTGATTGTGATCTTGAGGTTGGTGAAGCCCTTGTGGCTAGGCGTGCTCTTAATATCCAACCAAAGAAGATCTTGATGAAGAGCAACGTGAGCACATCTTTCATACAAGGTGTCTCATTAATGGTAAAGTTTGTAGCATGATCATAGATGGTGGAAGTTGTACCAATGTTGCTAGTACTTTACTCGTTGACAAGCTTAATTTGCCTATTTTGAAACATCCTAGACCATATAAATTGCAATGGCTAAATGATTGTGGTGAGGTGAAAGTCACCAAACAAGTGATAGTTGCATTTTCTGTTGGTAAGTATCATGATGAGATTTTATGTGATGTTGCACCAATGTATCTTTGGACATGTTTTGCTTGGTAGGCCATGGCAATTTGATAGAAAAGTTAGGCATGATGGATATAAAAATTGTTATTCTTTTCCTTTTCATGGTAAAAATATGGTGCTGAAACCTCTTAGGCCTATTCAAGCTTATGAGGATCAAGTGAGGATTGAGAAAGAATGCAAATTGAAGGCAAAAGAAAAGAAAGAGAGAGACGTCGAAAAGAAAGAAAAGGGAGAGAAAGTAAGCGAGTGAAAAAATGAAGAAAAGAGAGTGACTTTATTTCTTTGGAAAAAGTGAGATCAAGAGAGCTTTAAAATGTGAAGAATCTTATATACTTTTATATAAAGATGTTTTCTTAACTATTAATGAGCTTGATCCATCTTTGCCTTCTAGTGTTTTGTCTTTGTTGCGGACTTCAACGACTTATTTCGGAGGACATTCGATGGATTGCCCCTTTGAGAGGCATTGAGCACCGTATAGACTTCCTTCCGGAGCTTCAATTCGAATAGGATCTGCGTATAGAGCCAATCCGGAAGAAACTAAGGAGATCCAAAACAAGTTGAAGAGCTTATGGAAAAGGGCTTTGTGAGAGAAAGCTTGAGCCGTGTCTTGTGCGCTTATACTTGTTCCTAAGAAAGATGGCAAATGGAGAATGTGTGTTGTTGTAGAGCCATCAATAAAATCACGGTGAAATATCGTTACCCTATCCCTCGTTTAGATGATATGCTTGATGAGTTGCATGGTGCTTGTATATTTTCTAAAATTGATCTTAGAAGTGGGTATCATCAAATTCGCATGAAAATGGTGATGAGTGGAAACGCTTTCAAAACTAAGTTTGGGTTGTATGAGTGGTTAGTTATGCCTTTTGGCTTGACTAATGAACCTAGTACTTTCATGAGTTTGATGAATCATGTGTTTCGTCCTTTTATTGGAAAGTATGTGGTCGTCTATTTTGATGATATTCTAGTGTATTCTAGGAGTTTAGACAATCATGTGAAACACTTGCATGATGTGTTTGAACTTTTAAGAGAAAATAAGCTTTACGCCAATTTAGAAAATGTTCCTTTTGCATGGATACTGTTGTGTTTCTTGGTTTTATTGTAGGTGCTAAAGGACTTCAAGTTGATGAAGAAAAGTGAAGGCAATTAGAGAATGGCCAACTCCAAGAATGCGAATGAGGTTCAAGCTTCCATGGCTTGGCTAGCTTCTATCGGAGATTTGTGAAGGATTTCTCTACTATTGCAGCCCTTTGAATGAATTGGTAAAAAGAATGTGATTTTTAAATGGGGTGATTCACAAGAGGTTGCTTTTAATACCTTGAAAGAAAAATTGACCAATGCTCCTCTTCTTATTCTTCTGATTTTCTAAAGTTTTGAGGTTGAATGTGATGCTTCGGAATAGGCATTGGTCTTTGTTTTAATGCAAGATTCTAAACCCATTGCTTATTTTAGTGAAAAACTAAATGGTGCTGCTTTGAATTACTCCACTTATGATAAAGAGTTGTATGCTTTAAAAGGTCTTTAGAGACTTGGCAACATTACTTGTGGCCAAAAGAATTTATCATTCATTCGATCATGAAAGTTTGAAATTTCTAAAGTCCCAAGGTAAATTGAACAAGAGACATGCTAGGTGGTTGGAATTTATTGAAACTTTTCCTTATGTTATTAAACATAAACAAGGGAAAGAAAACATTGTGGTGATGCTCTTTCTAGGAGATACTCTCTTCTTAGCTCTATGCATGCTAGATTACTTGGTTTTGAGATGTTGAAAGGCATGTATGAATCGATTGTGACTTTGCAGAAATTTGGAAATCTTGTGAAAAACATGGTAATGATAATTTCTATAGATTTGATGGATTTCTATTCAAAAGGATAAACTTTGCATTCCATCTTGCTCTATCGTGAATTACTTGTTAGAGAGACACATGGAGGTGGATTGATGGGTCACTTTGGTGTTGAGAAAACTTTAGCTCTTTTGCATGAACATTTTTATTGGCCTAACATGAGAAAGGATGTTGTTTCTATTTGTGCTAAATGTATTACTTGTAGGCATGCAAAATCTAAGGTTCAATCACATGGTTTATATTCTCCATTACCCGTCCCCTCTCATCCTTAGGTTGATATATCTATGGACTTTGTGCTTGGATTGCCTAGATCATCTAGTGGAAAGGATAGTATCTTTGTGGTGGTTGATCGATTTAGCAAGATGGCTCACTTTATTGCTTGTTCTAAAACCAATGATGCTGTTCATGTTGCTGACTTGTTCTTTAAAGAGGTTGTAAGATTGCATGGGTTGCCAAAGACTATTGTGAGTGATAGAGATGTGAAATTTCTTAGTCACTTTTGGAGAACTCTATGGAATAAACTTGGCACTAAACTCTTGTTTTCTACTGTTGCACATCCTCAAACGGATGGTCAAAGTGAAGTGGTAAATAGAACTTTGACAACATTGTTGCATGCGATCATCCAAAAGAACTTGAAGAATTGGGAAAAGTGTCTCCCACACATTGAGTTTGCTTATAATCGTGCTCTTCATTCTTCTACTCAATTTTCTCCTTTTGAGATTGTTTATGGGTTTAATCCTTTGACTCCTTTGGAAATTCTTCCATTGCCTTCTAATGAGTTTACTAACTTTGACAGTATGGAAAAAGCTAAATTTGTGCAGGAGTTGCATGCTAAAGTTAAAGCCAACATTGAGAGGAGAAATGAACAATATGCAAAGCAAGCTAATAAAAGTCAAGGCGTGTCATATTTGAACACGGTGATTGGGTTTGGGTGCACCGAGAAAGGAGAGGTTTTGAAACAAAGGAAATCTAAGCTACAACCAAGAGGAGATGGCCCTTTTCAAGTTTTAGAAAGGATTAATGATAATGCTTATAAAATTGATTTGCCTAGCTCTATGGTAATGTGAGTGCTACATTCAATGTATCGATTTATCCCTCTTTGATGTTGCGATTCGAGGACGAATCTTTTCGAGGAGGAGGAATGATGAAGAACTATGGGCATGTGAAAGACAAGAAGAAAGCATCCATGGCGTGATTCGCCTCGAGGAAGCCTAAGGCGTGACTTGCATGGACATGAGCTTGCAAAAGGAGGCTTAGGAGCTGAAATTGGATCATATTTGAAGTCTAAATATTCAAGGCAAGGGATGAACGAAATTCCCATATCAAAGGCCCAACATTTAAGTCTAATGTTCCTAAAGATCCATTACAAGATGTTGGAGGCCCAATGACAAGAGCTAGGGCCAAAGCAATGAAGCAAGCATTGAATTGTTTAATCCAAGACCTTGAAGAGATAGAGCCCATATTGTTGAGTCGATTTCATCTCATAAAGGTTCAAGAGGCATTGTCTTACTCCTTGAAGCCCAACATAAAATGTCCAAAGGCCCACATGGAGTCCAATTGGGAGAACTCACTTAAAGTACCATGTGACAAGCATGTGCCACTTAAAAATAAGGATATGGACGTGATCCTATGGTCCAACATGTTGAGATCACATTTTATTTAGTTTCCTTTTGTTTCCTCTAAATAAGGTAATCTAGTCAACACCTTTATAAGTTTATTTTGTTTCTTTTTAGGATTGATTTGTTTCCTTTTATTTAGTATCTTCTTTAGGACATTAAGTTAGGAAGTTTTCCTATAAATAGGCACCCTCATGTACTTTGAAAGGGTCTTTGATTCGAAATAATATTGAGAGCTTTCTTGCTTTCTTTGTATTCTTTGAGAATACTTGACTTATCAAAGGAGTGGTTTTCCTTTGTGGCGTCCTAAGGTTAGAGTTCTAAGAGACAAGTTCTCTTAGGGTTCTTTCCATTGACCAACATTCTTGCTAGAGTTCTAAGAGACAAGTTCTCTTAGGGTTCTTTTCATCGATCAACATTCTTCTCACCTCCCATTTTCTTTGTGTTCTGTTTCTATCTTTTCAACTTTATTTCTTACGATTCCGTGTGTTTGCTTGATTCTATCTACTCCCGGGCATAGTTCCATCTTGTTGAAGGTTCTCTAGGACAAGTTCCTATTGGGTCTCCCATCACACATCCTCAGCTAGATTTCTATTTAGGAAAGCTGTCTTCACATCCATTTGCCATATCTCATAATCATAATGAGTGGCAATGGCTAGGAGTATCCTAATGGATTTAAGCATTGCTACTGGGCTGAAGGTCTCGTCGTAGTCAACTCCTTATCTTTGACGAAAGCCTTTAGCCACAAGCCTCGCTTTATAGGTAATTACATTACCATCCATGTCGGTTTTCTTTTTGAAAACCCATTTATACCCTATGGGTTTTATTCCTTCGGGTGCCTCAACCAAAGTCCATACTTGGTTTTGATACATGGAATCCATTTCAGCCTGCATGGCATGAAGCCATTTCTCAGATTCTAAACTCTTCAGAACCTCTTCATAGGTAGTAGGCTCATCATCTTCTATGAGCAATACGTTATTCTGTTCATTAACGAGAAATCCATATCTCTCGGGAACAGAGCGTATCCTACGTGACCTACGAATTTCGTGTGTTGTAGAAGGTTGAACTGTTACTTCATCTGTATGAGTCACAGTTTCAGGTTTAGGCAGTTGATCTGCGTCTGTTCGAGCATCTTGAACTTCTTCAAGTTCAATTTTGCTCCCACTGTCTTCTTGTAAAAGAAACTCTTTCTCTAAAAAGACAGCATGCTTTGAAACAAACACCTTTGTTCCTCGAAGGTAGAATTGATATCCCATTTTCTTTAGGATATCCTACGAACAAACACTTGTCAGACTTTGCATCAAGTTTATCTGACTGTATCCGCTTCACATAAGCAGGACAACCCCAAACTTTCAAATGAGTAAGATAGGGTCTTTTGTTAGTCCACATCTCATATGGAGTAACATCAACTGTCTTTAATGAAACTCTGTTTAACAAATAAACAGCTGTCTCGAGTGCATACCTCCAAAAGGATTTTGGTAACTTTGCAAAGCCCATCATTGATCGTACCATGTCTAACAAGGTTCGATTTCTCCTTTCAGCCACACCATTATGCTGTGGTGTGTAAGGAGGAGTCCATTGAGATAAATCCCATTATCTCTGAGATAATCTAAAAACTGTTGGTCTAAGTATTCCACACCACGATCGGATCGTAATGTCTTGATACTTTTCCCAAGTTGGTTTTCTACTTCATTTCTGAATTGTTTGAACTTTTCAAATGCTTCAGATTTGTATCTCATCAGATACAGGTACCTATATCGAGAATAATCATCGATAAAGGTAATGAAGTAAAGACAACCACTTCTAGCATGGATGGACATCGGACCACATACATCTGAATGTATTAGGTCTAATACTCCAGTCGCTTGTTCACCCTTTCCCTTAAAGGGCAACTTAGTCATCTTGCCTAATAAACAAGATTCACATGTGTCATATGATTCATAATCAAATGACCCTAAACTACCACTCTTGTGGAGCTTAGCTATGCGTCTCTCATTTATATGGCCATGGCGACAATGCCATAAGTAAGTTGATTTTAAATTATCTCGTTTAGGTCTTTTCGTATTATTGACATTCATAATTGGATGTGACGTATCTAATATGTAAATTTCATTGCATAATGTACCAGTACCATAAAGCATTCCATTCAAACTAATAGAACAACTATTGTTACTAAAAGTCAAATGGAAACCAGCTCTATTTAAACAAGAAACAGACAATATGTTCTTTGTTAAAACAGGTACAAAATAACATTCATCCAATTTAATTACAAGCCCACTAGGGAGTGGCAAAAAATAAGTGCCTACGGCTAATGCAACAACTCTTGCTCCATTTCAAGCAGGTCTATCTCTCCCTTCATAAGCTGTCTATTGTCCCTGAGGCCCTGCATATCATTGTATATGTGTGAGCCACAACCGGTATCTAATACCCATATGTTATGATCAGAAATAGTATTAACCTCAATGACAAACATACTTGAAGGAGCTGAGGCATCTGATGCCTTCTTCTGCTTCAATTCTTCCAGATAGACTTTATAGCTTAAGCCCAGGTGGCGGTCTTGCCACAATGGAAGCAAATTCCTTTTAGTGCAGTTTCTTTGGTTTTCTTTTTGGCTGCACTTCCTTTTGGTTTCTTAGATTTTTTCTTCTTTAGATTCTTTTTCTTGGAACCAGAAGAAGAAGAGTCCACCATAAGCACTTGCTTGCTATCCTTCTTGATAGCTTGCTCTACTGTCTTGAGCAGATTGATCAACTCAGGGAATGTCGTAGATATTTGGTTCATCCGATAGTTTAACACAAACTGTGAATAACTATCAGACAATCCAACTAGAATTAAGTCAACACTTAATTCATAATCCATAACAAAACCTAAGACGACCAACCTCTCAATATACCCATTCATCTTGATTGCATCTTGCTGCCGCAGATGAACTCGAGTCATCTTAGTAGTGAAGAGTAGCCTCGAGGTCTCGAACCTTTCAGACCGAGCTTGCTCATCAAACAACTCTCTAAGATGAAACACTATGGTATTAGCATCCATAGACTCATGCTGCTTCTACAGCTCTGGTGACATAGATGATAGCATAATGCAGGTAGTCATGTCACTGTCTTTGAGATGCTTACGATATGCTTTCTGATCCTCATCAGAAGCATCAACAGCAGGTGGATCATGAAGTGAAACATCGAGGACATAACCCAGTTCCTCAGATCTGAGAACAATTCTCAGATTTCTCAGCCAATTGAGAAAGTTGGGTCCAGTTAATTTGTTCGAATCCATTAGTGAGCGTAAATTCACACTGGAAGTCATCTTCAATCAACCTAAAGGGAGAGAGAGAAAGAATGTTAGAATATTAATATATGTATGATCATAAGGACTTGCATGACATGCATATGGCTCCCACTAGTTTCAAAGAATCCATAACCCTCATTACGAATCCAAGAAACATTATGACAAAAAGTCCTAGTGGGTCGATATCCGACATTACTAAAATGACCTTGGGTTTACCCAACAAGCCACCTTAGGTCAATCGGTAGGTATCGGTCATACCAATTGCATCATAGATATCCGACATTACTAAAATGACCTTGAGTTTACCCAACAAGCCACCTTAGATCAATCGGCAGGTATCGGTCATACCAGTTACATCACAGGTGCAATTATAGACTAGTGCTATCAACTCGTGATGTATGCACACACATTGGGTTATCAACTCTTGATGCACGTACATCTGATGTACACTATCCAATTTCGCCTCTGTCTACGTTAACCTTGAGTTTACTCAACAAATCAACGCTTCTAGTGAAAACCGACCCATTAATCCGAAAATCTTATTTTCATGGTTTGAACATATCCGTATAGAGTGAGCTTGGGTTTACCCAACAACCCGAACTCTATAAGAACTCTGGTTCTCCCCATATTAATGGAAGGCGTTAGTTTTCATATTATGTGTGAGGGATTTCAAACTCTGGTCTCATCTTCTTCTTCTCCAAGCTGTAGGATTATAGTCACCATGACTATATGGAATGATTTAGGACATTTCATCAATCACATTGAGTCTATACCTATAATCATCCATCATCCTACCTTTGCATGTATTAGTCGACTTGTGCATTTGTTAGTCGACTAATTTTGACTACTATGCACGAACTAGTCGACTAGTACATGTGTTAGTCGACTAATCTTGACTACTGTGCACGAACAAGTCGACTAGTGCATGTATAAGTCGACTACTTGAATATGCAAGTCGACTTATGCATGTGTAAGTCGACTTATTTTGGAATTGCTTTCTAATCGGCTAATTTCTCAATCCGTGTAGTTCAAATTCACAATACCAAGTGTAATATACTCTACTTTGATGTACCAATGAAACACTTTCATTGTATCATGCTTACCATATATAGTCATACTATACATGAAATACTTGAAATTGATGAATACACTACTATTCACTGAGATTTCCAAATAATTTGAGAATATCAAACTATCACCCTAAGTATCTCTAGGTAGTCTACACTTTATCAAGACTACTTCGGCACTGGTCACAAGACTTGTGACGGCCAAAACAATCAAGACAACGAAATATACTAACGAGACGCTAATGTGACACATTTGACATCCCAAAATTTTTGGAAACCCAATTTCAAGACAATCAGTTTGGAAAGCATACAACATCAATGTAACATATTTTTAATTACATTAAAATTGATTCAAGGCATTGGAATTGATAAATACACAATTTATCATTCCAAACAAAACAGCTCCAGCAATTTTCTCAAAACTGCCAAGCTCTGTCTTTTGCTTGAAAAACTCATTGAAACAATTTCAATAAATTCTGAGAAAATTACAGAGGTTACATCATGTTCACAACATTCTCTATAAAATTTTTCAGGATTTATTTCCAACAAAAACTCATCCAACCTCAGCATCAAAGCCAATGTAGAATCTGTGTTCCTCAACACAGTTATTCCCATCAGCACACAATAAATTCTCAAATAAATAGTAAATCACCTCTAAAACATTTTTCCATCCTCATAGACATTCCTAAACATCTTAGAGACATGCCGGTGAAAGAAAATCTGAAAAAACAATTTCTACAATTTATTCTCGAATTTATAAACATGCCTGTTCAAGGAATGTGCACAAACACAGCAACCAGAACATTAGGGAATAAATTAGCAAAACTATATCAAATCACATTGATAAATTCCTTCCTTCCACAGACAAATTCAACAAAATCTTATGAGCACATCTGGGCAAGAAAATTTTGAAAACTATATTTCTATACTGAATTCGAAATTAACACAGTCAACATGCATCATCGTCACAACCAATAGACAGCTCCGACCTTGTTATGATTTCTTCGTTATATATGACACAAGTAGCTCTGATACCACTGTAGGAAAATCCCGGTGAGTGCATCACATGCACATGGTGCGGAAAACAAAATTTTTTATTCCGGAATCTTCCCGAAAGCCAGGATCCATGTGTCTATATAATAAAATCAAACCATAACGGCCAAAGGAGACCGTCTCTAACGGTATCCACGCAGAGATCGGAGAACCTAACCGGAACAAACCCTTTGACCCGGGAATAGTTATAACAAAGTAAAGACTGCTATATCTTACCTTTGTTCTTGGAGAGCTTGGAATCAACGATGAGAAGAAGGAGGATGAAACTTGGAGATGATGAAGATCGTTGATGAGAAGAGTGAAAAGCTTTTTTCTTAAAACCCTTTCTTCCTTCTTATATCCAACGATCATCTCCTCTTGCTCTTTCTTTAAATGCCATTTGTCTTTAACATTTAAAGACTCATTAAATGCTAAAGTGGACTTGCTTTCCACGTTAGGCATTATATATATATATATATATATATATAAAGATAAGTCTCTTCTCCTTCTTCCACGTTAATGACATATATATATATATATATATATATATATATATATATATATATATATATTAATTACTTAATTAATTAATAAGATATATATATATAAATGCTGAAGTGGTCCAGTCACACTGGGGTCGGTCCTACCGGGTCCCGGTATGAAAAAACTACCGGAAACCTTTTTCAGCAATATCGATGTCGCGATCTCATCGGGACATATCTCAATCTCATCGGGATCCATTTAATTCTATTGCTCTCCATTTATTGAATCTCTGTCCAAAACTATTTTACGAATTCTCTGAGTCACTCTTATGCGTGTGACCCATTAGGTTCCTGGTTATGTTGGCCACTTAGATTAACACTTAATCTGAGCAAGTCATGAGCGGTATCTAGCAACACATCATGACCCCCAATTGACCGGAAAGTAATTGGTTTGACGAATGAACATATATTCATCACGAACTATATCACGAACCTTTTCATAGACAATTACTGTGCAATTCGTCCTTCCACCATGCTATACCCTACTTGGTTATGAGTATGAGCAAAGTGTCAACTCTTACTAGAATGACTAAGTCAAATCTAGTCCAAGTGGTATTAGTTCTCGTCCTGGGACTCATTACTTTATATGTCACTAAAGACACTCTTCATGACATATGAACTCCGGCCAGAGATTTCCAAGTAATGACCCTGACAAGAGGCCATGGGTATCATCTTCTGCTATCACAGAAGTGGTGAATTCTCTATTGGCTACTCAATTACCTTCGAATACCTCAAGTTGCACCCAATCACCACCCTATGAGCGACTTGTAAGGCAACAAGGAATGGAGTCAAAGCACAGAATCAGTATCCAAGATATCCTTGAGTACCTCAAGTCTAAGGATATTTGCACTATTGCTATGATGAGATTATCACTGACATTAGAATAGGAAATCCATGTGATGATCTCATAGCAGGTCATCCAATGTACTTACTACCTCTAGTAAGCATTCACATCTCAACCTTAAATATCTCATATTTACAGTTTCTGAGATCTACTGCTTGATCAAATCAGGGAGCTTGAGATGTGCTAGTCTCTCCGGATTACCAATGTCCAGTTTCAGTAATCCTATGACTAGGGATAATTTAGATACTGACATAATTGCACATGATAGGAATCTCAGTAGTATGATCACATCATAATTTCCTTCATACTATGTCATATATCATGGACTTCATTAATTTGCTTATAGATCAATATGAAATAATGAACACCAAATTAATGAAATATGTCTTTCTTTATTTATTCATAAAGTCTATACACAACTTTGTACAAAACGCGCTAAAGGCGATTGCCTTTAGGGCACTACTCTAATACAAAGTCCCTAATAGAAGTATAAAGAACCATCAGGGAAAATATTTTATTATAATCAATCCTATAACGTTATACATATTTGTTCACTATTAGTAAAGTTTTGAACATTTTTCTTTCTTGCGTAATGAATCCACCTCCTCCACTATTGCTTTCGTCCATCTATCTTTCTCCTAATTGTTCATAACCTCCTGAAAAATACTTAGATCCTTATTGCTTATAATGAGTGTGAATGATATTGAGTCTTTGCAACTATATCTACTTGGTGGCATAATCAGGAATGATATTTTTGGCTCAACGCAACCCAATATAGCCTAAACACCTCCACGAAAAGAATATAATTTTGGTAACAGTCTAAGTATACTCAAACCATATGTCTTGAGTCATGCTTGGTTTTAAATTAAGCTCGGGCTACATGTAATAAGAGTTAAGTTAATCCTGGCTAGAGATAAGCCTGACCCATTACCACCCCCATGATTAATGGTACACCTTATTTTATTTGTGACTATAATATGTTGATGCTCTTCTCTTGACATCGTTCTTAAACCAGAATCCTTTTACAAGACTACTCCAAGTTGACCTAGTTCCCTTTGTTTATGTTGATCTTAACATATCCTTTCCATATAATTTCCTTAATCAATATTACATCCCTACTTATTACCATCTATAGTGTTGGGTCCTAACACTTGTATCCCTTTAAACATTTAGGCCAAAAGTACATTTTGAACCTCAACGTTTGTGTCAATATACAACTTTAATCCTAAAATTTTGAAGATTTCAATTTGAATCCTAACACTTACAAAATGTTCAAAATAGACCCTAAGTAGATGAAAATTTTAACAGAGTTAAATATTCGTGAGTTAAATATCATGTCAGTACTGATGTGACATTATTTATTATTTACAAATCCAAAAGTGAGCTCCTTTGCCATATGGTAGAGTAGGACCCTTTATATAAAATTATAAGAATTTATTTACATTAATTTATATTAGTACTAAATTAAGGAATTCACTAACTAGGAATTCAATTCTTTTGCAATAAAAGTAAGGAACTATCCTTGTTGCAAGAATCACATGCATTCTTATATATGCGTATAAACTAAGTTGAGTTCCTAAAACCAACTCCTTCCTCCTTATACTTAGGATCAATCTCTTGATTTCTACTACTACCCCATTATTTAGTTGAAAACTTTATGGGGTTTATATGAATCTCATATTTTTTTTCTTTATCTGTTAATGAAAAAAATAAACAATCACTATAAGATATCATACCATAAATGTTCATTGAAAACTGAAGCTAAGGTTAAGCTTTATCGATTCAAGAAGCTCCCTCTACAAGTCCTAGTGGGAATCCTCCTCCATGACGCACGCCACTAGATAGCCACTAAAATCTAAAAACCTTTTTGAATTCAAGACCATGTCCTAGGCCTAAAGTCTCCTTGGGCCCTAATGATTTAATACTTTTTCTTGTGGTACCGCCTCTTTAATTCCTGAACCTAAGTCCACCTTTGGTGCCAGATTACGAATTTCATATATTGGAGTGCTAGACATTTATCCACACTGACAACAACTTCCTTTTATACTTTGTTCTCTTGCTATATTACCAAAACATCCTTCCTGACTACTATTTCCAATTAGTGAATTCCTTAATTAAGGATCGATACAAATTAATGTAAATAATTTTTCAATTTTATATAGTTGGTCCACTCTATCATATTATAGTGAAACTCACTTTTTAAGTAAAATGATAAATAATGTTATGTCATCATTGATGCGACATTTAACTAATAGACATTTAACTCTGTCAAATTTTTTGTTTACTTAGGGCCTATTCTGAATATTTTGTAAATGTAGAGCTTAAATTAAAAGCTTCGAAATGCTATGGTTGAAATTGTATTATGATGTAAATGTTGAGGTTTAGAATATACATTTAGCCTAAACCTTTAGAGTAGCGAATGAAAGTACACTTCTTTGATTTTAAATCAAACTTAAACCTATCATCATTGAAAATATGAATGTATGTAAGACATCTAAATATCTTCAAATTTGAAAGACTGTGTTATTTCCTTACCACACTTCCTTTGCACTCGTTCAGTGATGTCCAGAGTGATCTTTTGAAGAGGTAACATACCATACTCACTACTTTCACTTTTAAAAAATTAGGGAGCCATGTATTCATCTTTAAAAACTTGTCCCTTTCAGTTATGATTCTAGTTATCCTTTACAAAACACCATTATGTTATGGCATTTTCCAAACTGTACAATATCTTAGAATTCCATACTCTATATAGAATATCTAAAATTGCGAGCTTACATACTTAGTATTGTTGTTTGATCTTAATTACTTTATTTTTCTTTCGATCTAATTTTTTACCTAGCCTTCTATGCCTTGAACTTTGAAAGACCTCAAAGTTATGCTTTAATAAATACACTGAGACTTTCCTTAAAATTCTTTAATAAATCTTATAAAGTACTGAAAAGTATTTGATTTTGTGCTTGTCCATCTTAAATGTCAAAAATATACAAAGATCTAATTTATAATATTTGATGCCCTTTAGTAGGCTCCGTTTGTGAAGTTTTGTCATCTTTCACTCACTGATATCACCCAGTAGCACATGTTATAAGCCAACACTATCATCATCTAACTCTACTACCGTAACCTATTTATGTACAACTATGTTCTCTATTAGTTTGTGGATGTTTCTTGCTAGCCTTGGACTTTTTTTTTATTATAGTCAATGCACCATTTATCATCTTAATATTTTCTCTGTCAATTATATTGTCAAAAGCGCTCACATGTAAGGTGTCCAAAGAGATCAAGTTCTTTCTCAAATATGACACATTCGAATATTGCATGACATCCTGACAACAACATCAAACATTTTGATCATAACCTATCATATTTTGATGATTTCTCAAGTTTTATCATCCTAAATACAAATATACCTAAGTTACTTGATTTGTTTAACACAAACCAATCCTTATTTAGTGTTGTATGATGTGAGAATCTTGTATTCTTAATCTATGAATCATATAGTTGATGGGTTCAAATGTAAAGCATATTAGTATAATTTAAAAATCATCAAATTTCCTCTTGTCATCATGCCTTTTCTTGTTTAGACAGTCCTTCCTAAAATCTCCAGTTTGCTCGCACTTATAGTATTACACTGTTTTCATACCTTTGAAGTTAGATCAAACTCCCCTTTGACGAGTCACGTTTATACTTCTTCCTCTTACTATCATAGTTTCCCCTTACATATAGTCCTTCAACTTGAGAGCTTTCGCTAGTATTAAGTCTCTATTAGATGCGAGTCAATAACTCAATAGTCATGTCTTTCACAAAAATTGTCTTCTAATATGAGAGTAGTCATCGAAAATTCACATGATGTAGGTAAAGAGTAAAGTAGAATCATTGCTTATCTTCATTCGTTATGGTCACCTAAAGTTTTAACAAGTTACTGAATATTTGGTTGAATGTATTGATATGTTCTTCAAGTTCTATTCCTTCGTGCATCTTCAACTTGTATAGTCTTACTTTATATACAACTTATTTGTGAGAGACTTTCATAAGTATTAACTCTATTTCATATATATACAAATGCAATCTCTATGATGTCGTACATGACCTTGTTTGATGTAAAAGTTTTATTGTTCTAACCGATTGCGCATGTAACTATTCCTAATCGAGCTCATCCAAATCTTTCAACTTATTCTCTTGTAGCCCCTTTGGCATACCTTGTTGCATCAATAAATTCTTCACTCTTCATTGCCTTATTTTAAAATTGTCTGTTTTTATTAAACTTTTCCACTTCATACTTTGCAATTAAAATCATTGTTACCTTATTTATACTATGATATTACTTATTGAGAAAATATAGGCTAACAAGAATAGAATAGAAAGAAAACAATAAGAATATAAGAAGATTTCTAACGAGGTTCGATTAATTAGGTGTACTTATGTCTTTGATAGCTAATAACAACAGATTTTCTATAGAAATAATTTGAAGATTATATACTATATATAGATATATAGACTAATTTTATACAAGGATAATTATATGTAGTCATATAATACAGACTTATACAACTTGCCACTTTACTAAATTATTCTAACTTAAAACATTATTCTAATATGGAATCTTTCTAGCGTTACAACTTCATCAAAAAATACATTTCCATATAAAGTTGATTATTATGTACACGGTCTTAGATATGGCCATATTCTAGGTCGTATATTTCACTATCTTTTTCAAAAACATGGACACAGATTCTAATATGCTCGTGCCCCCATGTTTTAGATCTTATTATTTTTCTGTATATATAAACATAAGCTTCAATACGTCTGTGTCCGAAATTGTCTTCTTCAAAAAATCCTCTATCACATAAATATTGTCGTGTTGTAATCTATATTTTCACCTTTAATTTTCGAAAAACACGTTCTAACAGAGCCATATTTATCTAAAGACTTTTGAAAAAAAAAACTAATTTGCTTTTCAAACGTTCAAAATTGTATGACCGTGTATATAAAGTTATAAACCATTCACAACGGTTTCTTATTATTATCCAGTCATCGGACTTGGAATCATGCCTAGGGCTTGCCAAGTGTAAATCATGCATTAACATCCTGACAGTGAGTGATTCCATCTGAACGCCAGGAATAAGTCATTCTTGACGGTTGTGATATTAAGGTTGTCTGTTACCTTCAAATTACGTGAACATGTCATGTTGGTTGTTGGCGTAAAGGCCTAGTCATGATAATAAATCTATGCCTGGTCTTGATTCGAAAAATACACATACACTTGCCGCATGTCCCCACCTTAGGCTCCGGAATTGCTTAGTGAAAAAATAGGAATGATCTGGTTTGACATGGCATTCAACATTCAGCATAATCTATTCTTTTCTTAACCCGTTTGATGTTGAGGAATTAGAATAATGCTCGGCGACGCCAATCTGCAGTGGCTTGTAATGTCCTTTCTGCTCCTCTTGTGTGGCAGAAACCACCAGCTGAATTTATTAAAATCAACACAGATGTCGCTATTTTTAAAGAGTTGAGGAAGACAGGTACTGGTTTTGTAGTTCGGAATAGTAATAGAGATTGTATAGCTACTGGTAGCAATATTTTTTCGGGAGTGTTAGATCTGTCAACAGTAGAGAGACTGTAGCTATTCGTGAAGCATTAAGCTGGGTGAAATTGCAAAATCTACACTCTGTTATTATTGAATCAAACTCGCTCTTGGTTATTCAAAGCTTTCTTTCGGACAGTAGCAATCGGTCAGAGATTGATTTCATTGTTAATGATTGCTTTTTTTTTAGTCATTCTATTAATGATATTCATTTTGATTTCTGTAAAAGATCTGCGAACGGTGTAACTCACGCTCTTGCGAGAAATGCTAGTTCTACGTCAGGTCTTGTTTATTGGGATTTATCTTTCCCTCCTTGTATTTCTTCACCTTTAGTTGCGGACAATAGTTTTTAATGAAGCTTTCCTTCTTTTGATTTAAAAAAAAAACCATAAAACGCTAGGTCTAATTAATTCTCAGAACCTGGATGATAATTGAAGTACAACACGTCATGTTTTGAAAATCGGACTAGATCAGTCGGTTCGACCGGTTTGATCGGTGACCGATCGGCTATCCGGTTCGGTTCACTTTTAAAAACCAGTTTTCAATTGAACCAGTAAGAACCGGTCAAAACTGGAATCGGTCCAATCTCTGGTTCAATAAATTTTTTATTTTTTATTTTTTGGGTATATTTTTGTATTTTTTAATATTATTAATATTATATCCAATTAAATATAATTATTGCATAATTATAACATCATATTGGTTCGATCGATAATTAAATTGGTCGAATCGATTAAACCAATAATTAATAAAACTTCCAATTTAATGTCCAATTCGAATTTCAAAAACACTGATAACACGGTAATAGCTGAAGCGTGGGAGCGATACTTGGACAAGAGACCTGACGTTGTAATCGTAATATTGGCCAAGGAGCTAAATCATTTGTTGTACATTGAAGATGACACTTCATTACCACCGTAGAATACCATCACGTGTCAGCTTGTTGTTTTGTAAGTTGATAAGATGGTTTTTGTCGGCCACCCAACTGCGCATGCATGGACACTTTCAATCGTAGACTACCACGTCTAGTGTAAGTCATGCTTCAGTTCATATTTCCTTCTCTAAATGTATCGTGTCTCTCTAAGTGTATCGTGTCTTTTGTAAACATAATCTCATGACAGGATTTAAAAATTCACGTAACTCACATGTATATATTTATATATAAAATTCTATTCTTTTTATAGACAAGGAGTTTCTAAATATTAACCTTTCTCCACTGCTCAATAACGCAGAAATGATTTATAGACGCAAGCTTTTTATCTAGTCGGTCTCTTAAATTTTCAATCTAACTTTTCGTACGAGATGGTATTTTATGAGAGGACAAAAATTATTAGGCAGAGATAGAATCATAATATACTTTAAAAAATGACAATCATCAATCAATTTTAAAACTTCCCATTATAATGTGCTAAAAGTTCTAAGACTCATTCATTAAATTATTAAATATCCCTTAACTGTCTTTTTAACATATGAGTCACTTAAAAATTTATTTCCGACATTTTCTCAATTTACTTACATGATTTTATGGTCTATTTGATCAATAATTTAAATAGTCATAATATACAATAGTCATCATTCATATGTACGAGTATCATCAGTAATAATAATCAAGTTTAAGACTAACAAAGTTCATAAAGGTTATTCACCATTAATTCAACATGCTTCCTTCCTGTATCGCTATACTAGTCATTCTCCATAATTATGATTATAAATGGAAAGCACATAATGGGATTTACCATTCAATTCTATTTTTAACAACATATATTGCAATCAAATACATACAAAAATTACAAAAATTAGAAATAATACATTCAATAAAGCACAAAGAGTGTCAAATATATAATAAGAGCCAGTACAATAGTACCCTCTACTAATCATCAGAACATATAACATATAACATGTAACATCCTATCCTTGAGGGGAATGGTAGAATAGTCATTTGGAACGGGTTCTGAGTGTTTAAGATTGTCTTGACGTGTTCATGCATACACATACACGTAAATAGTGACTTTTGCACACGTAAATGACTGTACATGCATTCATAACATTTCTCGGTATATTTGGTCATAAATGTGATTTTTTGTGAAAAATATGATTTTTGTGCTTGAAAATTTAATTGGAGTGGGTCTTTGTGTGTTTTAAATTTTGGAAATGTTGGGTCCGGGCCCCGGATCCCCATTCCAGAGGCGGCCCCTCGGTTCGCGCCGGCGACGGGCGCCCCATAGCGTCGGACCCGATCCCAACATTTACACATATACATAGACATAGTTCGATCATAATTCGCACACAACCATCCTCATACAATCCAGCACTTACACGTACATTTAAATCATGAATTAAACTCATGCCAGTACAACCTGAAGACATTTAACAAGTGTTCAAAATCATCCAAAATACAAAATAAGTTTCAATCCAAAAATACATGAAAATACTCTATGATAATATGCTCGGAGGGCCAACCAAAATACGAACTTAAGGCAAAGCTCCTAATTAGCTCGAAGTTTCCGATGCCTCGCAAGCTCAAAAATCGTCCTGCTTTGCACCTGAGGAGGGAAAGTAATGGGTTGAGCTACACAGCTCAGTGGCTAATATAATTATAGCTATCGACAACTAGCACAAATCCCAGCATATGAATGTATATATATTATATCTACACCGACATCAATTCAAGCACTCACATGCTAATCAAACAATTGACGCATTCAATATAATTAATTCAATTCATAAATATATCACAAAGTATGCTTCACAATGCATAATTCACATATGCAATGCACATCACAATGGCTCGAGGGTTCCATGAAAACAAAAGGGAGAAACCGAAGTTTACACCCTGAACGAAATGAGTCCATTCGGATCTCATCGGCCACAAGTAGGCAGCCGGGAGAAGGCTCTTGTCTACGTGCACGTGACGAACAAAATGGTTCCACTCTCGCCCAAACAAAAGCACATAATCATTTTATCATATGGTATTCTTTCATATCTTGCATTTAGTCAAAATGCCATGATCGAAGTCGAGGCATAACATGCTCAGAATCAGAATGTAATGCTATCAATTCCTATGATTCTTTCAAAATATATGAGATCAAAATCATTCAATTCATCATATTTAAACACGCATAACATATAACATATATTCATACATAGGCAAGAAATTGCCTAGCCACACAATAACTATAAATATATTACCCACCTAAGATCGCTTGAGTCGTCGACTCACTGGTGTCCTTCCTCTTACGATGGAATCGGGTCAGCTTGGTTTCCTAAAACAACCAAGTTTCCATTCAATCAGTATCTACAGAAAATATTCAAAGCTTGGCAATTCAAAATAAAGCGCTAAAAGTCTACATTCGACTTCCTCCTAAAATTTCGAACCCTTCGAGGCAATTTTCGAACTTCCCTTTTTCATACATCTTGTAGTCCTTATTCTCTGAATCACAACGACTCCAAAATTACCTCAATTGGACATCTACACCAAGAGATATGTCCAAAAGACTAAACATTTCACTTTTGGATAACCTGGGGATCGCCGCGACAAAGGTTCGCTCGTCGCGGTGAACGACCCAGCTTGCCGCGGCAAACAACATGCCACTCGTCACGACGTTCACAGCGAACTCGCACGTCGCGGTGAATAAACATTTATTCGTCGCGACGTTGCTTCCCCTTCTCGCACGTTGCGGCGTGTTCATACGCACGTCGCGACGTGCGGGTCTGGAGCTCGACTCCGAAACCCAGTTTTTCTGCATTTTCAACTTCAATCTTTTTCCAAACTCAAATGCATCACATCTAAACCTTAGATAAAGTCTTATACCACATTTCTAACCCATTAACAACTCAAAATCAGTCACAAATGCATCAACCCAAGAAATCTCACCATTTTTGCCTTAAAACCCTAAAACCTTCGATTCTAACACATTCAAGCCATCTTAGGTTTTAATCTAGCCACAAGACAACGGGATGAAGATAAACTTACCCGGAAACTGCTTCAAATGGTCGGAAATTGCTGAAATCACAAAACTCTCCCTTCTCTTCTTCTTCCTTCACCTACGACACACTCCTCTCTTCTTTTCTTCTTTCTTTTCTTTTCTTCCTTCTATTTCTTCTTCTAATTCTTTCTAACTCCTTCACTTAAGTTTAAGGGATGGGTAAAGACCATTTTACCCTTCCGAGCCAAACCTTAACCTCACCAACCCTACAATCTTCCCGAAATGCCCTCATAAACTTTTACCCAATTTTAATCATCACTTAACCACAATTAAACCTTAATTATCCATAATATGCCCAATTAACTCAATTTAAAGCATAAACTCTTAATTAACCTAATTCATACTTAATGACATCATTAAAAAAAATTTTAGGGTCTAACATTTCTCTCCCTCTTAAAAGAAATTTCGTCCTCGAAATTTACCTGAATCATTAAAGAGATGCGAATATTTTTCCCGCATGGCTTCCAATGGCTCCCATGTAGCCTCCTCTACCGAATGGTTCCTCCACAGGACTTTGACTAACTGAACTGTCTTGTTCATGAGGACTTTTTCTTTTGTGTCGAAGATCTCCACTGATTGCTCCTCATAACTCAGATCATCCCACAACTATACCTCACTAGTCTGAATGATGTGAGAAGGATCCGATCTATACCTCCTCAACATGGACACATAGAAGACATCATGAATCTGCGCCAATTCCGGAGGTAATGCCAATCTATAGGCGAGTGGTCCAATCCTCTCAAGGATCTCATAAGGACCTACATACCTCGGACTCAATTTCCCCTTCTTGTCGAATCTCAATACTTCTTTCCAAGGAGACGTCTTAAGGAACACTTTCTCACCGACTTCATACTCCATCTCCTTTTGGTGAGCATCAACATAACTCTTCATCCTATCTTGTGCTGCCTTAAGCCGTTGTTTAACCAAATTGATTTTCTCAACTGTCGTCTGAATCAATTCTGGTCCTTCCAATTGCCTCTCTCCTTCTTCATCCCAACAAATCGGAGTCCTACATCTCCTCCCATACAAAGCCTCATATGGAGCCATCTGAATGCTCGAATGGTACGAATTGTTATAAGCAAATTCGACCAACGGCAAATGCTTATCTCAAGCTCCTCTGAAATCCATCACACATGCCCTGAGCATTCCCTCAAGAGTCCGAATGGTCCTCTCAGATTGACCATCCGTCTGAGGATGAAAAGCCGTACTAAAATTCAACTTCGTCCCCAAAGCTTCCTGCAAACTGCCCCAAAATCTCGAAGTAAACCGAGGGTCCCTATCTGACACAATCGAATCTGGAATCCTATGCAATCTCACTATCTCATCAATGTACTTCTTTGCTAACACATGCAAAGAATCAGTCTGCTTGATCGCCAAAAAGTGAGCTGACTTGGTCAACCTATCCACAATAACCCAAATGGCATCATGCTTCCTACTGGTCCTGGGCAATCCTATCAGAAAGTCCATAGTCACTCTTTGCCACTTCCATTCTGCGATGGACAATGGCCTCAACATGCCCGAAGGTGCACGTGTTCACCTTGACTTCGACACACTAGACACTTCTCGACAAACTCGCTACATCCCTCTTCATGCCTTTCCACCAAAAATGCTCTCTCAGATCTCTGTACATCCTGGTGTTACCCGGATGTATGGCATAAGGCGCATTGTGTGCCTCATCCATAATCTCAGCCTTAACCTCCTGCACATCAGGAATACACAACTTGTTCCCCACTGTCATAAGCCCATCATCCCTCACTACGACTTCTGAAACCTTACCCTTCTGAATTTCATCTCTGAGTTTGCTCAAATCCGCATCTTGAGCCTGCAACTCTATAACTTTCTCCCTGAGTATCGGTCTCACTCGGAAATTAGCGAGAAGACACTCCGACTCCTCCTGCTTCAAGCTTATCTTAAGCTTGCCCATCTCTTCCAATAAAGGAAGATAAACCGATCGAACATGCGTAATCGAAGACTTCCTACTCAAAGCATCCGCCACAACATTGGTCTTGCCCGGATGATACTCAATCAATAAGTCGTAGTCCTTAAGCAACTCAATCCATCGTCGCTGTCTCAAATTCAGTTCCTTCTGGCTCAACAAATACTTCAGACTCTAGTGATCGGTAAAAATCCTCGTCCGAACTCCATACAGATAATGCCCCCAAATCTTCAAAGCAAAAATCACAGCTGCTAACTCCAAATCATGCGTCGGATAGTTCAACTCATAAGGCTTTAATTGCCTCGAAGCATAACCAATTACCCTATCTCCCTGCATCAAAACACAACCGAGACCCTTCATCGAAGCATCACTGTATACAGTATAGCCCTCATCTCCCGATGGCAAAATCAAAATCGGAGCACTCGTCAATCTGTGCTTGAGCTCCTCTGACACTTATCACTCTAAACAAACTTCTGATTTTTTCTCAATAACTTAGTCATCGGAGCGGCTATCATGGAGAATCCCTCCACGAATCTCCTGTAATAGCCTGCTAAACCCAGAAAACTCCTCACCTCTGCTACATTCTTCGGGGCTTCCCAACTCACCACAGCTTCTATTTTCTTTGGATCTACATGCACTCCCTGTTCCGAGATCACATGTCCAAGAAATGCAACTTCCCTCAGCCAAAATTTGCATTTATCGAATTTGGCATACAGCTCATGTCTCCTCAAGGTTTCCAAAGAAATCCTCAAATGCTCCTCATGCTGCTCGTTACTCTTGGAATAAACCAAGATATCATCGATAAAGACAATGATAAATTGGTCCAAGAATGGCTTAAAGACCCGATTCATCAAATCCATAAATGTTGTAGGCGCATTTGTCAATCCAAAGGGCATCACCAAAAACTCAAAATGCCCATACCAAGTCCTGAAAGCAGACTTCGGCACATCTGACTCCTTAATCCTCAATTGGTGATAACCCGATCTCAAATCGATCTTAGAGAAGACTCTCGCTCCTTGCAATTGATCAAATAGATCATCAATGCGAGGAAGCAGATACCTGTTCTTCACAGTTATCTGATTCAACTTCCGATAATCAACACACATCCTCAATGATCTATCTTTCTTCTTTACAAAGAGAACCGGAGCTCCCTAAGGCGAAGAGCTCGGTCGAATATACCCCTTCTCCAACAACTCCTACAACTGCTCCTTAAGCTCTTTCAATTCTACCGGAGCCATCCGGTAAGGCGGAATTGAAATCGGGGCTGTACCTGACAGAAGCTCAATGAGAAACTCAATTTCCCTAACTGGCTATAGTCCTGGCAATTCCTCGGGAAAGACGTCCGAGAATTTCCTGACTACTGGAATATCCTCCAGCTTCCCTCTATCTGCCCTGGTGTCAACCACATAAGCCAAAAACGCCTCACAACCTTTCCTCATCATCTTCTCTGCTGTCAATGCTGAAACAATTCTGGGCGGACTCGCTTTTCTGTCCCCAGTAAACACCACTCTTCTGTCATCACCCAAATCAAATTCCACTGTCTTTTTCTTACAATCCAAACGGGCATTGTACTTCTCTAACGTATCCATACCCAAAATCACGTCTAGTCCTCCCATCTTCAGTGGCATCAAATCGACCACTAGAAGTTCTCCATCAATCTGAATCTCACAACCTCTATACACTTGACTAATCACAATGTACTGGCCGATTGGAGTACTCACCATCAGCGGAGTATCCAATGGGCTCACGACCCTATCACACACGGGTTTACTCGAAGAAACAAACGAATAAGTAGAACCCGGATCAATCAAAACTAGCACATCATCAGCAAAGAGTCGAATCATACCAATCACAACTTCAGGAGCTATCTCTGCATCCTCCCGAGTCATCGCAAACACCCTAGCTGGTGCCTGCCCTCTCGGTCTCCCCAGAAGATTCACCCTCTTGGCTGCATCCGAATCGCCCACTTCATTGCGATCCTCGACCCACGCCTCGGCCTCCTGGATGCTCAGATCCGAGATCCTCTCTCTGGACGGCTGAGGACACTCTCTGGCCCTGTGTCCTTTCTGCCTACAGTTGAAACATGCCCCTGTCAATCGGTAACACTCTCCACCATGGAAATTACCGCAGTGCTCACATTTAGGGACGGATGACTTGTCCCCATCTCCCCTCCTACTGCCGCCCACCGTAGAAGCTTGGTGAGAAACAGTAGAAGTCCGCATCGACCTAGGTCGGCTCACACCACTGCTCCTCTCCTCTGACTGAACAGGGAAGCTCCTAGCACTCTTGTCTGGCATAGGAGTACTAGTGCTACCTCCTCTCCTGAACTGCTCCCTGCCCTTTCTCTTCTTGTTCACAGCACTTTTAATATTCTCAATATTCTCCACTCTCAAAGCTGCCTCAACCAGCTGTTGAAAATCACAAAAGTTCTACACAATAACTTTCTCTCTGATGGCCAAGTGCAGACTCGACTCAAACCGGCGACATCTAGCAGCTTCACTCAACCTCGATCCAAGCATACCGGATAGTCAGGTAAACCGCCGTTCAGATCACGATTGTCATATCCTCCGAGTAAGACTCAGAACTCCTCCGCTTCACTGAACATATACCTTAGATAGGTACTTCTTCTTATAAGCAACCACGAAATCCTGCCATGCCAACCCTACTGGCCTCATCTGACTTCTTGGTACAGTCTCCCACCAGTGAAGAGCATCTCTCTGAAGCAAGCTGGCAACATAGATGACTCTCTCGTCATCCTCACACTCCATCTGATCCAGCACTCTCTCAGTCTTTCTCAGCCAAGTCTCAGCTTCTTCTGGATCTGAAGTCCCAAAGAAATCAACTGCCCCATACTTCCTCAATCGGTTAAACCGTCTCCCCTTCTGAACTGGAGCTGAAGCAGAAGGCTGTGGCATCTAGCCCATAGCCTAAACAAATGCCTGAGTAAAGGCCCGGAACAACCTCGGATCCAAAGGAGGCACTTGCTCCTGCATAGCTGGCAACTCCTGAGTCCGCGACGGAACGGGCTCATTACCTAGCCCTACAGAAGCCTCAGCATTCCCTGGGACTACTGACTCATCAGTCCTCTCCTCCCTAGTCGAAGAGTCAGGTGCAGCAGATCCTTGCATAACTCCTCGCGTCCTTCTACGAGGTGGCATCGTACTCCTTCAAATGGAAATAGTAAGGATTAGCTACTGGTCAATCTACATATATGCATGATATGCATGTCAATTAATCAATGCAACAGTTAATCAAATATCAAACAAGTCGTCCTATATGCATTCTAAGCCAAGGACACTAAACCTAGGCGCTCTGATACCAAACATGTTGGGCCTGGGTCCCGGATCTCCATTCCTGAGGCGGCCCCTCGGGTCGCGCCGGCGATGGGCGCCCCATAACTTCAGACCCGATCCCAACATTTACACATATACATAGACATAGTTCGATCATAATTTGCACACAACCATCCTCATACAATCCAGCACTTACACGTGCATTTAAATCATGAATTAAACTCATGCCAGTACAACCTGAAGACATTTAACAAGTGTTCAAAATCATCCAAAATACAAAATAAGTTTCAATCCAAAAATACATGAAAATGCTCTATGATAATATGCTCGGGGGGCTAACCAAAATACAAACTTAAGGCAAAGCTCCTAATTAGCTCGAAGTTTTCGATGCCTCACAAGCTCAAAGATCGTCCTGCTCTATACCTGAGGAGGGAAAGTAATGGGTTGAGCTACACAGCTCAGTGACTAATATAATTATAGCCATCGGCAACTAGCACAAATCCCAGCATATGAATGTATATATATTATATCTACACCGACATCAATTCAAGCACTCACATGCTAATCAAACAATTGACGCATTCAATATAATTAATTCAATTCATAAATATGTCACAAAGTATGCTTCACAATGCATAATTCACATATGCAATGCATATCACAATGGCTCGAGGGTTCCATGGAAACAAAAGGGAGAAACCGAAGTTTACACCCTAAACGAAATGAGTCCATTCGGATCTCATCGGCCACAAGCGGGCAACCGGGAGAAGGCTCTTGTCTACGTGCACGTGACGAACGAAATGGTTCCACTCTCTCCCAAACAAAAGCACATAATCATGCTCATAATCATTTTATCATATGGTATTCTTTCATATCTTGCATTTAGTCAAAATGCCATGACCGAAGTCGAGGCATAACATGCTCAGAATCAGAATGTAATGCTATTAATTCCTATGATTCTTTCAAAATATATGAGATCAAAATCATTCAATTCATCATATTTAAACACGCATAACATATAACATATATTCATACATAGGCAAGAAATTGCCTAGCCACAGAATAACTATAAATATATTACCCACCTAAGATTGTTTGAGTCGTCGACTCACTGGTGTCCTTCCTCTTGCGATGGAATCGGGTCAGCTTGGTTTCATAAAACAACCAAGTTTCCATTCAATCAGTATCTACAGAAAACATTCAAAGCTTGGCAATTCAAAATAAAGCGCTAAAAGTCTACATTCGACTTCCTCCTAAAATTCTGAACTCTTCGAGGCAATTTCCGAACTTCCCTTTTTCATACATCTTGTAGTCCTTATTCTCTGAATCACAACGACTCCAAAATCACCTCAATTGGACATCTACACCAAGAGATATGTCCAAAAGACTAAACATTTCGCTTTCGGATAACCTGGGGCTCGCCGCGGTGAACAACATGCCACTCGTCGCGACGTTCACAGCGAGCTCGCACGCCGCGGTGAATAAACATTTATTCGTCGCGACGTTGCTTCCCCTTCTCGCAAGTCGCGGCGTGTTCATACGCATGTCGCGACGTGCGGGTCTGGAGCTCGACTCCGAAACCCAATTTTTCTGCATTTTCAACTTCAATCCTTTTCCAAACTCAAATGCATCACATCTAAACCTTAGATCAAGTCTTATACCACATTTCTAACCCATTAACAACTCAAAATCAGTCACAAATGCATCAACCCAAGAAATCTCACCATTTTTGCCTTAAAACTCTAAAACCTTCGATTCTAACACATTCAAGCCATCTTAGGTTTTAATCTAGCCACAAAACAACGGGATGAAGATAAACTTACCTGGAAACTGCTTCAAACGGTCGAAAATCGCTGAAATCACAAAACTCTCCCTTCTCTTCTTCTTCCTTCACCTACGGCGCACTCCTCTCTTCTTGTCTTCTTTCTTTTCTTTTCTTCCTTCTATTTCTTCTTCTAATTCTTTCTAACTCCTTCACTTAAGTTTAAGGGATGGGTAAAGACCATTTTACCCTTCTGAGCCAAGCCTTAACCTCACCAACCCTACAATCTTCCCGAAATGCCCTCATAAACTTTTACCCAATTTTAATCCTCACTTAACCACAATTAAACCTTAATTATCGATAATATGCCCAATTAACTCAATTTAAAGCATAAAATCTTAATTAACCTAATTCATACTTAATGACATCATAAAAAAAATTTTGGGGTCTAACAGGGAAAATTTTAGAAATTTTGCTAAAAATTTTTAGGGTACTTTTTCGAACTAGGAAAAATGCCAAGTGGCAGACTGATTGGTTATCGGTAGTAAAAAATACTGACCAATGACACTGAAAATTAGATACATGATTTTAAGAATTATGAATTTTAAGCCATTGGAATTTTGGGGTGAAATTGGACTAGAGATTGGAAGTGAATTGGAAGGAAATTAAGTGGGTATTTGAGAGGTTGACATGTGGTAAGTGACATGTGTCACTTGCCTAACATGCCACCTTATGTCTTTAAGTTATTAAACCAAGTGATTCTCGATGCTTCCTTAGAAAGAGTTAAAATCACTTTTAAAATGCAAGTTTTTCCTCCTCATCCGTAGCTTCTTCCTTGCTCCTCCTTCGTTGGTTCAAGCTCCACCCACACAAAACACTCTTCTTTGTTACTTGCTTTCTTTTCCTTGTTCATTAAATATCCAACCAAACCCTCACCCCCCTCAAGTGATGATGATTATCGTGTATGGTGTTGGGGGAAAGGAAGTGAGTTTGTGGTTTTTATGAAGATTTGAAGAAAGTGGAAGCTTAAGTAGGTAAGGTTGTGCTTTATGTTATAAATTGGAATTAAATGCATTATTTGTGATGGTTGTGAACCTAATTGCATGCAAATTGTGTTGGTATAGATGGGTATGAAATTTGCTTGTTTAATAGATGATTGATGAGTGTAGAAAAAGATTATTGAGTGCGTGTGCTGCCATTTGTGGACTAATGTTCAAGGATAGGTTGTGGTTTAGTTATGGTGGATATATGAAGTGAATTGAGTGTTGGTTGGTTTAGACATGGTATGGAAGATGTAGAATGTGAGTTAGGTTGTGAATCTGGAAACTTTGCTTTGCGTATGTTCCAATGAATTGGTCATAACTTTTTATATTGTTATGCTATTGAGATGAGGTTTGACTTGAATTAAACTTGCAAAGTTTGGCTAGAATTTTTATGAAGGAAGTGTTGTCCAATTTTGGCTTGAAGGATTCTGAATTTTGCCTTGAAAGTGGGCAATATGTGTAGGGTGAATAGTGCCATGTTTATGAGTCTATCATTAAAGACCTGAAACTTTAGGAAATTTTTCTAGGTTAAATTAGACAGATTTTACGAAATTAGTCTTCATGAAAGTTTTAGATTATTTTTTGATCTTTCCATTGATGTGAAGTATGTAATTTTGGACCGTGGAATGTGAAGTTATAATTTTTAGAAGTTTCTGTTACTGTTTGGCATGATCATTAGTGGACAGAAACTTTGAGTGGCTATTTGACCTGTTTAGAGACAGAATTGATTTTTGGGTTCTTCATGGAAGTTGTAGAGCTTCCTTTTAGATTTCCATTTATATAAAGTTTGTAAATTGTGGAGTTCTTAATCAAAAGTTATGGAGTTTAGAAGTTGAGATGTTGGTGGAGAAATGTGGTGATAGGTCGGCCAGAATGTGACGATCGGTCGGCCAGAAATGTGGCGATCGGTCGGCCAGAAATGTGGCTATCGGTCGGCCAGAAATGTGGCGATCGGTCGGCCTCCGCTGGTCTGCCAGAACGTGGCGATGCGCACGATCGTGACTTCCCATTTTGTTTAAGGAAGATTATTTTCTGAATACACTTCACTCTTTTGACTATATCTTTTCTGTCCGACATCCGATCGACTTGATTTTTGAAGTGTTGGATTCCTAAGACATCCCTATATCTGTCCATAGAAAATTATGGATTTTTTAGATTAAACTGAAAGAGATTGATTTAATCAAAGTGAGTTGGAAAATTTTTTGAACATGGTTCAGTATTTTAGTAAATTCTTGATTTGTAGAGATCCAATTGAGTTGATTATTGTTTCTAAATAAACTAGAGACCTGGGGCTATAAGTTATCTGAAAGAATCAAATTTTAATTCAGCCCTTAAGACTTTCAATTTCTAAATTGAAGTTGAGTACAGTGTTCAGTCTTAGATTAGTAGTAAGAGCTGAAAGTGTTTTAGCCATAATTGGACCTATAGAGATCCGAATTGAGTGATTTTAGTGTTTATGGATTCCTACTACTTAGGGAAGTTTTTCTTTCAAGGGAGGTTGCCTAGGTTACCCTATGTGGACTAGCTCATCGATCGGGAGTAGTAGACCCAAAAGATTTCAATAAGCATAAATTGCGAGTTTAAGGATTTTAGTGCGGCTAAACCCTAGGCATACTTGAGTTGTGATATTGGAATGATTTTTGTGATAAAATTTATCGATTGATACCGGGATAGTCGTGAACATGCATCGTACATATATGTGCGTCAATGATTATAATTGTGCAAAACTATTAATGTGTGTGCAACGTATTGAATGAATAGGTTGTGCACGCTAAGAGTTCACAGTCAAGTGTTTCCAGAATTTAGAAGCAAATGCTAATTTGAAGCGTACTGTGAGTAGACCAAGATGGTCTTATTTCACCCTTTATTCTATTTTGTATAAATTTATTACTGAATGGGTGAATAATGGTGGGTTTGAGGTTTGCTGTGAATGTGAATTCCGGACAAAAGGTCCGATGATTGTGTACTGGGGAGTTGGTTATAGAAGTGCTACTTGTATGTAAATTTGCGACCTATGTGCCTATGATGTGACTAATTGGGATACATGTGATTAATTGTGATACATAAATGTTGATTGTGACATATGCATAGGTGCATAGTAATATGATTAATTGTGGCATATGCATTTCATTCATGAATATATAACCAGATAATGAGAGTTGTGACCGGAGCAGCCACCGAGAGCTAAAAGCTCAACGATTATACTCGGGCCTCGAGTCCCACAGTGATTTAGAGCCTCAGGCTCAATAATTAATGTGCCCATATTGGGACAGTTCAGGCGCTCGGTCATAACACCAAAATAAATTGGAAAGTGTCACATGGGCATTTCATATTCATTTGCTTACATATATTTGATTGAGTGAAAGGCACATGCCTTATGCTTATGTGAAAAAAATGTGTTCTAATACCGGACTATGGTCTGATGACATGAGAAAGTGAGTAGATGTGACTGATGCATTGCATGGCATAAGTGTATGAAATATAATGGCTGTTGTGACCAGAGTCGCCACCGATCAAAGCTTTAAGCTCAACGAGTGAAAATAAGCTTCGAGCTTATAAGTGATTCAGAGCCTCCAGCTCAACGTTTAATGAGCCCTGTATCCTCCAATAGGATAAGGGACAGTTATTAATGAGCCCTAAATGGGGCAGTTTAGGCACTCGGTCACAACAAATTAATAAATAAAAAGTGAGTCTCATGTGCATTGCATCTGCATAATAGAAATATCGAATATGAATAATGTGAATGTGCAATTCTGTAAATGAGTGAATGTGAAATATTGTGAATGTGCACTATGAAATAAAGTGAGCTGTGTGAATATTGTGTTCTATGTCTGGGTGAGCCATTGATGATGGTCACTCACTGAGTTCACAAAACTCACCCAAAATTTGCAATTATTTTTCAGGACCCAGAAGAATACCCCGTTAGGCAACGGGCGTATAGCAACCACATATGAGTGAGAGAAGAGGTCAGGATCAGTTTGAGTCTGCATTAGTGTTGCACACTTCTGTATAAAATTATTTTCTAAATTTTTGTACAAATGATTAGGTCATTTTTGTAAAGTCAACGGACTGAATTGATTTGTATTCATAAAAAGGGCCCCCGTGGTCATAAGTTTTACTATTGATTGTATATGTTAATTGATTTCCGCATAGTGTATGTTGTGTTTTCAAAAAAAATTTATATTGAGTTTGGGTTGAGTGATGTCGCACGCCACCGTCGCAGGGCACAAACTCAGATATCACCATCGATGTCGGGTTTGGGTCATGCAGGAGTGGGGTGTTACATAACACTCAAAATCTTTACATGACTAGAGAACAATTTGGGCAGTAACTCCTTTGTTAAAAGGGTTAACAAACATAAGATTGATACTAACATGCTCTATTGGTACTTTGTGTTTTTGAACCTCCTCTTTAACGACAAAGTATTTTAGTTCCATATGTTTCGTACATTTGAAATACTTCTCATTCTTGGAGACGAAAATTGTTGCCTAATTATTACAGCAAATTTTCAGCAGCCTGGCTATACTGTCGATAATCCTAAATACTGAAACAAAGTTTCACAGCCATTTAATCTTAATCATGGCCTTAAAATATGCCACAAACTCAACCTCTATAGTAGATGCAACAATTACATATTATTTCACACTATTCTATAAGATGACTCCTCTAGATAACATATAAATATAGTCAAAAGTGGATTTCTTATATTTATACAACCATCAAAGTTTGAATATGAGTATCTAACCACCTCAAGGTGATCAGAACTCCTACAAGCAAGCATATGTTCTTTTGTTCCCTGCAAATATCTCAAAATTTTCTTTGTAGCTTTCCAGTGATCCATACTAGGATTACTTTGGTATGTCCCTAACATCTCCATTGCAAAACTTATGTCTAGTCTCATATATACATGTCTAAACATACATTAGGCTCCTAACTAGATATGCATATGGAATTGACTCCACTTGCTTTCGTTCTAAGTCACTTTTTGGACATTGCATGATGGTAAACTTGTTCCATTTTTTAATTAAAATGGGTGATGTTGAATACTTTTTCATCCTAGATCTCTATAATACTTTATTAATATATGCTTTCTAAGACAAACCTAACAATCCTTGTGATCTATCACATAATATTTCTATTCCTATCAGATATGTTGCTTCACCTATATCTTTCAGTTCAAAATGACTAGAGAGAAATTTCTTAGTCTTATTTAATAGACCAAGATCATTAACTACAAGCAAATGTCATCAACATACAAAATAAAAAATAAACTTACTCTTATTGACCTTTAAATATATACACTAGTCAACATTGTTTCTTTTTTAATTTCAAAGGAAACAATAATATAATTGAACTTAAAATACTATTGTTGAGAAGCTTGTTTAAGCTCGTATATTAACTTCTTCAGTTTACACACTATGTGTTTATTTCCAACCTTTATGAACCAATGGGTCTATATTGACTTCTTCCTATAAATCTCCATTTAGAAAGATAGTTTTTCACTTCCATTTGGTGTAATTCCAAATTATAATGTGCTAACAAAGCCATAATAGTTTTGTGTGAATCCTTCTTAAAGACTTGTGAGAATGTCTCGTTATAATCAATATCATCTTTCTGAGTAATTGCTTTAGCAACTAGTATTACCTTGTAATGTTCTAGGTTATTAAAAGAATTGCATTTGATTTTAAAGAAACATCAACAACTACTTCTCTTATAACTTTCTGGCAATTCTGTTTCATACTTTATTCTATTTTATATATTTGAATTCATCTTTCATAGAATCTAACCATTTATCAAAATTTTCACTATTCATGGCTTATGAAAAGGTCACTGGGTCATTCTCAATTCCCATTTCATTTTCAAACTAATGAAGATATACCACATAATCATAAGAAATAATTGGTCTTCTTTCTCTTTAAGACCTCCTTAATGATATTTGTTATAGTTCTTTTACTACAGGTTTATTCACTTTATGTTAAATTTCACTATAAATGGTTAGACACAGGCAAAGCAAGGCGGTCACCCGTTTACTACCTGTACCACCTACCATCCGGGTATGGGTTGATATATTTTTACCGCTTTTATATTTACCGTGCCACCCACCCGTTAATTTTATGGTGGGTCGGTCGGTTCAATCATGGTACCGTGGGTACCAAGAAAATTATTTAAAATAAATAATTATTTATTTATTTTAATAAAATTGACTTATCAAGTTGCTTTCCTAATTAAATGTCAATTTTGCTTATCTGTTGACACTTTCACTCACCGTATGGCGTGGCTTTGTCTTGTGGTTTATAAAACCAAAAGAAGAGGAAAAGTCAAGCACCTAATTAGCGACTTAGTTACTTGAAAGAGTTTTTATCGCAGATAATAGTAGATTAAAGTGTGTGGAGACTTTAGCGAGTTTAACATAAATTCGGTCACAGTCGGCGTTATGTCTTGAAACACAAGCAAAGTAATCTTGCAATGGAATTTCAATTAATATAATTGATTTATATTATTAACTTATTAATTTAAACTTGTTAAATAAGTTTATAAATTAAAATTTTAAAATGAAAATAAAAAATATAGCGGGTAACCATGGTTCACCCATACCATTGGGGTGGTATGGATTTTCAAAATCATTACCGCTTCTATAAATTTACCCACAACCTGCACTGTGTGACCTGCACTGTGAGACCCGTACCCATACCCAGACCACCCACCCGTTTGCCAGGTCTATAAATGGTGGGTTCATTAATTGTTATTCTTTATAATTATTAGGTGGTTCAATAATTTGTGAAACAAAACTTGCGTAGGTGTATAAGCCATATAGACTTGCACAGCTATAAGGACATCCATTCCTGTTTCTTGAATATCCATTTTATGTGGTGTTTCACTCCCATTAGTCTCACTATGTTCAATAAACTTGACATTAGTACTTTCCATAATTATTGTAGTATGCTAGGACAATAAAATATAAACCCTTTATATTTCTTTGGATATCCAATGAAATAGTTATTGATTTTTCTTGCATCCAGTTTCTTTTCATGTGAATTATAATATTTAATTTCTGCTTGGCAATCTCAAATATACAAGTGCCTTAACCTATGTTTCCTTTCAATCCACAGTTCAAAAAAAGCCCTTGAAATTGCCTTACAAGGAACCCTATTCAATAAGTACATGACAGTTTTCAGAGCATATGTCTACAAGGAAGTGGATAAAGATGAATTATATGTCACACTGCTAACTATATCTAACAAAGTTCTATTACGTCTTTCTATCACACCATTTTGTTGTGGTGTGCCTAACATTATGTATTACGCACTAATACCATATATTTTAGGGAATTTAGCAAAAGGACTAAGATTTTAACCATTTTCACCTTACTTACCATTATATCACCACTTCTATCAAATCTGACTATTTTAACCTTTCTGTCTAATTGCCTTTCAATCGCATTAATATATACCTCCAAGGTATTTACTGTATTATATTTATCATATAATAAATAAATATATCCATAATGTGAATAATTATCTATAAAGGTGTTAAAAATATTTTTCATTATTGAAAATAGGCACATTAAATGACCCACTCACATCAACGTGAATTATTTCAAGAGGTTGAGTGCTTATTGCGGCTTCTTTCTTTAATTTGTGCTTTATTTGTTTTCCTTAAAGACAATCCATATAAATGTTAAGATTAGTAAAATCTAAATCAGGAAGTATTTCATTCTTTACTAATCTTGGAAGTTGTTATTTAAAAGTGTGTCTTAAATGGTTATCCACAATTAAGTAGATCTATCATTAATCAAACTATGCTTGACACAAAATATTGAGATTCAAAGTCAACGAAGCTTTAACATGAAAATTGTCAAGGTTTAATTTATATAAACCATTATACAATACACCACTACTAATCAAGTGGTTATGTCTATCTAAAATGAAACTACAATTAAAATAAATATCTAGATCAATCAAGTTTAGATAAAGAAACTAAATTCCTAGATATACTAGAACATAAAAAGTTTCATATAAGTCCATATGATATCCAATATCTAGGATTGAATGATAAGTCTTGACAATTTCCATTGGAACTCTTATTTTGTTGCCCACATAGATAAATCTTTCATTTAATCTTATAGTTTGGGTTATAAAGAATCATGGTAATGTATTAGAAGCAAAAGCAATACAACCAGAATCAATCTACCAAGTATTAAAAAGAACTTCAGCAAGGTTTGTTTTAAAACATAGATAGGCACTGGGCTTACCTTTCTTCTCAAATCATGCCTTATGTTTAAAACATTCCTTTTGGAAATGCCCAATCTTCTTATAGAAATGGCATATGCATTGATCATGTTCCTTCTTGGGAACTTAAGAGGATTCTCCATTAACTTTTCAGGGGTCCCTTCACTTTCTTCTCATGCTTTTTTTAATCTTTCTTACTAGCTCCTTGATTCTTCACGTAATTAATCACTATAAGAAAATTTGGTTTTAGTGACATAAATTACCAATAGAAAATACTGATATTTCATCAGAAAAAATTTGGTGACAAAAATTACTGACAGAAAGATTCATAGGAGAAATGACCGTAGGTAAAATTTAGTGACAAATATTGTAAAATCATCGCTAAATTTTCTGATGGATTAAAATTGTGGTCGCTAAAATTTGCCAAGGAATCACAATTTCAATAACTAAAATTACCTATGGATATTGTAATCCCGTTGCTAAATTTACCGACGAAAAGATATCTTCCATGGGTAAATTGTCTATAAAATGGTATATTCCATAGGTAAATTACTGACAGAACTGCAATATCCTTAGGTAATCTTAGTGTTAATAATTTACCTAAGGAAGCCGTTTTCTGTCGGTAATTTACCTACGAAATATAGCATTTCGTTGGTAATTTTTCTACGAAAGATAGCTTTCTGTCCGTAATTTACCAATGATATTTTCAACTACCACTTCTCACTTCCCACTAGAATTTTCTGTTATTAATCTATCAAATTTTCTAAATTTAATTTCTTTAAATAATATAATATTGATTGATAATATAATGTAAAAATTATGCTAATTGATAATATAATATAAAAATTGTAATGTACAATAATAAGTATATTGAAATAATTGCAAATTATTCATACAAAAACTTAAGAATAGAAAAACATCAAGTACATTCACTTAAGTACCAAAATAATATAAATCTAAGCTATGCAGTTGGTGAAGGAGGATGATCTGACTCTTGCAATGAGTTATTTCCCTTCCCCTTTAACTCATCCATCTCATTACAGAGCTAGGCTAGGTACTTCATCGACTGTTGCAACTGAGTTACCAGCCTCTCTATTGTGCTCTCAAACTGAATGTGTCTCTCATTAGATATGGACCACCTACTTAATCCAGTTGTAATTGATGTAAAGGATTGCAAATAACAAGTGTTTGCAAATGAACCTAAGCCAAAATCCTTCCACGAAGGTCATTATCACTAACTGCATCAAGATATGTCTGACTCTCATCAACAATTTCAAAGTTCTAAGATTTTCGTTCAATGTTTTATTGTATTTGGTCTTGTCATTATAATTGTTTAAGTTAATAAGTGATAATTTTAAATTTTAAATTTAAAGAATAAATTTTACATATATTAAGTTTTCTGCGTTAGGTGTTGCAAAGGTCACATTGTCGTACTTCTTAGTGTGAGTTTGTAAAAAGAGTTGACGTAGTGTAGGCTTCCTACATCAGAATAAAGTGTTATAAATGAACTACAATTTACAAAACTTTTGACATTTTTCCTCTGTTTTTATGATATGTACCCCCTGTGAAACAAAAATATTTTCTTAACATCACAGTCATTCATGACACTAGACATTTATAACATTATCATTCTCTATAATACACATGTATTTTTATTCTAAAGTTCATACATCAAATTACATTAAAACCAATTTCATACATCAAAGTACAAAAATGAGAATATAAGTGTAAAATTTAGATACTTATAAGTTTCTTTGCATGCTCTTAGTGGGTCATAGATCCTCCAGTGTGTATGGGTAGACTCTCTCCTTCCGGTCCTCCATGTCTGTTTGCAGAATTACACCTTGAAATGGAGATTACCTCGGGTGTTACCCAATACTACTGCCAACGATTTCATATTTCTTTAGATATATAACGAGGTCATACACCATTCATATGTATCAAACTAATAAAGTCTCTATAATGTGCGCAAGCTCGCTTCTGCCATACATTATAAATGATAACATTAAATTTTGAATCCCAAAGGATTTCTTTCTGAACGAAAAATAACATACTATAAGTACTTATAAACTATAACATTTATTTAATTAATGTATAAAATTAGATGAATAAAAAAGATCAAAGATTTTTTTTTGTACTTGAAACTCCTGATAATAAAAATCTTTTGTCTTCTGAGATATATTCCTCCATATATAACTCGTCAATTTTATCCTCTCCTTGAACTTGGATGAGATATTTCTGGAGCACACTCCAGACCAATATTTTGAAACCCGGACCGGTCATCGAACCGGAGGCCTTACTGGTTACCGGTTTGATCGATTCAACCGGTTCAACCACTGGTCGAACCGGTGTGACGTCATAATTATGCAATAATTATATTTAATTATATATAATATTAATAATATTTAAAAAATAAAAAATACCAAAAATAAAATAAAAAAATAAAAATTTTATTGAACCAGTGGTCGGACCGGTCCAGTTTGATCGGTCGGACCGGTCAATTGACCGGTTCTCACTGGTTCAATTAAGAACTGGTTTTAAAGGATGAGCTGGACGGGATAGCTGACCGGTCACCGGTCGAACCGGTCAAACCTTTAGTAATAGGTTCAACTAAAGTGTATCGGTTGTGCACTTTTGTTCCAACATTTGGAGTTGGATCAAATCATTCACACTTAAATATCACACTCCGTTTTATTGGCAATGCAAGTTATTCAATTTCAAGTATTTCAATAATTTTACGATAGTAATCCATCAATTCTCCCTATATGTAAACCCCACTATTTACTGTTGTCATGCTATGACCATGATATTTTGTATGAAATTTGTATCTATTAATAAAATACAATAGATACGATTTAACAGTTCCCAAAGGTCCTTTCGTAAGATCACATATGAACTTGTTCTTTATTAAATTTTCTAAGGCCCACATAAAAAAAATCATATTAAATAGTATAATGTCGTTTAAACACTTTGATATGATAATTAAACCATTTCAATTATTGCAAATGAAAACTTACATATTTCTAGAACTATCAAGGAAAGTGTCTTTCAACTTCTTTATTGATATCATCTTGTGTTTTTTCAGGCATTAGCTTATGTAACCATTCCTTGTATAATCTAAAAGCATTATTATATATTTCAGTGGTGAAAAAAATTAACCTAAAAAACTAAATTATCAATTTCAAAATTAACTTAAACTTACTGCATGAAAGGTTAAACCTCTTTGGAAATTTAATAAAATGTAACCACGGGCATCCTCTATTTGTTCTTTTATTAACATTATTCTTGTTGAGTGTCCATATGTTTGTCCAGGATACGTGAAAATGAATAAGTTACTATCAACATCACCCGTTTCTTCCCTATCATCATTACAAGAAACTTTTCTTTCTCTTATTGGCACATGTTGCTCAAAATAATGTGAACAAGATATACTTGCTTCCTCTACTAAATAAGCATTACATATCGAATCTTCAACTCTAGCCTTGTTTTTTTACATTTTTCTTTAAGTGATGCAAATACCTACATTACAGATAAGGTTATTACAATTCTGTGATTAAAACACGATATAAGTTTTCTTTAAATATTAACTATAATTACCTCTCAAATGGATACATCCTTCGATATTGAACTAGATCAACAAGTTTAATCTTGTGTGCTAAATGTACAAGTAAATGCTCCATACATTCAAAGAAGCTTGGAGGAAAAATCCCTTCTATGTTTATAGATAACTAAAATTTCCCTTTCTAGTTTTTCCATTTAAGCCAACTTTATTTCAAATGATGTTACGCTTTTGAAAAATAAACTTAATTCTGTTATAGCTTCCTAAAGCTTAATTAGTAGCAACTCCCGAAATACAATTAGAATTATTCTTTACATAAACACATGACAATTATGACTTTTCATCGCAAATAAATTGCACTTTCTCATGTCCACACACCTTGCCAAGTTTGAAACATAACTATCGGAAAACTTTAGATTTTTCAACCATTCACACAAAATTTGCTTTGTTTTTGTCCAAAGTGTAACATGCTTTTAGATATTTACTTATGTGAAGATCTTTACCTAACTCATTCCTTTAACAAAAATTTTCAAATCAGCTTGTGATTTTGCATTGTCCTTTGTCCTCCCTTCAATGTTCATTATGGTGTTGAACAAATTGTCAAAAATATTTTTTTAATATACATCACATTTAGACTATGACGTATCAAATTAGTTTTCCAATATGGCAAATCACAAAAGATACTTCATTTTCTCTAACCAAAGTTTTTACTAATACCTCTATTAACTTCTTCAACTTCAAGTTCTATAACTTTCAGCAACCATAATTCATCAGTCTCTTGCAATATCTCTTCACCAGCTTTGTAAGGGGGAGGAGGTGTTTGTACCATTCTATTCTTAATGAACTTTTGTTTATTGCATCTAAATGAAAGATCTAGAGGAAGAAATTTCTTATGGTTGTCAAACTAAGATGTTTTGATCCTGTTAGGAAGATAAAATGCATTAAAATCATTGCCATAAAAAGGATAAGCCAATTTCGCTGTTGTGCTCCATCCAGACAATATAGCGAATGTGAGAAATCACTAATAGTCTACATCAAAGTTACTCTCATCCAAAAATTATGTGAGAAATCACTAATAGTCTACATCAAAGTTACTCTCATCCAAAAATTTTGTTTAAAAGACACATCAAATGTCTCAACACCAAATTCCTAAAGATGATGCAATTCAGATACTAATGGTTGTAAAAATACGCCAATTTTATACTTTGGATTTGTGGGCCTTAGCATAATCACCATCAAGAAAACATATGCCTCATTCATACACATCCATGAAGGAAAATTATAAGGAGTAATTATGATTGGCCATGATGCATATTGTTGGCCGGATTGACCAAAAGATTGGAATCCATCTGTCGACAATCCCAACTTAACATTTCAACTTTTGACTGCAAACTCAGAATGAGCGTTATTGAAATGTTTCTATGTGAGTGCATCTGATGGATGACTCATTATTCCATCTTCCTGTTCATGTTTATTATGCCATCTTATGTGAGATGCAGTAACATCAGAGGCATATAGTCTTTGAGGTCTCAAAGTTAGTGGAAAATAATACATCTGCTTCTATGGTAATAATTTTTGTTTCATAGTATGCTTTCTAGGTTTAAAACCTATATTGACCATAAAATTTGCACTCTTATAATTTCACATCATCTCCCTATAACAACATACATCCCAAATTGTAACAATCGATTTTTTCAACTAACAAACCAAGACCCCTAAAAAATTTCTTTATAATATAAAGATTATCAACCATTGTATGATTAGGAAGTAATGATTCATTATCCAAGCAAGAATTTTGTCCAAACTTCGATCAGAAATATGCCCTTCAGACTTTATGTTCAATATTCTAGCAATTGAAGATAATTGAGTCAGGGTCCCACAATTTGACCATAATTCTTGGTTAGTTAATTTTAGTAAGGAAAAAAACTTTTTAAAATTTAGGTTTGGTTCTTCTTAAAGATTTTCTGTATTTGCCTGAAAGGTATAATAGACTGCATCATAAATATTTGAGTGTAAATATTTTCATTTACACCCTCATTATTTGTTATAAAACCAGTCCTTTTTCAAACTCATATTGACAAGTTTACTTCATTACCTTTTGAGGTGCTACAAATCAATGGCTCCCTGTATCATATCCACTCAAAACAATTTGGAACAAACCTTTTTTCTTAACAAATGAAGATTCACTTCATCGATAGGAAGAAAACGAATATGTTTGTACTTTTTACACGGACATCTAATCTTTAGACCATCCATATATCCAGGTTCAGAACATACATATTCAATAAAAGCTTGAACTCCCCCACAAACTCAAGATTAATGAAACCATCCAGTGTTAATCATCTATACATTCAAGATCTATCAACATTATTCATTTATGAAAAACTATTATTTCAAAAAGTATTCCATAATTAGATATAATAATCATTATGGTAGTATCCATATTAATCTTACAGAACATTTAATCTTTTGTTTACACATTAACCATAACATAAGACGAAAGTATTGTATTATAGCATATGCTTTGGGATGCTTGATGTTCATTGAGTCCTTAGTGATGGCTAGGTATAAATCTTTTCATCATTAGATCCTTCATTTCCCCTAAGTTTTTACAAGTCTTTAACCATTTCCCCTCTAAATTGAAACCAACCAATCCCACAATATGATTTCACAATTAGAAAACTCATTCACAACCAATTCCACCTTCAATGCTTTAGAGTTTTTATTAAAAAAAATGTTTAAGAATAAAATCCCACAACCTTTGCATTGCTATAACAATAAAACCACCACATTTAGTAGAAAAGGCACTAAGAATGTACTTCGACATTTTTGTAAGCATCAACTCAAAAAGTTCAAAACTTTTAATTAACAAATGCAGAGACACTAACATCTAAAACATATGCTACAATATCTATTTTGGTAAGGAAGCATTTTTTATGTTGGGAAATAGATCATAGTTAAACAAAAAGATGGATCTTACTTGGTTTATACTCCAGAAATGAACACTTGGTAAAGAGAGAGACCCAGTTAAATAGTCTTTCAAATTTAGACACTAAAATTCTAACCCCTAGTGCACTAATTGAAATTGAAAGAAGAAATACAATTTAGATTCTGACACCTATTGCACCAATAATAATAGGCTCATTTCACTAAATAGTAAAGACATCTACGTTGTAATTCATGCATTTGGTCGAAATGAGCTTAATATGTATCCATGTGTAAGTTGGTGTATGAAACTTGTCATACTCTAAAAGTCACATATGAAGAAACTAACCAAGTTAAGGAGAGAAAAGTTACATGCTTACACATTAATATGTACTTATGTGGATAAAACGTGACCAAAGAACCTTAAGCATGAGCTTTAAATTCAATGATATTATAAATTCTCTTAAAGGCTTAGAAAAATCTTATTTTGATATTGATATGATAAGAAAATTACTTAGGTCTCTATATAAAGCCTAAAAAACTAAGCTAAGATTATGTAAGTGACAAGCATTTGGATGTATTACATTAAAATATTAAATCTCTCTTCAACGACAAAATGTTCCTAAAGGAGACATAATAGGAGGAGTTGGCTACAAAGATAAAGAACTTGGAATTTAAAGCTCAAAAGGAATAATCAAGTGATGAAAAAGAGATTTTGTCAAGTGATGGGAAGGATATTATCTTCATCATTAAGAAGTTACTAGTGTTGTATCGCGTACGGTCCGAGTATTCACAATACGCTGCGGAAAAGACTATACAAAATATCACGTATAATAAAAAACACGTAGGATTAACGAAAATACCTTATTTTTGTGAGTGGATTGCTTCTTTTCAGATTCCAAGACACTGCAAATCGCTAATGCCCTCTACCGGTATCCACACGAGCGTGCACGATCTGGGCTGCGACTGTAGTGTGCTAGCACGTCCTGAAAACCTTTCTGAACGCCGCACGATCTTTCTCTTGGATGGCGGCTAGGGTTTCCTGACAATTGTGTCGTTAACCTAATGAGACCTAAGCTTCTCTATTTATAGAGAAAACCTAATCTCATTCAGGCCCTGTTAAGTTTCGGCCCATTAATTCATATATAATAAACGCCCAACAACTTAATTAAATCTAGCCCAATAAATATATCTAAATATATTTATTCAACACCTAATAAATTAGGTCCAAGAGAATAAGCCCAAATCACATCACTCTTTGTGTGCGACTCTGTAGGCTCATTTGATGTTGGCAATGGGCTTGATTACACTTCAAGGCCCATAAGTCATAAGCGGCCTCTAGCAAGACATTATGACTACCCAAATCAAATGAGGATCGATAATCCGATTTAACTCAGTAATCATGGTTATAAGCTCATCCTTTTGTAACACGATATCAAGATTAATCACAAGGCATGGTACATGTCAACCTTTGATTAATCATAGTTTCTTGATCCCCAAGTTGATGATTATAACAAATGACATTGATGACTCTTCATCAATTCATTTGAGCACGCCATGCATTTCTTCATCACACTTGTCAAGAGGCCCAAATGATATCTCTCTCATTTAAGAGAGGTACAAATCCCATCTACGTCATTCACATCCCTCCGCATGATTCATTTAGTATCCAACATAAGATTATATGTTATTCGTTAAAATAACTTAGTCTAATATCAAAACACCGAATTCCTCATGTAGGGAACCATGATGACTTCAGTCAAAGGACTATAGTCAAACCATATTAAGAATCACTAATGACATGAAACCATGTAGTATTCTTTATGTGGGTCGGTCCAATATATGTTCTCTAACATATATCTATGTTTCGATTTGATATTTCATATCCATGATCGAGAAACGTGATCATCAATCAAAACACATACTAGTCTTAATTCATTATTGTTCCACCAATAATGATCGACCGTGACGATCTAGAATAGTGTTATAACGCTTATGGTTTTACTATCAAGTCACATACTTGATGACATAAGTCTAATACTATTCATGGAATGTAAATCACATTACATAAACGAAATACATGCATATATGAAACGGAAAACCTCATAATATATTATTAACAAATCATAATGTTAATACATGAATCACAAATGTTCATTGGCCTAGGGCACACTACTAACAACTAGAAGTTCCTTTATTAGTTTGTATACATTTGGGTTCCTTTCAAAATTTATTAAATGGATTGAATGATGGATTACAATTGTATATTTTGGAATATTAGTTAATAGATGTCTAACAAAGATTATTAGGGTGACTAAAGGTTTGACATAAGAAGAACCTTCGTACCCTAACTTATTTGCCTTAAATATGGAAGTATTATTAAGACTTGTGAAGTATACGATTAGCTTAGAAATGAACTTTAAGTTCTATGTCAAATATTGTTATAATTTACATATATGCGAATGATTTGATTTATACTAGTAGTGATGAGGTGAAGATTGAGAAATTTAAGAATTTTGTTATGTTTGAGTTTGAGATGTTTGATATTAGTCTAATGCATTATTTCCTTAGCATAACAGTTAATCGATAAATAAGTGGTATCTTAATGTAACATAAAAGGTATCTATAAGAAATCTTGAAAACATTCAAATGAAAAAATGACCCTATAAGCACACCAACAGAAACATGTATGAGTAGAGGATGACATTCCTCAGGTTGGGCATCAGGCCTAATTTTTCCAAAAATTCAAGCCTTAAGTCAGGTCACTAAGCCTATATTCTTTAACTTGGGTCAGACTATTTTTTTATATCCTTAAGTATGAAGATAATTAAAGATCCTAAAGGTAAAAGAGTCAATAGAACTCTTTACAAAAAAAATATGGGAAGTTTGATTTGCTTAACTCTAATAAGACTAAACATTATGCTTGTTGTGAATCTCATTAATAAATTTATGGAATGTCTAAAAGAGATGCATCTCGTGGCTACAAAATGAATTCTACAATAATTGTAAAGGATAAAAAAATGGAATATTGTATAAGAAAGAAGAAAATTCATATTTTCTTATATTTACAAATATCAATTATAAGGGAGACGAAGATGATAGGAAAAACACATTTGACGGTATCTTTATGATAGGTTAGAAGCTATTTCATTGTCATAAAAAAGCAATCTATGATCTCTTTTAGCTACTAAAGATGAGTTTATATCATTAAAATATAAGATTATTAAGTAATCTGGTTAAGAAATATTCTTGAGAAGCTTTGTTTCAATTAAGAAGGTTTTAATCTAATTTACTATGAGAATAAGTTAACTATTAGTTTTGATGGAAGAGATAAACACATTAATATAATATTATCAGTTTGCATGAACTTACAAAAGAGAAAAGTTGATATTATTTATTTTAAAAGTGAGGATTAAGTTACTAACTTATTAAAAACCTCTAATTAGTTGCATAAAATTGCTTAAAGTATGCAACGTGAAAGAATATATGGATTTTTGTCAAACTTATGTTACAATAACTTTTAAATTACTTTAAAAGCTTAAAAAAAATTGCATTGACTATCAAATTTGTTGCATTTAAAAGCTCAACAAATTGCTTGGAGTATGCAACATGGAAAAATATAGGCATGATCATTAAGCTTATGTTGTAAACATTAGTTTAAAGGAGGCTATTGAAATAAATTGTCCAATTATCAATAAATTGCTAGACCAAGTCCATGGACTCTACAATATTTAATTCTTTTGTTATTTGTTTGATTTAGGCCAATATTGTCCTAGCCTTTAGCAGGCCAGTTGAAATTTTTGTTACTTCTTTACATATTTTATTAGTATTAAATTTTTGTTATTTTATATTATGCTTTAGCTATATAAAGGTTTTAATGGCCATAAATAAAGCATGTGTAATTTTTTCTTCTATTATTAGTCTACCTAACAATTCATATATAAAGTTATTGAAATAAAGCTATATAAAGAGTAACTCATGTCAATATTGAATAGACATAAAGCTTCAAATTTTTACGATAAGATTGCTAAATGCTAATATACATTACAAGGTTAAAAGACTAAAAAGTATACATATTGAATCAAATCAATTTTACCAACAAAACTGGTAAGTAAACAAATACAATGGATACAAAGTTTCAAATTTTAAGATAAGATTGATGCTAACATACATTATAAGGTTAAAAAGATAGAAAAGTATACATATTAAATTAAATATATTTTGACCAAGAAAATAGATAAGTAAATAAATGCAAAGCCACTAGTATAAAGTTACTAATAGGTATTAAAATTAGGTAAAATAGGAATCAAAAGGCTTTTTATTTTTCATTCATATACATGTATACCTTAATGTTTGAGAGTATTTAAAATGATGTTAACATTTTGTAGTCATAACTTATTCAATTTTCAAATAAACATAATGTTTAAGTTTGTTAAGTTTTATTAATTTTTTATTGACAAGATATTTTTTTTATTTGTACCAAGACTCACCATTGTCAGCTTAGAGCCAATGTCAAACATCATTCTTTCATTTTTCTCACATTATTCTTAAATGGTCTCAGATCTTGATTTTTGCTTACCACAACTAATAGTTGTTTAAGACAGTAGATAAATGGTCTCACTTGATGAATGTTTAGTCATATTGACAAATATGCATTCTTAAACAAAATAATCCTGGAGATTATTAGAGCTTCAACATTCATCAAGTGAAAGATTAAATTTGTTGTTTTTGTTTGACAATAAAAGGAAATAATAAACTCAAGCAACATAACATAATATATGATAGAACTTTCATTGAACACTTTATAAGCATAAGAAATTCATACCTAACTATTAGCAAAAACATAGGTACGTGGCATTCTTCACCAATAGGAACACATTCAGATGCACAATGAACCATTAATAGCTAAAATAGACGTAGATAACACAAACCATATAAAACAAAACTGACTCAAAAAAAAGCTTCTCTAACAACAAACAGAAAAATAAAAAACCATGTGCAAAGGAGGAATAAGTAACCACAATGGACGATTAACTGGAGATCAAGATGATGTGACATTGTATGGAACTGAAGATGACGATGGTGAGGGAAGAGGAAAAAAATTGTATCTTTTTCATAGATGTTCGACGGCGAGGGTGGGGGAGTAGATGCTGTCGACGTCTAAATAGATATGGAAATGATGTCGTTTGTGATTGAACAAAAGTTTTCATTTTCCTTTCAGTTAAAGCCAAAATCTCGATGTTGTTTGAATTTGCTTACAGAAAGAGAGTTCCGTAGGAAAATTAACAACAAAAAACTACTTTGTATGTAATTTCCCTAAGAAATAATGTTTACGTAAGGAATTTCCCTATGGACTGGTATTTTCGTAGGTAAATTACCTACGAAATGGTGTTTCCATAGGTAAATTCCCTATAGAAAGTTCCCTCCATAGTAATTTCCTTATGAAACTTTATTTTATTGGGAAATTTTTCTTTGGTAAATTTCATACGCATTTTTTACCAGGAATCATTGGTGCCTATTTTAAAGATGATTTTCACTATTCCATTGCTAAATTTCATCAGTAAATTTTGGTCTCCTCCTTTAGCGACATATTTTTCTGTCACAAATTTCCCTTTTTCTTGACAAATTTACCTATAGAAAGCAATTTTCATTGCTAAATTACTTCAAATATTTGTTGTTGGTATTTTCTATTAATAATTTTCAATTTTCTTGTAGTGAATAGAGTGACTTCGTTTGTTCTTGAGTTTAGTCTCTTCTTGAACAACATACTTTGGAACTCATGCACATTCCATTTGTCCTTCTTGGTATTATAGTTCATTTGAAAGGGACCATACTAAAATGGTAATGAGTTAAAGATGAACTAGACAAGGAAGCTTTCATCCATTTCCATTCCCAAGGACTAAAGTATTGTTATAATGTTTGTCATCTCAATGACTTGTTCATGCATAGTAAGTAATCTATCAAATTTCATGGTGGTCAATGTATATATAAGTGTCTCAACAAGAGACTTGTCAATAGTTTGGGAGCACTCTTCCATAAACTTAAGTAATTCCTAGGCATTTTTAGTTTTAGGAAGAATAGACTTAATATTGTTAGCAATTGTCATCTTTATGTACATCAAACTCAATTTGTTTGATCTTTTCCAATTGTTAAAATGATTTTTCTCCTCATTAGTGCTTAAAACATTTAGAGCATTTGGCTTCTCAATTATGAGTACTAAATCCAAGTTTAAACCCCCAAGAAAGAACATGATTTATTAACTTCATTTGGAGAAGTTTGGTCCATTAAACATCGTAATAGAAAAGACCTTTGGATGCATGGCAATAGCTATGATAGAAAATTAACACTGAAATTTAATGCTTTGAGTCACACAACAACATGTTACACATATTCAGAAAAATTTCATAAATTGAATATTAATGTTAATTTTTAAGCAATCCATTAACATACCATAAAATAAATCCTAATTTTGCTGAAAGTGCAAAACAACCCCTAATGTTTACACTGAAATCTAAATTGGACCCTAACATTTCAAGGTGTTCAAAATAAACCCTAATTTTTGAAAAACATTTGAAATGAACGCTAATTGGACGGAATCACTAATGGTGTTAAGCCTTCGTCAATTAACTATTGATGTGGCAATTTTTTATAAAAAATTAAAATAGGACCTATCCAATGATGATGTGGAATTTTTAAAAATAAAGGTCGGTCTCACTTCCATTTAAACGTTGTGTGTTAATTCTGTTCCTCCCACTCCTCTCTCCCATCTCTATCCTAAACACCCATTCCTTTTTTCCACCCTTCACTCGTCTCTTCTCATCTTCTCTCTCATCCATCTCTTTTCTACTACACACCTAAACTCAAACCCCCTTCCCCTTATATGTTTCATGTTTTCCACCCCTGCAAAACCCCTCACACTCTCGCATCCTCTACCTCTTGCATTCAGTGTTTTGATGATTGCATTTAAACACTTCCATTTAAATGTAGCGTATGCTGCTTCTCTCTCCTCCCTTTTATAGCTTCTGGAATTTTGGCAGCATTTAAGGAAGGTTTGTGAATTCATGCTCACATGGTGAAGTGTGATAGACTCAGGGATGTTCTTATCTTGGGTAATGCATTGATTGATATGTAAGTAAAATGTGGAAGAGTTAGTGAAGCTAGATGTGTTTTTAACAAGATGTCAAGGAGAAATGTTGTGTCTTAAGACCTCAATAGTGAGTGGCTGTGTAAATGTAGAGAGTGTGAAAGCTGTCAAGTCCATTTTTATGAATGTTAAAAGACTACCTAATGAGGTTCGGGTTAACCCACAACCACTGGTAACCAATGATCCAATCAATTCATTACCATAGCTAAGTCACGTGTATATTCCAACTTTTTCTCCTATCCTTTGTACAGACAACTAGAAGCTTCCACTGTAACAAAATTGCATTGGATGCCAATTCTGTTATAGATTCCATTTTACAATAGCCAATAGTCTCTCTTCATTTCCAATATAAAAGCTCTCTTCTATACACATACAAACTATGATGAAATAAAGCATTTCCTCATCAACAAAAACTTTCATGATATCAGAAACAAAGGTCTGATCCACCTTACCCTACCTACCAAAAATGTCAAACATAACTAATAGTGATGCTAGCAATCCCGATCCCATACAAAACCCAAATCTAGAAAAATATTCCATGATAACAATTGAAAATCCTGGAGCTGCTCTAGTTACTACCCTTTTTAATGGAAACAACTACCTAACCTGGAGCAAATCAATGATGATAGCTCTATGTGCCAAAAATAAACTTTCCTTTATAGATGGAACATGCATGCAATCAACGGAAGACAAGACTCTGCTTATTAGATGGAGAAGGGTAGACTCCATTGTGAAATCTTGGATACCCAACTCCATGGTCAAAGAACTTGGTGATGCATTTCTTTCACTCTCCATAGCCAAAGAACTTTGGGATAAACTAAGAGAGAGATTTGGTAAAGCCAACGAACCACTGCTATACCAAATAGAAAGAGAAATCAGTCAATTTACGCAAGGTAATCTCACCATTTTCGCATATTATACAAAGTTAAACAAACTCTGGGATGATCTAGCCAGCCTGAGCCCAACACCTACATGTGCCTGTGATGTTGCTAAAGCCATCACTACCAAGGAAAGACACACAGACTAGTGCAATTTCTGAAGGGGTTAAACAAAGATTATGAACATATAGTGAACCAAGTCATGTTAATGGAAACTTTGCCTATGGTAAATAGAGCTTTTGCTATGATGCAAACTGTGGAAAGACGAAATACTGTAAGTGCAAACAATGACAACAACCTAAACGTAGTAATGATGGTGAGACAATCCAACTTTAATGTCAAAAAAGAGGGCAGAATCAACAACAGCAGTGACAAGAAACCATTCATAAAAAAGGCAGACAAGTATTGTGAGAAATGTGGGAAAGCAGGACATATTGTAGAAACTTGCTTCAAGATCCATAGAGTACCTGAATGATACAAGGAACTGACAGGCCATAGGAGCAAGGCTAACCTAGCCATGACCAGCGACTCTCCTACAGACATACAACAATAATCTGGTGAGCACGCCGAGAGGAGTGGTCAAATTCCGCAAGGTCTAGCCAACTTCATACACAGGAAATATTTAAAGCAATCAAAGGGAAATCCACGGGGGAGGTAAAGTTGGGAGGACTTGCAAATTTTGCAGGTAATAGCACAAATTGCACTAATGTTCAAAATGTAGGAAATGAATGCACATGGTTAATCGAATCAGGAGTATCATCACACATAGTTACAGATTTAGAATTCTATCATAAACACGAAACAAACAATATATACTAGCCCATTACACTTCTGGATGGCACAAAACAACAATTGAAGCTTATATGCAAGACTACTATTGGTGACAAAATCACTCTTAATGAAGTCCTACACATACCAAATTTTTTCAATAACTTACTTTTTGTCAATAAACTCATAACACAGAATGATATTGCTACAATTTTCGTATCTAATGATATGTTTTTGCAGAACCGACAGACTAATAGTATTATAGCAGCTATCAAGGATAGAAGTGGATTGTCTGAGCTAACTACCAATAGCTTACTACCCTCAAGAACTCTGAAAGGTCCTTCCTTAGATTTCTACAGAACTAAGAATATAGCACTTAGTGCCTCTATTTCCATTGATGTTTGGCATAACAGATTAGGACATGTCTCCAAAGAGAAAATATAACACATCAATGAAATTGAGCTTCTTAATCATAACTTGTCTTACTGTCAAGTCTGTCCAACAGAAAAAGCAACACAAAAAACCATTTTCCAAGCATGAAATACAAACCATTAAGCCTTTTGAACTACTACACATGGACCTACGGGGACCCTACAAAATACCCACTCTGGACGGATCACAATTCTTCCTAACCATTGTGGAAGATTTCTCTAGAGCTACCTGGACCTTTCTTTTAAAAAACAAAGATAGAACACAATCCACTATAACCCAATTTATCAAAACCATTGAGAAACAATATGATACAAAGATCTTAAAGGTCCAAACAGGCAATGGCAAAGAATTCATAAACAACGAATGCAGAAGGTGCTTCGCAGAAATGGAATAGTGCATCAGAAAAGTTGTCTATACATCCCATAACAAAATGTTGTAGTGGAAATAAACTAAAATCACTTACCACAAATAACGAGAGCTCTATTTTTTACAGCAAGCCTACCCAAACATTATTGGAGAGAAGCACTCCTCATTGCTATTTACCTCCTAAACAGAATCCTAACTAAAACCTTATAGTGGAAAACACCTTATGAGAAACTACATCAAAGGAAACCAACCTATGAGCATTTGAAGGGTTTCGGGTGTCTTTGATTTGCCTTAAATAAAAAAGCTAACAAGGTAAAGCTGGATCCTAGATCTTTAAGGTGTGTATTCTTTGGATATATGTCAGACTACAAAACCTACAGAGTTATGGACCTTAACACAAACAATGTTTTAAGCTCTAGAGATGTAACCTTTCATGAAAACACCTTCCTTTTTGCCAATACATAGGCAGACCTTAAACAAAGACTACTTCTCCTATTCCCTCATAACATGAAAGAAGATGACACATAAACATTAAGTAACATGCCAGAGACGCAAGCATACAACCTACCGAAGATACACCAGAAACCATAGAGACACCACCGCAACCCAACAACATTACAGATCAAGACACTACCATAGACAGCTATTTGAGAAGGAGCCAAAAAATACGTACCAAACCAAGATACCTCGATGACTATGTTCAACAAGCCTCTACTCATCATTCCACTTCTGCTCTTTATTCTTCTAATATCACTTTAATGTCCACAGGTCCTGCAGAAATAGAAGGAGACAAAGATTCAAGCATCCATATTACACATACACAAAGCTACAAGGAGTTCACACCTTTGAACCTTTATCTTATGAAACAACAAGCAAGACAAAAGAATGGGTGGACTCTATGGATGCACAACTATCATCCCTAGAAGAAAATCAAACTTGGTTTTTGACAAAGCTACCCAAAGGAAAGAGAGTTATAACATCAAAATGGGTTTATAAAGTAAAATACAACCCATATGGTATAGTTGACAAACTAAAATCCAAGTTAGTAGCTAAGGGCTTCAATCAAAGGGAGGGAGTGGACTACTTAGAGTTGTTTTCTCCTGTGGTCAAGATTGTGAATATAAGAACATTTCTAGCTACAGCTACGATCAGGAAATGGCCTATCCTATAGTGCGATATAAATGATGCTTACCTAAATGGCCATCTAGAAGAAGAACTCTACATGCTACGTCCACAGGGTTATAAGAAGGCTAAGATAGGAGAAGCTTTCAAATTGATAAAGTCTATCTATGGACTTAAATAGGCGGGCAAACAATGACATAAGGAATTGACCACAAAGCTAAACGAATTGGGTTTTAATAAAGCAGAATCAGATCACTGCCTATACACTAGAGGACAAGGTGACAGTTTTATGACTATCATCATCTATGTGGATGACATTCTTATCACAGGAGCAAAAGAAGAACACCTAAACTCTATCAAACATGTCCTACATGAAAAGTTCCCAATTAAAGACCTAGAATATGCTAAATTCTTCCTAGGAGTTGAAATAGCAAGATCAAAAGAAGGGACAATACTCAGTCAAGGTAAATATGTAAGAGAGATTCTACATGAAACAAACATGTTGGATTGTGATTCATGCACAACATCCATAGCTCCAGGAAATAAACTTATAATCAACGAAGGTGAGCCTCTCAAAGATCCTGAAACCTACATAAGGATTATGGACAGACTATAATACCTGAGCTTCACAAGACTAGGTCTTACCCACGTAAGCCAACAACTGAGTCAGTTCATGAAAACATTAAGAGAAACACATTGGAAAGTTGTAAAACATGTTCTCAAATACCTCAAAGGTATGCAGAACCAAAGATCATTCTATTCATCAAATTCAGATCTACAACTTACCGCATACTTAGATTCGGACTAAGCAAGCTGCGCGTTTAGCAGGTGATTGTTGACTGGGTTCTGCGTATTCCTCGGGAGATCGTCCATCTCATGCAAAAAGAAGAAACAAACGATGGTCAGTATATCATCAGCAGAGGTAGAATATAGAATTCTAGCTTCAACAACATGCAAATTGAAATGGATCGTTCATCTATTAAAAGTTTGTGAAGTGAATAGCAGAAGAATCATACCTCCATTTTGCAACAACCAGGTGGCGATCCATATTTCAAAGAACCCTGTCTTCCACGAGAGGACCAAACACCTAGAGATAAACCTCCACCTAGTATGCGATGCAGCAAACTCGGGGTTTGAAGATCTCAAGCACATATGAAGCTAGCATAAACTAGCTGACTTGTTCACTAAACCCCTCACCACACGAGTGTTTGAAGACCTAATATCCAAGTTCGGATCCATCCATTTCTCTGGGGCTCTGACTTTAGTTAGGTGTTAAAAGACTACTTAATGAGGTCTGGGTTAACCCACTCCCACGGGTAACCTATGACCCAATCATTTCATTACCACAGCTAAGCTACGTGTATATTCCAACTTTTTATCCTCTCCTCTATACAGACAACTAGAAGCTTCCACTATAATAGAATTGTATTGGATGTTAATTCTGTTATAGATTCCATTTTACAATAGCCAATAGTCTCTCTTCACTTCTAGTATAAAAGCTCTCTTTTGTACACATACAAACCACAATGAAATAAAGCAGTCCCTCATTAACAAAAACTTTCAATGAAGATGATGGAGAGGAACGTGGAGTCTTAGAATGCAATCATTACAAGATATATGCAAAATAAGGAGAACTAGGGACCTATGTCTAGCATCCTAAACTGCTAGGTAGCTTGCATTTGCATTTGAGAGCTCAAATCCTCATTCTTGGCCTCTAAAAAAATGACACAGGTCTCAAAACTAGGGCTCTTGAAGACATTAGATTTTGAGATGAAAAACATAATCTAGAAGGGGGAAAGGTACTAGTTAACTCACAAGGCAAATGAAAGAATACAAAATCAGACCAAAAGCTAACATTTTTAGTTCTTTTGATGGAGACCCTGCTAACACCAGTAACAGGTTTCATGCCAAGCTTCATCATTGCCTTCCGACTTTTCTTTTTGCTTCTTCTCTGCTTTAAGCTCTTATTTGTACTTGTATCCCATTTGAAATAAATAAACTTTTCAAAACTACAAACAAATAACTTTTTACCAACCTGGGAAAGTATCACAAGAACAATGACATGTAACGATGGATGGACACCTGATAAGCACACTATTATCACAAGAACAATGACATGTAACGATGGATGGACACCTGATAAGCACACTATTGCATTTAGAGTTCAAGTCCAGGACTTGGAACTATGTCAAAATGCTACTATAACACTCTAATTCATAAAGATAAAAAGATGTCAAAACAGAACAAAACTTAGGTGTAGCTAATCACTGTTTTGATTTCACCCTAGCTTTGGGCTAAGAAATTTTTTTGATCATATCAAACAAATATTAAAAGGGAGACCTTGAGATGCATCTTCTTTTTCATCATCCTCTTTTTCTTCGTCTTCGTCGTCGTCGTCATCTTCATCTGTGTCGTCTTCTTTCACTTCTTCCACAAGAACAACCTCCTCGCCTTCATCCTGTTAATTAAAAGAAAATAAAAATATGAGGAATAATAAAGAAAAAACAAAAAGAGATAGCGTTTAAAAACATTTGACGTCATTATCAGTGGGTTCCACTCCAAAATATTTTTTAAAAAATTCCATATCGGCAAAAAAAAAATCCACATTAGCAATTAAGTAACAAAGGCTTAACACTATTAATGGTTCCGTCCTGTAAACAATTTCTAAATATTATGATTCATTTTGAACATTTTGTAAATGTTATGGTACATTTGAACACCCTAAAATATTATGGTCTAATTCAAACTTCAGGGTTGTTTTGTTCTTTTGACCATCCTGATTTTCATAAATTCTATATTTATGTTTACCTTTAGTCAATTGATCAATATACCATATTCATTCTTATTGACTATAAAATAAACAAACCATCTTTAGGTGATTTTAAAATACTCTATAAGTTTCAATTTACCTATAGCATTACAATTCATTAGTATCAAATTATAAGTAATTGACATTTAAAACATAATATTTGGAATTAAAAATACAAAAATTGATTAATATGTTGGCAACTTTCTCCAACACCTACACTGGCCAATTACCAGCGCTGGATGTTATTCCCAATGCTCGCGCCCATAACTTTCGTTTCATTTTTCTTTTTTTATTCCATACAAATACAATTGATTTAACATTCAAAATCATAAAATCATAACATTTTTCATATAATTTAGAAACATATAAAAAACAAAATTTATGGTTTCCCAAAATTTTAAATTAAAGTTTATAAAATTCTCTAAATCATGAAAATTTCACATTAAAAGAGAACCAATACCACATCTAAGCATAGTGTCATAAAACATGACATCATCTAAACATTCAAGGAACTCATATACGTAAATTTATAGTCAGAACTATATTATTATAAAAAGACAGAGTTTTTGAATACTAACCTTTCTCTATTTCTCAGTGACGTAAAACGATTCACAGATATAAACTTCTTATACCCGATCTCTCTTTCCCAAAATTATATATTATTTTTCATACATGATGGTATTTTGTGAGAAGCACAGATAAAACTCTAATATTAACTTTTCATGGTAATAGATTAAAAGATTAAAAACCACTTATTAAATTATTAAATTCTCTAATTTCCTTTATAACGCATGAGATACCTAAAGGATTTATTTTCAACAATCTTCACTAAAATGTGTTTGTAAATATTAGGTATGTTGTTCGGTATAAGCAGGATAGGGATACACACTCCTTCAACTAAAGCTTAACAGCAACATTGTTAGCACGAATTCTCTCTCTTATCATGATCTTCACGGATCCTGCAAAAGCTGGCTAGAAGGAAACCTTGCAAGAACCTCAAAATCATTGCTCGTACTTGTCTCCAACCAAACTTTAATAATGCCATGTTCATCTCATGCGTTGTAAACTCAAGATTATAGTATTACTTGCGGTCATCTCTGCAATTGATCTGCAGGTCCATTGAAACATCATTATCAATTTAGCCTATACATATCATGTCCTCTTCTACAAGTTGGCTGATCCATGGAACATTATCTACACCCATGTGAACTCTTTTCTTCTCAGCCTGTATAAGATCAGTTCATGTCAAGCGGGAAAAATCTGTGATATGCCTAAGCGAGGCTAAGCTAGCTATCTTAGTCCCCACCACATCTCTTATGGTGTCAAATCAACATTTCCATGTGCTCTTTTAGAATGCGGCAGTCGAAGAGAATAATCAACTTTGATACCTAAAAGTGGTCCTACTAGGCTATTATGATGTATATGGTGCTGTGATTCGTTTCCACCAACTGTTACAGAATTCACGCTTACAGACAATAAAAGTCGCTGAGTTTTGTTGGTCTCCATCACCAAATTGGTTCCACGGTAAGCTTGGTTTCGTTAATGAGATATGGTGGAGATATCGAATAGTTAGAATGCCTTCTTTATTATGTCGCAACAATTTTTTAGTTTTCTTATGCTAATTTGGTTTACGTAGTAAAAGCTTTATCGTACCTTTGAAACATCACTCGAAGCATACGCTATCACCGCGCGCGCTACACTCATGTTCGGAACTTTATTACTTAGCCGGCCAAGTAAGATTGCTTCAGTTTTAAACAGCTAATGTAGAGATAGTACAATGGGGCTCGCTCGTAGTCTGATTATTGTCAAGTTTTTTCCTACAAACTCTGAATCAAAAGTATTCCAACCAACATGTTCTAAGATATTTTGAACAATTCACGGTAAATAAAAAACTCTAATTGTCTGTGAACGTAACCATATTTTAATGAACCAAGTAAATTTGTGTGTTCGTTTTATTTTTCACACTATTCTTTGATTATTGTGATTGATCGTACATAACACAACAAACTCCTCAATACAGTCAAGTGTTTACTTAATGCTTTTGATAATAATAATTAAAAAAAAAAACGACAATCACAAACTTATAGCTTCAACCTTAGAGAACAATTAAGAAGGCCTGAAGTTTACCAATCCAACTGCCGACAGCTCGCTTGGAGCTATTACTATGTCCTTGCACGCGGGAGTCTAATCTCATTCCAAATGCTGTATCAATAACAAGATATAGTTGCCCCCAATACGACAAACTCAAACAAATAAAAGAGTGAGATTGATCCGGTCGATTTACATCTAAATAGACCTGTAGTGGCTAGTTAGATAAGCTTAGATTGGAAAACAGGATCTATATTTATCACCAATCCTGACGTTTCAACTGGGTGTAGGAATAATAGTGCATCACATCAATATTTTCCCTCGTCCTTTCCTCTTCGGAGAAATTGCTGTTCAATGAGAATTAACGACCATGTGCATGTCTATTTAGTGAATCATGCCTAACCATTGCACTTCTAAATTCTAAATCTGTCAGAACGAAAAACTAAGATGTAACAGTATTCCTTCTTGTCAAATAGAATCTCACATAACCAAAATGATGAAAGAGAGCACTTCGGATGATGCATATAGATATAGTGAACTGTTGGCTTTGCTTCTGTCACAAAAGGGCAATAAAGATGCAAGTACAGCACAGTTACGTTTCCTATGCTATGCGTAATCACACGCTTGTATGGTAGAGGAACTCCAAAGTTGTTGCCTCCAATATTTCAACACATCAAATCCTTGGTTTCAATTAAACTAATTACAAATTTTGTTATGTTAAATCTCGTTTATTCATAACAACATATCAAATTTTTTGGTTCAGTTATTATGTTTTTATCATATTTTATTAAATTTTATTTACATAAAATTTAATAAAATATGATAAAAATATTTTTAAAAAAAAACAACAGGAAATCCATCCCACGTTGCAGGATCGCAGAATCGTTGAAGTGGAACCATGATGGTCCCTTGAGGTCTAATCAGAAGTTATTGGGATGGTGCAGCACCAATGGCTATGAATTAATCTCTTTTTAAGGCCAGGTCAACCACAGGTGCTAATGCTATTGGCCTGTGTGAGTCAGTACTGGCGACGTTGGATTTAATTCCACATGTGATACACGGTTGAAGAAGAAACAGAAAACCATTGTAATGCTACTGTTTTAAGTGGGGAGTGCGTGCACAAGTGTCCTAACTTGCCTCATACGTACAGAAGCAGAGCAGTGGAGCCGCGTAAATCATGTGATTTGCGACCACTTACGGGCACACACTGGTTTGATTAGGTCCATGGTTTTGGAGAACTACGGGAGCTAACTTTCATCCATGGTAATGTCACTTATAGGATATGGATATTATTGACATTATTTTTTGTGATGTGAACAGTCTGTCTTAGCAAGTGAATGGATCTTCTTTGTTTTTGCTCAATTTAGAATATAGATATAATTTTTTTAATAAAACAAGACATTTTATATAATCATATATTTTAAATAAAATATTTAATAAATCAATAACTTAAAATTAAATAATGAGAATAATTATTAATAAATTTTGGTACTAGACAAATTTGTATCTTCTTAATGTTAGTAAATCTATTGACTTAAGTGATAAGAAGCTCTCCCAAACTTAAGTGAGGTCATGATTCTGAGTTCAATCGTCATCACGTATTTAAACTATTTAAAACTTGGAAGTAGAGTTTTTCTTTTCTGAGGGCCTATCTAAATTTCGGCGAGGATTAGTTTGGGTGTGAATGACTTAAAGGTGTCTTCTCATAATTGAGGCTCTCCTAAAATATCTCATGGACAAAAAGAAATAAAAATCTATTCATTGACGCTATTACCAAACTTGCAAAGTTATACGTACACTAAACTTATCATTTTATTATTGTAAGGCTTATTGTCACTGTTGCAATATCAAACAAATACTGTAGGCTTTTAACAATCATCTTCTTGTAGGGAAACAGGCTTATAAGCAATTCTGAGGCCCCTATTCAAGAATCTGAAGCCCAGAAAAGAGTCCAGCCCCTTTTCTAGCTTAATTGGTTCACCTTCTAAGGCAAGACCGTTTTGCAAGAAGAAGCCATTGGCGCCCATACCGCTTTAGTCTATCATACGCCGGGATGCTCACGCCACATTCATCTCATCTTAGCCGTTGATCGCCCAACGACCCCTACCAGATCCTAGCCCCATCAGGTAATCCTACGGTTAAGAAATGACAATGTAGCGCTCGATAAGTTCGTGTCTCCTAGCCGCGCACGATAGCGTACTCCCGCTATTTAACCCTTTGTCGTCAGCGTCGCTCGCTCCCAACTCACACCCGATCCTTATCCGCTAATCTTTTCCCGGAAATTTTAAATCTACAAATTTCGGTATGCTGTTATATCGATCTGTATCATCTTTGTGTCTTTTCTTTTTTTATGTTATTTTCTTGAGAATCTATTGCTTCGATTTCCGCGCGAAAGCTATGTGTTCATTCATTCATGTGTTTGGTAGCTTTGATCTCATGCATTCATTATCTTCTCTTGGTTGCTAGGGAATGCATCTGAGATACAGCTTGCATTTCGATTAAGATCGGAGCGCACTTGGGATTATCCACTGCTTTGAAATTGAAATTCTTGTCCAGGAGGGTGGAGAATGAGGAATCGTGAAGGTTTAGGGTTTCGGTTGACCTGGACAGTGAAGTTCGCTGCTCATATCTAACTTATAAGTAAGTTCATTAGTAGTGTAGCTGTTGGGCTTTATGATATGGGATGATTTCACGTGCACTTTATACCTAAGGAAAGCATAGGTTGTAGATATTACTGTGGTAGATCATTTGCATGGTAGGACACACAGATGGATAGGTACATGTGTAGATTTAGGTTGTTTGGCTAAACCAGAAGTGAAACGAAATGTGTTCTCTCTAACCAATCTTAGGACCCTTTGCGTAAGTTGTACAATCACAGGTCCAGATGGGATATTAGATAATGTTGTCATCTCCAGCTTCAGTGTGGATCGGATTTATGGGTTAACTATAGTGTGATTTTCCTATGCAAATATTTGGTTGCTAATTGTAATCAACGACGTCTTCTGCAAGGAGAAGAAAATGACTCCCAGAGAAAGTCACGCAACAATTGTAAAGTACATTTCATCTGCTTTCATGTAGTGTTTGGTGCTGAACCATTTGAAAATTTCTTGCAGGGTTATATCCACATTTCGTTTTTTACTATGAAAATGATGTCGAAGCTACCTGGTGTGATGAAGGAAACCTCTGACAGCGGCATAGATTCATGTCCAGATGATACTGGTTCTGTGGAAGAAATGCCAGAGAACATAATCTTGTCTAGGCAAACTTCTATAAATCTTGTCCCATTTATCGGCCAGAGATTTGTTTCCCAAGATGCTGCCTATGAATTCTACTGCAGTTTTGCAAAGCAATGTGGATTTTCAATCAGGAGACATCGCACAAGGGGAAAAGATGGAGTTGGTAGGGGAGTTACTAGAAGGGATTTTACATGCCATCGTGGTGGTTATGCTCAAGTCAAGACTTCCGAGGATGGAAAGCTTCAGAGAAATCGAAAATCATCAAGATGTGGATGCCAGGCATATATGAGAATTGTTAAAAAAGCTGATTTTGATGTCCCTGAATGGCGTATTACTGGTTTCAGCAACATCCACAACCATGAACTTCTGAAATCAAATGAGGTTCAGCTACTCCCTGCTTATTGTACCATGTCTGCAGATGACAAGAGTCGAATTTGCATGTATGCTAAAGCTGGAATGTCTGTACGACAAATGTTAAGGTTACTGGAGCTAGAAAAGGGTGTTAAGATTGGTTGTTTGCCATTCACAGAAATTGATGTTAGAAATCTTCTACAATCTTTTAGGAATGTCAATAGAGATAATGATGCTATTGACCTTCTTAAAATGTGCAAATACAAAAAGGATAAAGATCCCGATTTTAAGTACAACTTCCAGATTGATGCAAATAACCGTTTGGAATACATTGTTTGGTCCTATGCTTCGTCCATTCATTTGTATGAGGCTTTTGGAGATGCTGTAGTATTTGATACAACCCATCGTTTGGATGCTTATGATATGATTCTAGGGGTTTGGATGGGAGTGGATAATCATGGGCTTAATTGCTTCTTTGGTTGTGTGCTTCTACGGGATGAAAATACCCCATCTTTTTCCTGGGCGCTAAAGGTAAAAATATTATTAATTGAAATCCGTTGTTATGTGAGGATCTAACTTCAGTATTGTCTTAGACTTCTTGATTATATGCATGATGGCTTTTTCCCACTTTGTGACCATTAATTTTTAGTTTGATGGAAAGTTTTTACTTCATGATGACTAGAATTTAGCAAACTTTTCTCTTTGTACTTGCATAGGAGTTTATTGTAAATTTTGCCAATTCATTATCTATCTACTTCTTTGAAAGGAAGGATTGCAAACGGCAGTTTGTTTCAAGTCCCAGGGATTTATCAAACCATTGATTTTTTATTTCATATTATAGTCTACAATAAAATATATAACTCTACTTTAATCCATTTGGATCGAAGTAATAGTGAGTTCAGTTTATGTTACAAATTACAATTATTGCTTTTGTGTTTATCACGTAGCATTAAGCTGGGGTAGCATGAAGGCCCAATCATGGCTATTCTCTATTGGATCATACCCGTTGTTGTAGTCATTTGGTATTGTCCTGCATTTGTTTGCCTTTTCACGTTCTTAAACATTTATGGCAGACATTCTTGGAATTCATGGATGGAAAAGCTCCTGAAACTATATTGACTGATCAAAACATGTGGCTTAAAGAAGCTATTGTTGCTGAAATGCCAAGGACCAAGCATGCTTTCTGCATATGGCATATCCTTGCAAAGTTCTCTGATTGGTTTTCGGTTCCGCTTGGATCACAATACGATAAATGGAAGAATGAATTCCATTGCCTTTATAATTTGCACTCGATGGAGGATTTTGAAGCAGGCTGGAGTGACATGGTTGATACTTATGGATTACATGGAAATAAACACATCATCAGTCTATATGCACTCCGCACATTTTGGGCTCTACCATATTTGAGATGTTACTTTTTTGCCGGAATGACCAGTACATTCCAGTCAGAGTTGATTAGTGCCTACATCCTTCGGATTTTAAGTGCTCAATCTCACGATAACTTTGTAGAGCAGGTTGGACTGTATAGCCTTTTTCTTTTGTATTGTTGATAATTTTTTTGATTTACGATGTTTAAAGATCTTATTTGCAGGTAGGTGTTGTCGTTGAGTATAAAGAAGAAGCAGGACCAAAGCAAAAGATTCAAAGAAAGGCCCACAAAGTCTCCCTTAAAATGGGATCTCCAATTGAGTCTCATGCTGCCTGTGTTCTTACACCACACGCTTTTAGTAAATTACAAGAGGAGCTTGTATTGGCCCAGCAATATGCATCACTGATGGTAGATGAGACTTATTTCATTGTGAGACACCATACAGACATGGATGGGGGATGCAAAGTCCTGTGGATCCCTCAAGAAGAAATCATCAACTGTAGCTGCCATTTGTTTGAGTTTTCAGGAATTATTTGTCGGCATATTATCCGTGTCCTATCAACAAACAATTGTTTCAACATTCCAGAGCGTTATTTGCCTGTTCGCTGGCGCGAGCGTACATCTTTGACAAAATCTTACCAGGATTTTACTTCAGAGGAACATGGAGGGAAAGTACAGTTACTGCAATCAATGGTTTCGACCCTTGTTTTGGAATCAGTAGAGACAGAAGAGCGTCTCGATGTTGCTTGTGATCAAGTTACTGCGGTGTTGTCCCGTATCAAAGGACTACCTGGGCCAGCACATAGTGGCAATGATATTTATTATAACAATCCATCTGATTCTTTGATGCTTCCACAGGTTGAAGATTCTGATGGATTTGTCCAAAATTTAGCTAGTGGGAGTTCCAGCGACTCTATAGCTTTGGGAAAGATAAGAGAGAGAAGACCAAGAGATGGGATGAACATGTACAGGAAACGGAGGCGATTCCCAGCGCCCTTTGAGCAGTTTGGACATCATACAAGTGACTGTCCCATGATAGGGGGTGATGACCTGAATGGGGACGGGCTGGGGTTCCTATAGTAAATTGAAGAACTTCACCTGTATATAACACATACCCTTGTCCTTGTTCATACGCCAATATTTGAGAAAATGTATCAAAATTTTGTGTTCTTTCTTATTTTTCTAGGGTTGTTTCTTTACCTTTCGATCAATATTAGAAAATTTGGTAAGTTTGTTTTTTTTTTATATAAATTAAATTGTATGAAATATAAACATAAAATTAAAGAAGCTTCTCCTACATCCAGGAAGCTAAACGACAATGCTATAAAACCCATGGAATAGCCAAAACGACACCGTAATAATCATTGATACAAGCTAATACTTTCACTGCCATTATTGCACAAGACACATGTGTTGTCCAGATTTAAAAATCGTAGTTGTCAATGGTGGCCATTTTGTTTAACGTAGCCAACCATAATAAGCAAGAGGCATTGGGTCTTAAGGACTTATACTAAACTATAGGGTACCAATCAACTAAGTTGTATTTTCCTGTGTTAGCCACTCCCGACATGTCTTGTTTAGAAAGGAGTTAGGATTGGTTTAACCAATAGTATTTGTCTTAAGTCCTACAATTAGGGGAATAATTGAGGGCGAGGTGCATCACCCGGTTTAAAAATTCTTTCCACGTGTTGCCAATGACGACTGCACAAACTTTACCATTGAGTGAGATATTGCTCCAACATTGGACTGCTCCAGGAATATGAATTAATGGACTAAGACCTGTCAATTATCAAACCAAAAGTAGGCTTCTTTTACATTACCCACTTTACATTTCACTCCCAACTTCATAATTTCCTTAAGCCTTATCAAATTGTTGATAAACCAAGATTAATAATCCTTAAGAGAAATGGACTATAATGATTTTCCTTTAAGTATATAAGAGTGAAGCCAGTTGGTTCACAATGTATCTTTATTACACATAATATGTCAGATCTTTTTCAGCATCAATACCTTCTTGGTAGTGGCAATATGGATTATCCCTAGGCCTCCTCCTTCTTTGACTTGCAAACCTCATCGCATTTAACTTTCATTAAACTTTCCTCAGGGTTATGCTTTCCTAAAAAAAAACTCCGAAATAATGTTTCAATTGCCTTCACTACTCCTTTAGCCAGAAAGATACTAGCAAACTAATAAACTTGCAAGGAATTCAACACTGATTTAATTAGTCGAAGTCTTCCCCCAAAGGATAATAATTTATTTGTCCAAAGGTTTAATCGATGTTATATTCTTTGCACTAGAGGGTAGCACCCAAATAAATGAATCCTTCTTGTAGTGATAGGTAGTCCTGGAAAGCACAAAGGATATTGTTTCATTTCCATAGAAGATTTTGCAACTATCTCAACTTGTAATCCATTTGCACTATAAGTCAGTACAAAATGACTTTTTGCTAAGTTGATTACTAACCCTAACATTTCTCCAAATTGCTTTAGAGAAGACATTAAGATCTTAATAGAAGTTGGATGTGCCTTGCAAAAGATATCAAATTGTCAGCAAAATAGAGATTGATTAAAGATGCCTTCTTGCATTTGTTGTGAAACTTGAATCCCTTTTCCTTATGGACATTATGCTTTAATAATAGGGTTATAACCTCTATTCAAAAGATTAACAAATAGGGAGACATAGGATCACCTTATCGAAGCCCTCTAGCTCCTTTGAATAATCTAGTTGGTACAATATGCACTAGCATTGAATAGGAAGTGATGATTATGCATGCCTCTATTTGTTTAATGAATATAGAAAGTGTTAGGATATATGTTATATATCTAAGTAATTAGTTTTGGCATTATTTATTAATTGGACATATAAGATATTAATTGGAAAATGACTTGGATTCAAAAGTCATATGGATAATCTTCTAGTTGAAAAAGAATCCTATCTTGGATTGAAGTCTATCTTGAGAGGGGTGTGATACATCATGTGTATGTGAAGTTTGTGTGTACAGCTAGAAGTTTTAGATGACTATGCATTGATCGAATTTTGTGAATAGTTCTACCTATTTTGAAACTTCTATAGGGCCATATAATAGTAGTCGAGAAGATCGATTTAGTCCATTCTTTGAAAAAAGTTTAATCAGTACTTGAACGTTACAAGCCTAGTTTTATACGAATCGGAGTTCAACAAAGGAGTCGAGTCGAGAGCGTGGGTGGTCGATGAGCTTTGACAATGAAATCATCCATTTATATAAGAGGGGTTGTCCAAACAATAGAAAAAGTGAACTAACCAAAGTGTTTTGATACAGTTCCTAGCTCTCAAAAGGTTGCTTCTTGTCCCAAGCTGATAGCTTTCTATTAAAGAGCTGAAGGTGTATGGGTGACTTTTTGTTGGTTGGAAAAGACTAACATCATAATTCTATGCTGTTGAAAAACCCATCCTTCTGCTACGTTTTTAATAAGTCTCTAGAGTTACTCATGTCTGGGTAGTTCTAATGCATTGTGTGTGTATTTTCTGGCCAAGAGATTTACGACTTTGTAGTGATTTTGTGAGGTGTTGCTTAAGTTGGATGTTTAGCTTTATAGAGTGGCTCTTGAGTGGACTACTTTGTATGTTGCGTGTAACTACTGTTGTGGATTGCGTGTTATGTGTGCAACCATAACTTGATTCTGAGTTCTGCGTGAATCAGCCCATTGTTGGTGTGATGATTTCTATATTTATTTCAGTGAAGCTGAATCTTTCGAAAAGTTGTTCTTTTTTTATATCTCAATTATATTCATTTTTGTTTCTATTATTTTAATCACTTGAGATGTTCATATAATTGTCTTTATTATTAAACAGTATGTGTAAATCCTCTATCAAGGTTAGTACGAGGTGGTCGTACTATTGGGTGTGAAATTCTTTCACGGAGAGTGAGGCTGAGAGATAGTGTCAAGGGTTGAGTGGTGCTGACTCAGTAAAGTTTTAAGTAAATCTATTGTACTTTTGTGAAAGTATTAAACTGGGTAAGGGCCCCGCAGATATAGGTAAGTGTCCAATTGCGTTACCAAATTTCTAATATTTTTCATTATTTCGATTTTTGATTGCTTTTGTTTCCATTTGGGCTGGAGATGTTCACGGTGAAATTGGAAAGTTTACAAAATTACCACCCTCTACGATTTTTCAATTGGTATCAAAGCAAGGTCACTGATTCAGAACTTGGTACATCAAGTTGGTGCAGATCCGAGTTTCACAATTATGGCTATAAGAGAAGGAGTATCAATTATCAGGCCAGTGTTGTTGGATGGTTCCAATGATCCTGCATGGAAATCATGGATAAGAGTCTTTATTCAGGCATAGGGACCAAGAGCATGGAACTCGGTGTTACATGGTTGGACACATCCGATGATTACTAACGATAAGGAAGAGATGGTTCTAAAAGATCCATCTGAATGAACAAGAGCCGAGGAAGAAAGAGCACTTAGAAACTCACAAGCATTGCATGTAATTTTCAGTGCTGTTGATGTAGGACGCTTCTGAATGATATCAACCTGTGAATTAGCTAAAGAAGTGTGAGATACTTTGCAGATTATTCATGAAGGTTCCAAATTTTTGATAGCATTAGAACTTCATATGTTAGCTGTGAGATTTGAAGACTAAAAATGGATGAAAATGAGACTATCGGAGATTTTCATGAAAGATTGCGAGATATAACGAATTAGGCAGATCAACTCGGGAAGAAATATTTCAATATGAAACTAGTTAAGAAGAAGTTGATGTAAGGCCCCAAAATATACCCTAGTTGAAATAATACATGTTTATGAAAGTACATGTGTGATAGGAGTTAGAATTTTGTTACGATTAGAATATGAAAGACTTATGACTTGAATTTTTGATCAAGTGGATTATAGTGAATAAATTGGAATTAATTGATACCATTAGAGAATTGAAGTATTTAAATGTATATTTATATTAGGAAAGCTTTCAAGTGGCAAGATAAATTGGTATGTGAAAATTTCAATGATTAAGTCTATGAGTTAGTGACATTTGGCATAGTTGATACATTGACAAATGACATAGTTAATAAAGTGACAAGTGACCTAATAAAATTGTGGCATTTGGCAGCATTCATTGAGTGGAACATGGTTTAATGGAAGTTTGACAAATGACAGCTTAAGTGCAGGACATGTGTGACACATGCAAGAAGACACATGCCTTATGGAGTTAGTGACACCTAGGTGGTGATGAAGCAAGTTTCTGCTGGAAACTTTTCTATTTTTCTCTTTTTATTCACCTTGCTTTCTTCTTCCACGAAGCCTCCCATCTCCTCTCTAACTTCTGAACTTTTGCTGGTGTTTAGAGTATCAATCTTTGGAAGTTTTTTAAGTTATTTCATTAATAAATAGGTCTTGTGATTATGTATTATTACTTCATTGATGCTGGAAACTGGTTTGGATGAGTAGTTCAACTAGATAGATTTTGGTATTTTACCCATATCTTGCTCTATAGGTATCCAAATTGGATGAATTTAAATTCTTATTAAACTAGAAACCTATATCTACAACTTTTATGAAGGCGTCGAATTTGATTTCTGTCACTAAATATGTCAAAAGTTGACTTGAAGTTGAGTATCTAGAATCTGTCGCTGTTTGTGAACAGTCTGTAGTCATTTGGGGATAATTTTCAAAATACTGAATCAAATTGCATAAAATTGGTGTAAATATAAACTTAATACATAAAGGAACAAATTTGTAGAAGAATGTTTGGCCTAAATTCTTCATTTTCATTGTCAAAATGACAGTGTAACATTGACCCGAAAGTCTGTTTTGTGGAAAAGCTAGAAGAAATGAAGTGTTTTCACTGAACTTGCTTTGATATTTCGATTATAACTTGCACTGTAGATCTTCAAATGAGTTTTTTCTTAATTCAGATTAAACTAGAGACATATTTCTATAACTTTCTTGAAGAAGTTGAATTTTAATTCTATCTCTAAGATTTTCAAAATTTGGCATGAAATTGAGTCTTGGCTTAGGCTGTAGCACTACCAGGGGTAGAAATCATGTCCTGTGATTTTTGAATAAACTGTATTGATGTAGGCCAAATTAGATTAAGGTGTCTTAACTAAAGTTGAAGCTTATTATCTTATCTTTAAATTGGTATAAAGTTTGTAATTTTTGGATATTGAAATTGAGAGTTATGAGGTGTACAACTTGGAGGCATGATCATGCATTAGTCAAAATGTCAAATGTACACAGTCTGTGATATTTTGAGCATAACTCATTGAATACTAAACCAAATTGGATGAACTTAGTATCATTGGAAACCTAAGACAAAGGGGAAAAACTTTCTAGAAGGAAGTATTACCTAATTACCTCACATTCCTGATGAGAATAATTGAGCAAAGTGGACCCGAAGGTGGATTGTGAAATAAATATGGATTGAGGGATTGAGTATGATTTCACATGATCGATAATGTGATAAGTACATATGAATGTACATAACTGAATTCATAATTGTGCATAATAATAATATATGTTTGTATTGAATATTTTAGAGAAACCTTTAGAGTGACCAATTTTAGATATTATCGGGAATTCGAGACAATAAGCAAACAAGGAGCTTTTGTAAGTAATTTAGACGGTAACTTTTGTGGGTATCCTAAGATGGTCTCACCTTGATTTGTTTTGTTTATTACTGAATTGAATTTGATATTGATGAATGTGTACTGAATTGTGTACTGGTCCCAGACATGAAGGTCCGAGGTATTGATTGATGAATGTGATATTGAAGTGCTACTTACCTTACTTTGTTCTGCTTGTTGAATTTGATTTATGCTGATTGTGTTCTGAATTACGGACGATAATTGTCCGAGGCATTTGATGCATGTTTATATCATTGGAAGTGCTATTTGCATATGAATATAATTGACTACTTGCTTTGCACATGTAATGTTTGAAATAACCTTGTTTTGTTTTAAAACTGTTGAGTCCTAGTTATATTTAATAGGCATGCCTAGAAGGGTCTGCAGCTACTTCTATGACACTTCGGTGTCTTCTGTTAATGGCACTTTGGTGTCTTTTGTTATTGACACTTCGGTGTCGAGACTTCGATCTCTTCTAGACACTTTGGTGTCGAGATTTCGATCTCTTCTGTATAAGCCCCATTACTCACTTCTGTAAATGGATTTAGTAGTCATCTGATTTTGTATTTTGATATCTGTTTGATTTTGATATAAACCAAATTGTATTATGATTCTGAAGGGTTTATACCTTGTAATATTAAGTTCTGATAATTATAAAAATCTGTTTTGAAATGCATTATGTCTGATTTAATGTTAGGCAATCTTTTAATGCATGCTTATGTTATTACATGATTATGTATGATGAGTTGTCACTTTTGTATAGATTAGTTATTACTCACTAAGTTATATGCTTAATACGGTGGATTTGTCCCATGTAGGTTCAGAGAGAAGATTATTAAAGACTGGGACAAGTTAACCGCAATGGCCAATGGAGTCTAAGTTTTGTTTTGAGAAAAATGTATTCTGAATTTGTTTTAGGCTTGTACTTGTTGTATATGAAATTTGAATTTGTTTGAAGATTTGTAATAACCTTAATACATGTTGGTCTTCGAATTTATGGTATGTAATATGATAAACACAATATGAATGATATGTTATGTACTGTATGTTTGTTTGAGATTTTGTGAATGCACGTATGTTATGTTTCGTGTGTTTTGGATTTGGTTTCGATTCGATGTTATCGGTTTGTACTGTTTTGTGTAGCATTCATATATCCTTCCAGGAGGTATGTGGGTGCTACAGTTGAGATCATTACCTCTGATATTTCTTCCTAAATTGCAGCAACAAAAGAGGGCCATGACATTAATGATCTGTCATTGGAGAAGGTAATTGGAATTTTGACAAATTTTGAAATGAATCTTTTAAGGTAAACAAGAAAGAAGCAAAGGATTGACATTATAGGTTGTAACTAGAAAATGTATGAATGATGTAGAAGATGAATCCGATGAGAATGAGGATATGGAGTTATTAACACGAGAGTTCAGTAAGTGACTGAAGAGAGTGAAAAAGGATAGGCTCGAGTTTAGACAAAACGGTAGGAGTTCATCAAACAACAATTTCAAACAACAAGCCAAAACTCAAAAGGGAGAAAGAAAGATAAAGAGAATTCAACGCCATTAGTGTCAAGGCTTCAGACAAGTTCAAGCGAAGTGTGTTAACACCTTGAAGAAGAGAAAAAGGAAGTCCTATATAAGCACTTGGAGTGAGAATTAATCCGGAAGTGAGTATGATAGTGAATAAGAAGTTGTGAATAGTGCTAAATTAGTTACTTTTTATAGCAAAAGTACAGTTACTTGTTTAATAGTAACTGAGAAGGAAGTAACTGAAAACGAAAAAATGACTAAATCGGGAAATTTTGAGAAAAATGTAGATGATTCAACTTAAAACTCGATATCAGATTATGGTAGTGATGAAAGTAGTTTAGGTGATAAAAAGGAGAACATTTACAAGGCTTACGAATTAGTGTATAAAAAATGGGTGAAAATATGTAGGAAGAATGAAAGGTTGAAGGAAGAAAACTTCTCTATATAGAATACTATTCAAGATTTGGAGAAGAAATTGATGTCAACTTTAGATGGGCTTAGTGAAGCTAGACTGAAACTAGTAAGTATCAAAAAGGGATTGAGGATGTTGAATATAGGTACAGAAAAGTTAGAAAAGTTAATGAAAATCGGTAAGGTTAAAGGAGATCTTCAAGAAATTGGCTACAAAGGTGACTATTCCAAGGTGAACGATGAGAAAGATGACAAATCTAGATCTGTCCAAAAAGAAACTTTGAGGAAGAATTGAAGGTTTGTACCCATATGTTATTTTTGTAGATTTATCGAGCACATAAGATCGAGATGTTATCACAATGAACAGACAATGACAAGCGAGGATTCATGCTCTACAAGATGATAATAGCAATGTGATTTTAGACTCCACGAGCATCCTACGGTTAGCGCACCATTACCTCGAGAAATTATATATGGCCGAAAGTCAATCACCTACAAAATGGTAGCTCCATGGACAATTCCCTCCCCTTACTCACCAAGCCTGTGTTGATTTGGGTCGTCCTCTCAGCCCAGATGAAATCAAAGAAATATTCTTCAGTATGGCTCCCAACAAGGCTCCAGCATTTGATGGTTTCACAACGCTTTTTTACCAATCACAATGGGACACTGTTGTCCCCTCTCTGACTGTTTTTCTTCAACGAATTTTTCTTCATGAAATTTGGGAATTTGAAATCAATCGAACCATTATGGTACTCATATCGAAAGTGCAGTCTCCCAAATCAATTATACAGTTTAGGTCCATTACGTTATGCTCGGTGCTTTACAAAGCTATTACCAAGATCATTATGAATAGACTGAAACCATTCCTCGACGATCTGGTTGCTCAGACCCAAGGTAGTTTTTTCCCAGGGCACTTAATTACGAATAACATCATTATCACTCAAGAAGTTATCCACATTGTGAAAAAGAAAACGGGTCCAAGAGGGATATTGGCTTTAAAGGTAGATCTTGAAAAAGCGTACGATAGGCTATCATGGGATTTCATCCAAGATACTCTAATAGACATCAGAATTCTTGTCTCGCTGATTAATCTCATAATGAAGTGCATTACCAGCATATCCCTGCAAGTGAACTGGAATGGTGAAATTAGCGATGCATTCCATACAGCCAGAGGCATTCATCAAGGTGACCCCATCTCACCTTACCTTTTTGTCCTGTGTATGGAACGGTTAGGTCACCTAATTAATCAAGCAGTGACCCAAGGTAGATGGAAGCCTATTACACTCAGTAGAAAAGGACCACCTCTTTCTCATTTGTTCTTTGTTGATGATCTCATCCTGTTCTCTGAAGCAGCCTTTGAACAAGTGTTCGTCATCAGGGAAATTTTAAATACGTTCTATGATGCTTCCAGAAAATGCATTAGCCATGAAAAATCCAAATGCTATTATTCAAAAAATGTCCCTCTTTCGAAGACACACTGCTTAACTAGAGCATTGGGTTTTAAACAGACGAATGATCTCGGACAGTATCTGGGAGTCCCTCTACTACATGAAAGAGTAAGCAAACGAACCTATCAATTCATTCTTGACAAGGTTCAACACCGCTTATTAGGCTGGACAACCAACCTTTTGTCTATGACAGGACGCATTACATTGATTCAATCAATCATCGCGACCCTCCCTAGTTATACAATATAGACGGTCCGGTTGCCCCGTAGTCTTTGTGATGAGTTGGAGAAAGTAATGCACCAGTTTTTGTGGGTTTCGTCCAATGGCACTAAGAAGATTCCGTTAGTCAGATGGGAGGAAGTTTGTATACCTAAGGAAATGGGGGTCTTGGCATTCAGGACCTCCGCACAACCAATGATGCTTTCTTAGCGAAGTTAGGCTGGACGTTGATTGCCAAGCCTAATGCATTATGGGTAAAGTCCTTTATATGAAATATAAATTTGATGTCAATCATATCCCCACATCCTTGGATGCAAAAGGGGGTTCAATGATTTGGAGGAGCATAAAGGCAACTTGGAACCTAGTTCTATGAGGAATGAATTGGATGATAGGAGATGGTACTAGGACTCAGTTCTGGTTAGACCCTTGGGTGGTGGGAGCAGGACCCTTTATTTCTCATGTTACAAACCCTATCCTTGTCTCCACTGTGAATCTTAGTGTCCAACACTTTGCGGACTCAGAAGGAAATTGGAATTGGGATTCCTTCCAATGGTATCTCCTGTCCTCGATTTGCAGGATAATAGTCGGTATGTTTCTCCCGAAGGCCTATCTAGGACATGATAAGTTGATCTGGGAACTGTCCAACACTGGACAGTTCACCGTAGCTTTCACTTATTCCATGATCATAGACTATGAAGACGCCTCGACCCATAGTGTATGGAAGGTGATATGGGAATGGAAGGGCCCACCACAAATTCACACCTTTCTTTGGCTTCTCGCACACAATTGACTACTCACTAACCAACATCGGGTTTGTAAGCAACTCACCACGGACGGAGCGTGTTATCATTGTCGTCTTAAGGAATCCTCGGTACATGTAGTGCGAGACTACTTCAAAGCTCGTCAAGTGTGGAACACTTTCCCTCCACACCTAGTTTCTAATGCATTTTTCACTACGCCGACTCGGGAGTGGCTCATTCCCAATCTCTATCAACATCGTCGAGTTTTTGGGCATGATTGGGCATGTTTTTTGGAATCATTTGTTGGTTCCTATAACAATGGAGAAATTTGACCTTATTTGATGAACAGTTTAATTGCCTTCCTCACCTATTTATCTCATTTTGTCTTATGCAGGTCTAATTCACCATTCATATGTGGGGAAAAGTAGGGCTTTTACAAGTTATTACCCTCGATAGGCTCAACGAACCAGATGGATAAAGTTAAACACTGATGGAGCATGCAAACAGGCCTCGTCCTCAGCTACAGCAGGAGGTCTTCTCCGGGACAGTGTAGGTAACTGGCTTGGAGGATTCGCACAGAATCTGGGTTGGTGTAATTCGATGGTAGCGAAACTCTGGGGAGTCTTTACAGGACTCAAGTTCGCATGGAATCTGGGTTATCGCCGAATTGAACTGGAAGTAGATTCTACTGCAGTGATTGATATTCTCTCCTCATTAGCCCATAGATCTATCGTCAAGAGTATTAATGAACTTTCACCCAAAATTGGACTGTTACTCATCGGCATGTCTATCGAGAGAGCAACAGATGCGCTGACTGACTTGCAAACTATGCTGGTCACTTTGATGTAGTAGTCACTTATTTTGATACTACACCCATTAGGTGTCATCTTCTCCTTTTAGAGGATATATCGGGGATCGATTTCTCTAGACTAACTGTGTAATTTGTTTAGTTAATTCCTTTTTAATCAAAATTTTTTTCACAAAATTGAAATTCTAGATACACTTCATTAAATTTCTCGGAGTATCCTATGGTACCGAAGCACACTTAGATTAGAAAGGGTTAATTATATGCATAAAGACATTGTGAAGGAAAAACAAGAAATTGTCTACATTCACCATTAGTTATTGCTTGTAAAGAAACTGTTCAGACAGAGGATGAATCCGTTATTTCATAAGAATAAATCGATGACAAAGATAATACGATGAGGAATAAGGCCAGGTTTAAATTTCTTTGAGGGGCACAGGGACTGTGGACTTTACATTTTTGAAGTATTTTTTCATGTTAAAAAAATGAAACACAAAAAAGAAAAAAAGATTTGTCTTCTTTAGCTCTTTAGTTTTTATGTTGCCATTGTCGTCCCATCTTTTTAATAGTTTACATTGTGACTTCTATTTGGCTCCATCGAAGACTCTTAAGCTCTCTCATTAGTGTGGGTCTCTTTATCGGGTATCTCTCTCTCACAACATTGGAAACACTCATCTTTACTTGCTTAGGTTTATGAATTTGATCGGTTTTATGAAGATAGAATTGAAGTAAGTGATGATATGTTAACATGTGTATTGACTGATGGTAAATTGTCATCTTGGCGTGCTTATAATTCTTCCGCTGAATCTATTACTGATTTTTATGTGTCTTTATTAACTGAGATTGATTGTGTTGAACGTATTCTTAGTTTTGACACTGTTTTGTCCCAAAGGGGAGATATCAAATTGTTTTTAGTGACTGTTCTATTTAGGGGGAGATTTCAATGTATGTGCATGACTATTCGTCATACTTTTTAGCATCTTTTGATTCCAAGGGGGAGAAATTTAGATGATTGGATAAACTTGATGTTCATTGGAACTTGATGTTTGATTAAGGGGGTATTTGTCATATGAATTGTAAATTTGATACTTATATGTCCAATTCTATTATTTAGGAGGAGTTTCATATTTGTGACAAACAATGCCAAAAAGGGGGAGATTGTTAGGATATATGTTATATATCTAAGTAATTAGCTTTGGCATTATTTATTAATCAGACATATAAGATATTAATTGGATAATGACTTGGATTCAACAGCTATATGGATAATCTTCTAGTTGAAAAAGAACCCTATATTAGATTGAAGTCTATCTTGAGAGGAGGTGTGAACATCACGTGTGTGTGAAGTTTGTGTGTATGGTTAGAAGTTTTGGGGTGACTATGCATTGATCGAATTTTGTGAATAGGTTTACGTATTTTGAAACTTTTGTAGGGCAATGGAATAGTACATGAGAAGATTGATCTAGTCCATTCTTTGAACAAAGTTTAATCATTACTTGAACGTTACAAGCCTAGCTTTGTACGGATCGGAATTCATCAAAGGAGTCAAGTCAAGAGCGTGGGTGGTCGGTGAGCTTTGGCAGTGACATCAACAATTTATATAAGAGGGGTTGTCCAGACAATAGAAAAAGTGAACTATCCGAAGTCTTTTCATACAGTTCCTAGCTTTCGAAAGGTTGCTTCTTATCCTAAGCTGATAGCTTTCTGATAAAAAGCTAACGGTGTGTGGGTGACTTTTTATTGGTTGGAAAAGATTGACGTGATAATTCTATGCTATTAAAAAATCCATCCTTCTGCTGCATTTTTATTGAGTCTCTAGAGTTACTCACAGTTGGACAATTCTAGTGCATTGCATGTGTATTTTCTGGCTAAGAAATTCACGATTTTGTAGTGATTTTGTGGGGTGTCGCTTAAGTTGGATGTTTTATGGAGTGGCTCTTGAGTGAACTGTTTTGTATGTTGCATGTAACTACTATTGTGGATTGCGTATTATGTGTGCAACCATGACTTGATATGAGTTCTGTTGAATCAACCCATTATTGTTGTAACGACTTACATATTTATTTCAGTGGAGCTGAATCTTTCGAAAAGTTGTTTTTTTTTTCTCTTTTTATCTTAAGTGTATTCATTTTTATTTCTAGTTATTTTAATCACTTGAGTTGTTCATATAATTGTCTTTATTATTAAACAGTGTGTGTAAATCTTCTGTCGAGGTTAGTACAAAGTGGTTGTACTATTGGGTGTAAAATTCTTTCACGAAAAGTGAGGTTGAGAGATAGTGTCAAGGGTTGAGTAGTGTCGGCTCAGTAAAGCCTTGGATAAATTGATTGTACTTTCGTGAAAGTATTAAGTTGAGTGAGGGGCCTGTAGACATAAGCAAGGTGTGCTGAACTGCATTACCAAATTTTTTATGCTTTTTATTATTTCATTTTTTATTGTTTTTGTTTTTGTTTGTGCTAGAGATGTCCACGATAAAATTGAAAAGTTTGTGAAACAACTACCCTCTACAGTTTTTCAGAAGGGAATCCCATCACCTCCATCACCATAAGTATAAATTTCCATTCCACACAATCAAAGGCCTTCTTGAAGTCAATTTTAAAAGCACAGTTTGGCAAAGAACTCCTCCTTTGGTACCCCTTATTGAGCTCTTGAACAATAGAGATGTTTTCCCTTATCATCTTTCCTTACATGAAAGCATTTTGGTTATTCCTACTAATGTCCCCAAAATTTTCGCGAGCCTATTAGCTAAAATTTTGGAGATCACCTTATAAATAAAATTAGAAAAAGAAATAAGCCTGAACCGTTCAAAGCAATTAAGGTTACTGGTATTGGGAATTAAGCAAAGGAAGGTTTGATTAATCTGCTTTAACAATGCATTAGTAAAGAAGAATTCATTCACAACTTGCTTAACCATCCTTCCAATCTCACCCCAAGCTTTCCGAAAGAAAACCCCATTTAGGCCATTGGGACCTGAAGCTTTATTTAGATTCAATTAGGAGATCATCTTTTCAATCTTTGCATCTTGTATAGGTTTGACTAAATTAAGAGTCTCTTCTTGAGATAGCTTTTTTGAGATGAAGGAGTTTATCAATTGCTAGGTAACTGAAATCCTTATAGATTGACCATAAAATCTACTAAAAATTTCTCTGTCTCTTCTAAGATTTGATTATGATGCTTAAGTAGCCTGCCATCCTCAGTTTGGATTAAACAACTCTATTATTATTCATACTCCCAATGAATGAGTTGAAGAAGAGATTAGAACATTCATTAGCTTTTTATAACCATTTAACCCTTACTCTATGCTTCATTAGACTTTCATGATTCTTATCAAGAGATAGCTGTTAAGTTTCTTTTTCTCTAGTGACAAAAGTAGAGGGTCCCCAAGGTTACTAGAAAGTTGCCTTTGAATAATAAAAAGATCACTCTTAGATCTTTTAATAGCATCAATAGTGGAGCTTCTCCTTTTTGCATTTAGTTTTTTCAATTAATCCTTGATTGCTTGAGCCTTTGAACACATATAAATTGTTTAGTTCTATACACTTCCTTCAACATTCATGTCTGAACAGCCTCTTAGAAACCTTCTATATCTACCAAAAAGTTGTTAAATTTGAAAGAAAATTTAGCATTCTGTTTTAGAAACATACCCTCTATCCTGGCAGAAGAGTGGTCAGAGAAGCGAGGATCTTAGAAGGAGGTAGAACTTATAGGAAACTGAAGTAACCAACTTTGATTTACTAGCACCCGATCCAAGTTTTTTCTTATAGACTAGTCCTTTGCTTATTTATTACTCCAAATAAACATGTGACCTTGACATTCGGGAGTCCTAACAAGTGAAACAATAACACCTACTGATGTCAAAGACCTTGCTGTTAGGAAATCCAACTATGCTTGTGTTACTTCGTGGATTCTCAATAGCTTCACATTTGATATCGTTTTGAGTCTTCAGCCTTTCCTTTTAGGCTTCGATAAGTGTAAACACCTTCGGATGATCTACCAACAACGAAACCATGCCTGCAACTTTCAAATTGAAAGAGGCCTATCTGAATATGTACAAGGTGACAAAGATGTTCGCACTTTTTATTCTGGATTAATTTCTCTATGGTCTAAACATGATTAAAGCATGGGAGATAATATGACAACCAATACTATTAAAAAAAATCCTGTACGAATGATAGAAAAATCGTGTGGTTCAAATGCTTATGAAGTTTCGCCAGAATATGAATCCATCCAAGCCAATCTCCTTAGTTGTGAATCCCTACCTAAAATAGAGGTGGTTCTTAGTGACCTTACTCGAGAGGAAACTCGTCTACTTCTATTAATGGCAGATCCTCTATTGAAATGACTCTATATTCTAGTCGATGTAACTTTTGAAACACTTCTCAAATCAAAAGATGTTATGGGTGTAATGGTGAGGGGCATATAGCTTCACATTGTTGAAAGAAAATTTTTGTGCGTATTGTAAGAAACTAGGGCGTATACTTCGAACGCCACCGTGAGTCTATCCGGTGTGGTACGTCTGGCGTATTTTTCGCCAACGCTCACCAGCACTGCATCGCTACTCATGCTATTCTTACATAACAACCATATGCTGCTGCTTATTTTCTTTAAACGCAGGCCCAGGCTATAGTCCAACAACAAATATGGGAAACTTGAAATGGCAAGAAGTCGTTAGAGACAAATATGAGAAGATTTTGAGATGTTAGGATGGAGATCTGCAAGGTATGGAAATGATATATTTCCATAATTTTGTTAATATTGTGTGGATTCGTCGCTTATTAAGAGAATTAAATCAACCTCTCTTATAGCCCACTATTCTTCACGGTGACAACACAAGCGCCATTCAAATCGCCACCAATCTCGTGCACCATGAAAACGTTAAACACATCGAGGTTGATTGCTACTACATTCGCGAATAGGTTGAAGACAAAATTATCTACTTATCCTATATTTCCACACATGAACAACTTATCGACCTCCTTACCAAGGCTATGTCACAGAACCATCACAATTTCTTAGTATCCAAACTTATGCTCCATGACACGTAGCATTAGTTTGAGGGAGGGTATTAACGGAAATATGGAAATATATCATTTCCACACCTTGCAGATCGATCCTAGCATCTCAAAATCTTCTCATATTTGTCTCTAACGGCTTCTTGCCATTCTAAACTTCTCATATTTGTTGTCTTCCTCATTTCACGCAAATTTGTTTTTATTTCCTTATCTTTAGTTATGTATATATAGCAATTCTTTGTAAATAGACTGTGAAGAAGAATATTCAAAAATTCAAACAAGATTTTATATTTCTCTAGATTAACATGGTATCAGAGCTCTGGTAATCAGACGACTGGATTTTCTGTGTTACTTAGTTATTTGTTTTGTAGTGATTCCGATCACATCCAAAATCATAATGGATACTCTTGATAGTCACAAGACTCATGACATATTGACTACGCGTTTTTAATGAAATTAACTAATCTTTATAGGAGTTTCACTTTCGGATGTTCATAGAAGGCAAAGGTCATTCGCAAAGGTCATTCGGGAGTCCTAAAGGTGCAAAAATAGCACCTACTGATGCCAAAAACCTTGCTACCTGGAAATCCAACAACACTCAGGTTATTTCGTGGCTTCTTAATAGCATCACATCTAATATCACTTTGAATCTTCGGCCTTTCCTTTTGGCCTCTGATATGTGTAAACACCTTTGAATGATCTACCAACAATGGAACCATGCCCGCAACTTTCAAATTGAAAAAGACCTATCTGAATATGAACAAGGTGACAAAAATGTTTGCACTTTTTATTCTGGATTAATTTAGATTAATTTCTCTATGGTCTAAACAGGATTATAGCATGGGAGATAACATGTTAGCCAATACTATCAATGAAATCCTATATGAATGATAGAAAAATCGTGTGGCTCAAATGCTCATGAAGCTTTGCTCGGAATTTGAATCTATCCGAGCTAATCTCCTTAGTTGTGAATCCCTACCTGAAATAGAGGTGGTTCTCGATGACCTTATTCGAGAGGAAACTCGTCTACATACCCAAACTTCTATTAATGGCAGGTCCTCTATTGAAACGACTTTATATTCTAGCCAAGGTAACTTTCGAAACGCTTTTCAAATTAAAAGATGCTATGAATGTAATGGTGAGGGGCATATAGCTTCACATTGTCGAAAGAAATTTTTTTGTACATATTGTAAGAAACTAGGACATATACTTCCTGACCAGTGTGACCGTCTTGGTATATTTTCTGCCACTGCTCAGTCGCACCAGATTGCTGCTCATGCTACTCTTGCACAGCAACCATACACGCACGCTGTTTCAACTTTTGATTCACATCAACAGAATGGTACGCATAAACCACACGCTACTTTTTCTTTTCTTCAAACACAGGCCCAGACCACAGCCCGACAACAAATATGGGAAGCTTGGAATGACAAGAAGCCGTTAGAGATAAATATAAGAAGATTTTGAAATGTTAGGATGGAGATCTGCAACGTATGGAAATGATATATTTCCATATTTCCGTTAATATTGTGTAAATTCGTTGCTTATTAAGAGAATTAAATCAACCTCTCTTACAGCCCACTATTCTTCACAGACACGTAGCATTAATTTGAGGGAGGGTATTAATGAAAATATAAAAATATATCATTTTTATACCTTGTAGATCTCCGTTCTAGCATCCCAAAATCTTCTCATATTTGTCTCTAACAGCTTCTTACCATTTCAAGCTTCCCATATTTGTTGTCTTCCTCATTTCATGCAAACTTGTTTTTATTTCCTTAGCTTTAGTTATGTATATATAGCAATTCTTTGTAAATCGATTGCGAAGAAGAATTCAAAAATTCAAGTAAGATTTTATATTTCTCTATATTAACAAGTCCTAAATTTTTTTGAAATAAATTTTCAAAGTATAAAACAATTGTTTTTAAATTAAGTCCAAGCATGAACTATCTAGACCCAGACTTACCCTATCTAGAGCCAGACTTACCCGAGACCTAACTATTTAAGCAAAATGATATTATTTTGCTTAAAATAGTTAATCGTGAGTCAGTTAACCTATAATTCGGCATATAGAAAACAACTTAATGTGGACCCATGAGTCAGTACCCCGTTACCAACCCTATCGACCCAGTGTAATGAAAAGCAGTGTTGTTATGCCTATTCTTTTCAACTGGCTAAATATAACATCATCACCATAAAAAAATATCAGTTCGACAAAACATAACAGAGCCCTCCTGTCTAATTACCGCATCTAGGCTAATTCTGAGGCACTGAAAGCCCATTAAGCTTTTTGGCTGCAGCAGCCAGTGTAGCCCTACTTTTACAGAAAGCAAATCTGATGTATCTCTTACGGTAGCTTTTAACTACATCAGGATATTTCTCCACCGCATCATTTGATTGAAAGAATTCACAACCTGGAACGGCAACCACCCCTTTTTCCTTTATTAGTTCCTCCGCATATTCCACCTGAACCATCAGGCATAAAACTGGAAATTCAACAGATTGAAGAACCCCATTTTGTAAATTGGAATTAGACGAGTGGAAGTTTTTGGAACTCGAAAAATCAAGAAGACACTTACGTCAGAAAGTAAGGAATCCTGAGGAAGCTCTGCAAATATAAAGAATGAACCTTGGGGCTTAAAAGAAATCTGGAAACCAATCCGAGCAAGCATATTGACAACGTAATCTCTTTTAGATTCATATTCCTGAATACCCAAAAAAGAAAAGAAAAGAAAGTACTAATTAATAATTACTTAATATAGAAGGAAAGGGAAGTCTGATGTTAATGCGGCATATTAATTGCCCTGCATTGACATGTACACTACTAGAGATAATCATACACAACCTCAGATTGTGTTAAAGCGGTTCTTAGGACTTACTCTTCTCAATGATTCAAAATAGTCTTGAGGGCTAGAAAGAGCAGTCAAGGCTGCTTCCTGGAAGGGTGCTGGAGCAGAATCTGTGATTTTAGCATGAATGTTTCTAATTGCAGAGGCGAAGCAAGGTGGAGCAATTGCCCATCCAACCCTCCATCCTAATAAAGAAAACATAACAGTAACAGAGTCCATGATAAGAATGGAAAATTGGCTACCAATTAAAATGGGACAGTCTTATAATAAGACTTCCCAGAACGAGCAAATTCAATAAACAACCCAGCGAGGTGCTATATTATCTATTACCCGTGACACTGAAAGTTTTTGACAAGGAAGATGTGATGATTGTCCGCTCCTGCATTCCTGAAAGCGTAGCTAGTGATATGTGTCTTATGTTGTCATATGTGATATGCTCATACACCTGCAGGAAGAAAACAACTACTTCTGTAAGTCTCCCAAGTTTGCTGCAAGTTCAATCAACAAATAGCAACATGATCCCATAAACAATTTAGAAATACTTAAAGTATATCTTCTCTATTATAAGCTTATTGAAATCTAAGGTGGGAAATGTTTAGGTGCTTCTCTTATAATGATAACAAAGCAACTAATAAGTAAGAAAAAGAGCAGAACACCACTGAGGGCTGTCCAAGGTGGTAAATAAGCATCCGTAATGATTTCATCCACAAAAAGGAAGCATGGCGGTTGTCAAGAAACTCAATTAGTCACTATTCGACGTAATCATACAATTACAGGCCAAAGATTTCCATACTTCATCAGTTATTGCCAAGCAATCCCTTCTGCAGCAAGTGCCAGCAATAGCCTCAAGCTCATCTTTTGTGAAAACTTTCCCAGTTGGATTGTGAGGACTGTGCTATTTCTTGTCAGTAAGCATCTAAAATCAAAGTTTATGCCATCTTTCTCAAACATTATCACAGCATGGAACACAAACAAGAAATTATCTTATTTGATTTAATAGTTGGCTCTCATTTTACCTGTTTAATACTACAGCTTTTGTTCTTGCAGTAAAAGCCTTGTTGAACTTGTCTAGGTCCAAATTCCAGTAAGGCGGATCAAGTTCCACATACACCTGAAATTCAAATAGTAGTTCCATCGATATCAACCAGTTGTAATAACGTTAAAACAGGTTAGATTCAGTTGTAAACAAAGAGCTTACAGGAACTCCTCCAGCCATCCTGATGCATCCATCATACGGTACAAAGGAAGGATCAAAAACAATAACTTCATCGCCGGGGTTTATTACTGAACCCAGAAACAACGAGTAACATAAGGTTCAGAAAACAGTAACCCTCAACTTTCTACAATGCGAAGTGCAAACGGAGAAGAAACCCTACTTGTGAATACAGCCGCCGCGAAGGCCTCAGTTTGGCCGCAGCAAATAGCAATATCCGTTTGAGGGTCAACGTCCAAACCATGCATCTCCTTCATACTTTTTGCCAAGTGGTCACAAATTCCTTGCACGTGCCTCAGTTTGCAACAGTGACCACAGAAATGAACATCGACAAATACAGCATCTAAAAACCACTAAAACGCGCTACTACACACATGCTTTAATCTATTACCTGTACTGGTTGAAGTCAGAGTTGATGGCTGAGATGGCGGCGTTTTTAATGCCAGACGGAGCAGGGAAGTCCGGGAAACCTTCGGCGAGGTTGATGGCATTGCAACTCTCTGCTAAAAGGGAGAGTTCTTGGATGAGTGAGGAAGTAAATGTCTTTGCCACCGATGACAGCTTATTCTCCATGGAACACCGCATTCTTTGAGCCTTCCTTATCCTGGGTTTGGTTTCTGATTCACGGGGTGTCAAACTCAAACCTCGGTGTTTGTGGGTGGAGCTAGAGCAAAACTTATTATTATAGTGTAAAGTAAAGCCTAATGTTCAACTCTACTCTGGTAAAAAAATAATTTATAAATATATAAGTAATTTTTAGAAATTTAACGTGGAAACTGGGAAATGGGCTTCATCATTTAAGCTTTTGCTGACGGGCCTGCTTACCTTATTTATAATCCAGACAATGTCTTCGAATAATACACAGATAAGAATACATTACGTATTATTATTATTTTTTAATGAGTATGTATTTATTTAATAAATAAGATCTACGAAATGGATAGTCGTATAAACTCAGCTGAGGATGATTTAATTACAAAATAATGAAGAGTCTACAATTGGGAGCCAAATTATACAACAACAAATAATCCGCCTGACAACTAGAGAGGGCCGGGTTCACGGCGGCGGTGGTTGTACGTTAAGACGCTACGCAAGTTCAAATTCAAAAATCACAGTGGCAGTTACCGTTAATAAACCCAAAATCCAAGCCCACTTTGCCAATAGCCTCCGGTGGTTGAAACATGAAACCCTCTATAATTATAGCGCCACCCCACATCTCATTTCAACTAAATCCCCAGATCACACTCTTTCACTCTCTCAACGCTTTGAATCCTCATTCGAATTTGTTTTGGTTTTTTTTTTCACTTTTACCTCTTTCGATTCGATTCCGGCGAGTGAAAGATGTCGTTGAGACCCAGCGCCAGGACGGAAGTCCGGAGGAACCGGTACAAGGTGGCGGTGGACGCCGACGAAGGGCGGCGGAGGAGGGAGGATAATATGGTGGAGATTCGGAAGAACAAAAAAGAAGAGAATTTGTTGAAGAAGCGCCGCGAAGGACTTCAAGCTCAGCATCAACAACCACTCACTTCCTCTCTCACCAGTTCCAGTGCCGATAAGAAGGTTCCTTGCGTTATTTGCTTCTAGTCTTGTTTGGCTAAGTATTTTGAGTTATGCTCTTTGGGTTTCTCTAACTTTTACTTAGCTATTTCGGTAACCGTTAGATCATAATTTTGTTTCGTTCCTGGTTAGATCATTAGCAAGTATTATTGTTTCCTTTTTAGAATCTTGCATAGGTGTTTGTCTATGACTGATTTCACTTTGTTGATTCTAAATGAGTCAGGTAGTCTTTACATCATTTGATATCTTTAAGCTCTTCCTTTTAGAATAAAGAAATGGATTCACTGTGAGCAAACTTTTGAATATAATGCAAATATGTTAGGGGAAAAGGTGTTCCAAATCATGGTATAATTTATTTGTGTTGTGGTTTAAGTTAGGGAACGTGATTTCTTATGTGTTGCACTCGGCTAACTTGAATCAATCTCATGCTGTTTTTAACGTGGCTGCAGTTGGAAAGTCTTCCAGCAATGGTTGCAGGAGTGTGGTCGGACGAGAGAAATTTGCAACTCGAGTCGACAACCCATTTCCGCAAATTACTCTCAATAGGTTGAGGCGATATTATGTTCTATATAGCATATTGATGCAGCATGTGTGTCCCAAAATTTAACTATTATATTTTGCATATTTATGTAGAGCGTTATCCTCCAATTAATGAAGTTGTAAAATCTGGGGTTGTTCCTCGTTTTGTTGAATTTCTCGGAAGGGATGACTTTCCTCAACTTCAGGTTTCAATTTATTCTCTATCTTATTTTTGTTTGGTTATACTCTTGAAGATTTATCTAATTTTAACTGCTTAGTCCCATTTTAACTTTTGCCTTTGTTGTCTGATATGCTTAGTTTGAGGCAGCTTGGGCTCTCACAAATATTGCTTCTGGGACATCGGAGAATACAAAGGTCGTAATTGACCATGGGGCTGTCCCGGTTTTCGTTAGACTTTTAGGTTCACCCTCAGATGATGTCAGGGAACAGGTGCATGGTCTATGTTAGGTTTTCTTTTTCTTTTTCATCTTTAATGAATTTAAATTTTGCAAGGGCAAGTCCAAATCCAAGTCCATTGTCATGTTTATATATTTCTTTGATATAGTAAGTGCTTCTCTTTAGTTCTTGACAGCCAATTATATTTGGCGAGTACCTTCAAATTGATTAACTGCTTATCAGTATTCATGATGCCGCTGTGCTGATTTAAGCTTTTTTCTTTCTCTCAAATTGCAGGCTGTCTGGGCATTGGGAAATATTGCTGGTGACTCTCCTAAATGTCGTGATCTTGTACTTGGCCATGGAGCCTTGATGCCATTGCTTGCACAGTTTAATGAGCATGCAAAGTTGTCCATGCTAAGAAATGCAACTTGGACATTATCCAACTTTTGCAGGGGCAAGCCACAACCTTTATTTGACCAGGTAGGGGGGATTGATTTGAGCTTTTGGATGAAGAGAAATGCTTTCTCTCCTTGTTTGAATTTCTTACTAAAACCTATATGATTGAACGGGCAGACAAAGCCTGCTCTCCCAGCTCTTGAGCATCTTCTTCACTCAAATGATGAAGAAGTCCTTACAGATGCATGCTGGGCACTTTCTTATTTATCAGATGGAACAAATGACAAAATCCAAGCTGTTATTGATGCTGGTGTCTGCCCCCGACTTATTGAACTTTTACTGTGAGTTAGTCTTATCTTTCAGATGAAAGCCTATTCATTCTAGCTATGAAAGCTAATTTGCTCCTTTTTTTTGGTTTTAATCTTCTAGCCATCCATCTCCTACAGTGCTTATTCCTGCTCTGCGCACAGTTGGAAATGTTGTTACTGGAGATGATATGCAGACACAGGTACTCGTCACTTCATGACTTCTTTTTTGTTTCTTTGTGTATTTTCTTTTCCATTATTTTTTCATTCTTTTTCCCTAATTTCCTTCTGGTTATATTTCTATAGCATTTTAGTGAATTAAAATGGGAGGTGCTGCTATTTTGAAGTTATGCTTTGTTCTCATGAAAGAGTAAAACAATGGGATCCACGGGGAGAGGGAGAGAATGAGGATTCAGATATGGAATTACCATTCTAGTGTTGGACTAAAAGATTATTGCCTAGGTACTAGGAATTGAAATTGAGAATATAAATAGTAGTTTTAGAGTTTTAAGTTTTGGTCTATTAGTCTTTATGTTTCAAGGTGGCAATCAGGTTTCTGGTTGAGCAAGACAAACTGATATAAAAAGTTTATGTAACTCCTCCATTTTAGGAAATTGCCTTATATTCCTTTTCTTCCTTTTCTAATGATTTTAACTTGGATCACATTTTGTGGATATAGAGAACATGCATTTTTGTAGTTTGCATTTATGTCATGATTCTTTTGATCTTTTTCAGTTTATAATAAACAATCAAGCTCTTCCACGCCTTTTGAACCTACTGGCAAACAACTACAAGAAGAGCATAAAGAAAGAAGCATGCTGGACAATCTCAAATATTACTGCTGGGAATGTCCATCAGATACAGGTTAATTTATTAATGTGCCAAAGGCATCTTTAGTCTAACTATGTCGTTTTGGGTTATCTTGCTTTAAAATTCTGTTGTTGTTTCCATATCCTACCCAATGAAGGCAAGTATATTGCAATTACACAGGCTGTAATTGAGGCTGCTATCATTGGCCCGCTTGTCCAATTGCTTCAGAATGCTGAATTTGAGATCAAGAAAGAGGCTGCATGGGCAATTTCAAATGCAACATCTGGTGGCACACATGAACAGATCAAGTATAGATGTCCCTCCACAAACTTCTGTTATATTTCTACTATTGTGATTTGTATACTTGTTATACACTTGGTTCATGCATTTGTTGAAAGATATGATTTTCTTTGTGCTTTACAGGTTTCTGGTGAGTCAGGGGTGTATCAAGCCATTTTGTGACCTCCTGATTTGTCCTGACCCTCGAATTGTCACAGTTTGCTTAGAAGGTCTTGAAAATATTCTGAAGGTTGGGGAGGCAGAGAAGAGTTTAGGCAACACAGGAGATATAAATCTGTATGCTCAAATGATTGATGATGCCGAGGGGTTGGAAAAGATTGAGAACCTTCAGAGTCATGACAACAATGATATATATGAGAAAGCAGTAAAGATTCTTGAGACATATTGGGTTGAAGATGATGAAAATGAGCCATTGCCGCCAGGTGATGCTGCCCAGTCTGGATTTAATTTTGGAGAAAGTGATGTTCCCTCTGGTGGATTTAATTTCCGTTAAGGTATGTGTCTTTCGTGTCCCAGAATGAGTAGTCTGAGATGCTGTTTTTCTGACATGAAAATAAGGCAAGCCTTCTGGGCAGCTGAGACATCTTAGATGTAGGTGGATGTGGAGTTTAAAGTTGTTTGTGCTGGCTCAATTTGCTTTATATGTTTGTTGAGGATTCCATTTTTTAGCGGGAGGAGGTGGTCTTTCCAAATTATGGAATTCTTTTCTCTTGGAAAATAATGCCACTGCAGTTTCTCCTTCATAAATGCAATTTGCAAACATAGTTATGTACTTGCTCTTAACATCTATGATCCTTTGTGCAGCGAAATCAAGTTAGTGGTGGAATGAAGCTGAGAGTCCAGGTTTCTACTGCTCGAGTTATTTGGCTTTAAGGCACTTGTCTTTGATCCCTCTTTTTCCCCATAAACCTCTACATGTGGTTGAATCGATGCTGGTGGATGATGCTCCTTGGTTGTCTGTGATACCAAGAACTATGTATCAAATGGGGAAATACTAATTGAAGATCCTTTTCGACAGGTCAAAACCACACAATATGTACTCTTTTACTCCGTTTGTTCCTTATTCTTTGCTCATGTCCATGTTTATTACTGGGTAGATGGGATATGCCTTCAGATTTCATTGCTTTACAGTTGAGAGTTGTAACAGTAAACTGAAACACGAAAATTGTCTTGGCAAAGGTCTTCTATTGCAAATAGGGGATGGAAATTTTTTTTTTTTCGGTTTGGCAGAGGGAAATGTTGGCTTATGAGTTGATATAGAAATCGATTTATTATTCATATAAGAATTTAGCATTACATCCACCTTTCCATTAGTAAGCTTGGCAATGGGCCAGGATTGATCCGAGTTTTTTATAAGCTTGAGCCTGGCAATCGTGAAGGTCATACTGAAAAGTTCGAGACCGAGTCAGGGTGTACCACATGAACCCAAACTTTTTATCGAGATCTGTTTGGCTTCGAGACAAGGTTTGCAAGGTCTATCCATTAAACTTACCTTCCTCTCTTGTACATTCCTCTTGAACTCAGCTTGTTTGAGACGGTGTATCCCGAATACCTTTGTCTTGTGGACTTTCGTTTTATTTCTTTATTCCGTTAACGATATGTTAAATAATGTAACTTCAATAGATTTGTAAAATCAGATATGCTAAAAATAAATTCAGTAAATGCAGTCTCTATTTTTTTATATTTTGATTTAATACCTATGAATGATCCAACTTTATATAGTTAATGGATATTAACGTCCTATAATATGTTTGATGGGAGCACATTGATTATGTTTTTTTTCTTTCAGACTGTTGGGACTTCTAAAAAACCCAAACTTTTCAATAAAGAACATCAATGGCAGGAGCCAGGAGGTGTTCCAATTTCTTATGCATTCAGTTAATTTATTATTCTAAGGTATATTACTATTAAATATATATTGAATTGGCCAAAATTTGGTCAGGCCATACTAACTTTTGCCTTGTTTTTATTTTTAGAAATTTTCGAATTCTGAAAACTAAATTAGATTAAAAATTTTTAATTTTAGAGTTGTTTTGGAAGTTATTTTTTTAATTAAAGGCAGAAATTTTCAATTATGTGTTTTGGGAGTGTTTTTTTCACCTTAAAAAATAGGTTTGTGGTGTTTGTTGATTTAGTTTTATTTAGCCCTCAAGGGGTGTGGCTTGATAGTTGAGAGCGGGGCTTGATTTTGGTTAGGTCCCAGGTTCGATTCCACGCTAAATTTCTCTTGAAGAAATTTCTGGAAGCAATGAGCTTTCACCACTAGATGGAGAACTAGTTGGACCTCAATGATGAGATGACGTCAAGCTTGACCACTTTGTGAGTGAGTGCATGGAGTTAGGCCTCGGAAGGTGTGCACCACTTACTTTATAAAATTTCCTCTAATCAAAAAATAAAAAAAGTTTTATTTAGTATTCAACAGATCATGAACCAAGTCGTTCTGACCCGGTTGGAAGTTAAAGAAGACCCTTTTATCAAATTACATCATTTTATTTGTTTATTAAAACCAAATTCTGATGCAACAGAGGCTTGAACCTGTGCCCATATGAGGCGTATGATGAGCCTCTGCCAACTGAGTTGACTTATATTCTAATTTACTGTGTGTTAAAGTTATATTTGTGTAAATGTTCATCATGCATCAGAATATCACATAATTATTATGTTTATATTTTACATTGTGAGTAGAATTTTGAATAAAATATTTTAGTGATTTTTTGAAACTAAATATTTTAGTGATTAATTATTAGGTTTAGCTACAACAATCCTAATTATATATAATTATATTTATGTAATTAATCACATAAAGAGTTGAGACATTTAGTTGGAGTTAATTATTTTAGTATAATAAATTTTACCCTACAAGAATTTCTATTATTTTGAATAATTAATTAGGATAAAATATCAAATTACTTTTCCTAATTTTCCCACAGGTATTAGAAAATTGAAATATAATTTTATAGTTTTATTATAAAATTTAACATAAATCTGTTTGAATTAAAAATTTAGCCCACAAACAATAAGGTGATTGTCATTTACAACGTTAGTGTATAACGTTGAAATACAACAACTTACGATTAACATAAATGACAATCAAAAAATTCTACAAATTGTTGAGAATTTAGTAGTTCCAATTATTCAGGAATTATCTAAAAGCATCCGATAACAACATACTCCATAAAAGGATGTTGGTGCTATAATTAAGGAGATCTATTAGAACAAGGAAATCAACTATTGCAAATTATTATATTGTATATCCATAAGAATCTAACTCTAATATATAAACCGAGAATGATCTCGAAACTTTTAACTAAACGATATAGTTTAGTTAATCTTAATTAGTTAGTTTGATTAGGGCTGACGTATATAAATGTTAAAAGTTTTTAGAATACGTAGTGAACCACATTGGTAAATTTAATAGAGATACTAACGTAGGACTAGAATTAGAAAAATTGAAAATATAAGTATTTAATTGTCATTTTAAAAGTTTGAGTTATATTTGTAAAATTGAGTAAAATTGAAATTTGTTATAATTAATCTTGAAAATTTAAGTATTTAATTGTCATTTTAAAAGTTTGGACTATATTTGTAAAATTGAGTAAAGATTGAAATGTTTTTATAATTAATCCTATGAAATGCTATTACCTTTTAAACTTAAACACAAAATTAATTGAAGAGTAAGCGTACACATACATAAAGAACCCACCAAGGATTACAAATTTTATATCTATGTACTAGTAAATCAATAGTGAGACTCCCTCAATATCGTTCACTCGCTAACTTTTGGTAGATAATATTCTTCACTATTTCAAAGGTATATAATTGACTAAAATTTAGATTTAGTTGTAATGTTCGTTAGCTAACTATTACGTGCTTGAGATTATCTAGTTGATTCAGCTTACCAGTCAAAGTTTATTTTTGTTCAAATAGTTCATGCATGCCTACATTTACTCAGTGTCCTAAGTCTTTTTCTTCGACTCTGATGTAAAAATAACATTGAATTTGTCAATTATTACTGCCAAATCAAACCTTTTCCACCAAATTTATAATAAAGTCAAAAATCTACACCTAGTAAGGAACGAATAGAGTATTTATCTTGTACACGACATCCTACACATTTGAATGTCCTGAAAAATAGTGGAAGTCAAGATAAACCATCTAGAAATATGTTGTCTGACCAAATATGAGACGCAATAAAATCCAGGAGCGGTCATTGTCAGATAACGCCATTCCAAGTGGAGTACTATTCTTAGAAATGACTTCCAAGCTAGTTGATCCACCTAAAAAGAATTGTCACCACAAAGAGCGGCTTGTATCGTGGCGTCATAAAATAATAGATAATATCAAACAACAGCAGTCGTATTCCCTGCGAATTTGGCTATAAAATGGAGGCCACTCTTCTGAAATGAACCATCGAATGCTTAGAGAATTGGAATCATTGAGTTGCAATAGCGCAGATATGGCTACCAAGAAAGTCATCTTGATTATTGGCATTGTTGCAGTATGCTTTGCTTCAGTCACACGTGCTGATCAAGGAACCGCCACTTTCTACACTCCGCCTTACGTCCGTAAGTACTTGAACTAGATACGAATGAAATTAGTCATAAAATTTGTTGTTAACCATTGCTTGCTTTGTTTTCGAGATGCAGCATCTTCGTGCTATGGAAACCAAGACAAAGGAGTGCTGATTGCAGCTGCAAGCGATGCAATCTGGGACAACAGGAGAGCATGTGGCCGAAGATATAGCGTAAGGTGTATTGGTGGCACTAACAATACTCCAAATCCATGCAAGAGTGGCAGTGTTGTGGTCACCATTGTCGACTACTGTCCACCAGGCTGCCGCGGAACCATTGATCTCTCCCAGGAAGCTTTCTCCCAAATTGCAAATCCTGATGCTGGCAATGTTCGGATTGAATATAATCAGTAAGTCTGAAATAATATATCTTCTAAGTTTTAAAACAAAAAAAAACATAAATCTTCTTTATTATTGTCTGATGCCCCTATTTTCAGGGTATAGAGAGCGAAGGAATGCAAGTGATGGCACCAGTGCAAGCTAGCATGGTAGATATTACGCGGGGGAATAAAAACTGGGCTTAATAATGCTCCATGGCCTAAGCTATCTTTGTATGGCCTAAGCTATAGCTATAATTTCGTCAGTAATAATAAAATAAAATGATTCCATGTGTTGCCCATAAGACTGCCGTAGGCAATTCTTTTTTTCTTTCAGCGCTAAAGAAGTAAGTCCTGGCTCAAACAAAGAATGCAACGCCTACTAGTATTAAGAGTTTAGTCTGAATGGTAATGGCATGAAGAAGTCTACAACATATAAGAAGTGAATTCTATGAACTAGCTAGATGAAACTTCTGTGTGTTGATTAATCTTTTAGACATTTATCCTTCATTCTATTTAACCAGTCTAACCTAACCCTTTAGGTCAATTTTGATTATCCTCTTAAGGATTTACCAATTTGAATTTATGATCAATAAAATTGGGCATGTATTTTGATCTAACATGTTAGAGATTTATTATTCATTTAGTTTTACTATTCTTGGCTCAAGATGACTATTTGAATTGAGTCTTTACTTTTGTACCAAAACTAAGAACTTATTTGCTTGACTTGAGATGACTACTTCAATTAAATCCTTACATAAATTGAATCCTTACTTATGTCCTAATTAAACTACTAATCTCAAGAAATACAAAGAGCTTGTCTACCCGCAAGAAAAAAGTACCAATAAAAAACATGGATAGATGACAATAGATCACTTAATAGGAAGTAAAATTCTAGAAGAGGAGTCTATATAGTAGTTGGAGCTAAAGACTAGTGCTTGGGAAAGATAGAAGAGGATTATGGTGATGCTAATTATTGTGTGTGTGGAAGATGAGAATTGGAAACAATGCCTATATTGTATGAAGGGTATCTTGAACCTTTATTTATAGCCATGATGCTTTTATATGTCACAAGTTATTAACTTGTTTGAATGTTACAAATTTTCAATTTTAACTTCTTTCTAGTTGTTTTTGAAAAAATGTAAGGGTATTAACATATTTATTTCAATAAAGAGAAAATGACAATAGCAGCTACAATATATGTTAATCTTAACGTAAAAAAAAACTAAATATTACATATTAGAGTACATTTATCGTTGAGAAAAGCTAGAATATATGTTGCATTTTTCATTGAAATGATATTGATATGTCTTCTTGTTCAATACTGAAGTGCAATAAAATGATATTATTATTGATATATGTTGCTGCTTGACACCTTTGATATCGTATTGACATTCAATTTCTTGTTTTATTAGGATGTGAAATCTCATTGAAAAAGGAATTCTTTTTTATTATGAGTTTAGAAATTGATAGATAGAACCCATTTGAGTATATTGGTGGCAGCAAAATTTTAGTTGAAGGCATCAACTCAAAAAATTATGTTGGTTTAGTATTGTGGGAACTGCACAACCCAATTCGTATGATATGTTAGATAAGGTGTAGTATAGACATCCACATAAATATGAAGAAGGTGGATTGGATAAAATTGAAGAAGATTAAAAAATAAAGAATTTAATTTCACTTGTTTTAAAACATAGAACAATGGAGATTTATTTTAAAGGTGAGTAATGCAGAGAAAGGATCAAAAGAAGATAATATGGATGACAGTGATGGTAATATGAATGATGATGATAATATGGTTGCAAAGAATAGTGAAGAAGAAAACAATAATTACACATAGAATTGTTGTTAATGTGTATTGTTGATGTTTTACTTATGCTTAGCGGAACGTTGTTGTTTGACTTATGTTTATGCAAATGTTGTTCATTTACTTATATTTATGTAGATTGTTGGTGTTTGCCTTATGTATGTGGAATGTTGGTGTTTGATTTATGTTATACAGAATGTTGGTGTATGTTTTCTGTTATGCAGAATGTTGGTGTGTGTGTTTGAGTTATGTTTTTGTAGAGTCATACAGTTGAGTTATGTTATGCAGGATGTTGGTTGGAATTTGAGTTATGTTGTGCGGAATGTTCGCATGTGTTTTATGTTATGCAAAATGTTGACATGTGTTTGAGTTATGTTAATGCGAGATGTTGGTGTAAGTTATGTTATACGAAATATTGAAGTGTCATTCAGTTTTGTAATGCAGAATGTTGGTGCATGTTTGGTTTATGTTTCAGTGTAGGTTTTTGCGAAACGTTCATGTTTTACTTATATTTTTGTAAAATGTTATTGTTTGACTGATATTAATATGGAATGTTAATGTTTGACTAAAGATTATGAGTAATGTTGATATTTCATTTATAAATATTCAATATAATGACACCTAGAAGAAACAAGAGAAAGAGAGTGGCAACTACCGAAGATGTTCCTCCCCCATAATAACCAAATCAATCCAACACAATCGAATAACAATGGCCAATTTCATCCACCAATCAAGCCATTTAGTAACAACCTCTGTCTACCTCAACCAGTGCTGAGGGATCTTCAAGTTTGTTATTGTTAACCACCTATAATTAGAGTTATCCTTAAATATATATTTACATGTTTAATGTATTTTTTCTTATCATTATTCATTTTTTGTGAGTTTCCAATACCAGAATAAGAAAAAGAGGTAAAGGTATCACTAAAGGTTCTGAGTTGCAACGCATGAATGTTACAATGAATAACAAGTTGTCTATGCATATTGACCCCACACAATGTCATCCTATTGACAAGATCCATTTAGTAAAATTAGACAGTGAGTTAGGATTCATTGTCAGGAATGAATTGCCTTACCTTCAACATGCTAGGTAGTTGAAGGAAGACAACTTGTTCCAGAACGCTTTAGACAAAGTTTCGATATTTTTCAATTCATTTTATTATATGCAAATTTGTTTTACTTATTTATAGAGTAAGTTAACTTTTACGTGTTTTTCACATATGGAGCTCAATATTGTCGATATTAAGAATTCTAAAGTTTCAAGATGTATGAGTTCACTATTGAAAGAAAGGACGAAGGATCATCATTATCGACTTCATAAATACTACAAGTCTTTTCTTTCGGATGAGGAGGCAAGAAGGCATGTCTAGAACGAGTGATTCCAGAAAATTGGAGTGTGTTAAGATATAAGTGCTACACTGCTGTCTTTTTCAAACAAAAAACTGATAAAGATTGTTACTTTATAGATGATCTGAAATATAGAAAGTAAAAAATAATGTTCAGGGAAACTAAATTCTCATTGTTGAAGATGAGACAGGGAACCAAGGTCTATAATACCAAACAAAAGGTATTTTGAGACTGACCTGGTTGACTATGCTTGTTTGGTTGCATAAATAATTGAGTCAGGAGCACTAGAAACCTATGAGGAGGCTATGGAAAGTGTTGATGCAGATTAGTGGAAAAAGGCTTGCCTAAGTGAATATGCTTATTTAATGAAGAATGAGACTTGGAAGCTAGTTTTTAATCTACCGAATGCTAAGGTGATTGAATGTAAGTGGATATTCAAGCTAAAGGATAGAGTGACTGAAGCAGATCCTAAGACCTACAAGATAAGACTAGTAGTAAAAGACTTCAGGCAAAGAGCAGGAGTGGATTACAAAGAAATTTTCTCCAGTGGTCAAGTTTAAAATAGTAAGGACAATATTGACCTTAATAACTTTAAATGATTGGGAGATACATCAGATGGATGTAACAACAACATTCCTATATGGAAGGCTAGAAGAAACCATTTACATGAAGCAACCCATAGGCTTTATAGATAAAGAGAATCCTGATCAGGTTTGCTTACTAGAAGAATCTCTATATGGCCTAAAGTAAGCTCCTAGGCCATGGAACAAAAAAATTCCATGAGGTGGTGATAGAATTGAACTTCAAGAGAAGTGCCTATGATTATTATCTATATTATAAGGATCTAGAGAAGGAGGAAGTGGTCTATATGCCGGTGTATATGGATGATCTAGTCATCACAGGTAAGCTAGTGAAGAAGATCCAAGAAGTGAAGAATGCTCTGAGGAAGAACTTTGATATGAAAGCCTTAGGGAAAGCTGAAAAGCTACTGGGTATGCAAATCATAAGGAATGAAGCAGAAGGGAAGCTATAGTTGATACAAAGGGACTACATAAGAAAAGTCCTATCTAAGTTCAACATGGAAGAAGCTAAGTTTAGTCCTGCTCCAATTGCCACACACTTACAGCTGATAGCTACTAAGAGTCTAACAACAGAAGCAGAATAGAAACACATGTAGAAATATTCTTATGATGTAGGTATAGTTTGAATAATGTACATCATGATTTGTACTAGACTTGACTTAGCACATGCAATTAACCTACTTAGTAGATTCATGGCTAATCTAAGTCTAGAACATTGGCAGGATTTTAAAATAGTACTTAGATACTTAAAGGGGACCCTAAATCATGGTCTATATTTTTCTAAATCTAACCTATAGCTCCTCAAACATACAAGCTTAAATGGTTACGTAGATGCAAATTATGTAGCAGATAAGAACACACACAAATCACTGTCAGCATATTATTTCACACTTTCAGTCAACACAGTAAGTTAGAAAGTTTAACAACAATCAGTAGTCTCATTATCTACAACAGAAACAAAGTACTACGCTATCACAGAAGCCTTAAGGAGATAATATGGCTAAAGGGGCTATTAACAGAAATCAAAGTTCAAATCACAGAAGTAGCTATTCACATAGATAGTCAGAGTGCACTTTACCTGAGCAAGGACCCAGTTCTATGAGAGGTCGAAGCATATTGATGTCTAACTCCACTTCATCAGGGGCCAGATCAATGCTGGAGAGGTTAACCTGAAGAAGATCAAAGGAGAACAAAATCCATTAGACATTGGTCCAATAAAAAATTTCATTTTCGGTAGAGATTTTCTACAGATAAATGAAGCACATTGAAAGAAAAAAAACAACTTACCAGTTGATCTCACAACATCGGGAAGAAACTAGGGTTTCAGATTTTTCAAAATCAGACACGAATTGACGAGCTGTGTGAAGATTCATGGAGAAAGAGGGAATAATGTGAAGGAAATCACAGGATTCTCCATAAACCCTCACACAAACTCATCAAACAATTGACACAAATGAAGAATCGAAAAAGAAAGGAGAGTGTCTAAAGCTTACAAAGAGAAGAAAAGAAGAACTCTGGAACTTTCAAAGACTTGTGTTGAACTTAAGATAGACACACGTGAAAAGCATGCATTAATTGCTCACAAAATGCAGTTGTAGACAGCCAACATTCTAAGACAAAACCTGGACGTCTTCAACATACATAAAACACACAAAAGAAGCATTAGTGAGTAACGTGGAGAAAGCATGCAACATGTCTGATTTACACAACAACACCTGAAAGTAAGCATGCTCAACACTTATAAATAGGACAAGCTTCAAACATCAAATACAACAACAACATAACAAGCTATTGCTTACATTCAGTCTTCTGATTCAAGATAGAGAAAATTAAGAGAGTGCTAGAGTACTTATCAAAAGAGTACTAGGGAGTTTGTGAGAAGCTCTTGTAGGTATTTTGTAAAGCACTCAATCTCTTGTATTACTTCTTTCTTGACATTAGTGAAAATCTGGTGTGTATGATTGACCCTTAAACGTAGATAGCTTTGTGCTATCGAACCAAGTAAATCTTGTGTCTTCTTTACCTTTTCTACAAACTCTTCATTTCTACAAAACAGAAGTTCAAGTAAAAACACCATCAGTTCTAAATATATTAAAGAAGCCACATAAAGATCATAACAGATTGAAATGTGTGATTATTGGGCGTCTACGAAGGTTAAGGTTTGTCTTCATTCTCTTCATATTTGCTTTCATTTATTTTGTTTTTGCATTTAATGACTATTTCTTTTCTTTATTTATGAAAAGTGTGAGAAAGCCAAGGATAATATAGCAAAAATTAAAACTCCTCACAACACCAGATCCAAATCATTTATTGTCATACGACAAGAATTTGTAAGTTCTTTGTTTAGAGGTTATTATTATATTAGTAAATATAATATAATATATTATGTTTCAATTTTTTAATTCATTTAACAGAGTCAGATTCAACTATATGGACAAGAGTGTGATAGGACCACACTCAATAAACTAACACGCTACGAGGAAGGTGAAGGCTAGATGTCTGAAGAAGTGTAGAAATATGTTCAAATAATTGCATAGGTCAAACTATTAAGTAGTAGTGACAATGAGGAGTCTTAGTTTATTCATAAATTTTTATCTTAACTTTTGTTATTAACATTTAATTACAATTTATTTTTTATAAAATGCATTTAATTTTTTTATTATGACACATTTTATTTTATTTTACTTAATTATTATTCAAACAATGTTACCAACAATAATTTTAAAATGTTACTTAATTATAATTCAAACCATGTTAAAAACAATAACATGAATTAAAAATTTTATTAATAATTATAATTAAATGACAAATTGGTGATAAGAAAGTATAAATAAAAATACAAATTAATCATTAAAACTTTTAGATATAAATATAAAATCGTCACCAAATATTTTTACCTACGTTTCCCAAAACGTCTTTAATAACGTTTTATTAGAGGCGTTTTGGGAAACGTAGGTTTCGAAAAATGTAGTTAAATATTTTTTGCTGCACAAATAAATCGTGGCTAAATATTGTTACCTACGAGTAATCTAACAAAGTTAATAACCTTTAGCCACGAAAATGAAACATCGCAATATGTCATTTGCAACAATTTTGTTTCTTTTCGCCAATTACTGTTTGTGATGGACATGCGGTCATAGCGAAATCATTTTAATGATATGATTTGGAAAAACATCGTGGATAATTATTTGCTGCCAAACTTTTGTGACCATTAGTTCGATGAATTTTTACTGTCGTAAAATTTTTTTTGGGACATTACGTTGTCTTTTATAGTCGAAATTTTGCGTTGCCAAAAATGTACTCTCTTGTAGTGATTGTTGGTTTATGCCCTACAGCTAATCAATTTAGTTGAAGTTTAGTGACAAATTATTTAAAGGCATTCTTTATCTTGTACATGTTTAGATGTATATGATAAAGTCTATGGGATAATTATACATTGCAAATGAAATTATAATTATGAGATTCATATTGCATTTATGTATTATTCCTAAAATGTTCCTAGTCATTGTTCTATTAAGATTGGAGATTAATAGAACGTAAAAAAATTAGCACACATTTTGTTTTTCCTTACGAAGGAAGTAGTCGATCTCATAGGCTAAAGTTTAGAGATACTTAAACAAAAGTGTGGGTGCTTGTTAGAGAACAAGTTCACTGAACAGACCCGATATGAGAAATCCATTTGAAACTTTACTTGTATGTCTATGGAATTCTCATTGTGATGATTGTATAAGTGATCCTTTGACTTGAGGTCATCAAAGTTATCTTGTATAAGGATTGTTATGTTTTGATACTACTCGTGATCTATTTTATCAAAGGTCGTTAAACGGTAGTCATTGGATATAGCATGAACTATATGGAGATAGTTGAATGATCAAGATAGGATTCATTACTCTAAAGTAATTAGGGAGAATGTTCCGTTGTTCTCGATTAATATTGATTCGGGAAATCCTTGGCCAAGGTGGAATGATATTTTGTAAACAGTTTACAAATATCATTAATTGAATCAATAGCTAATGGCGGAGAACTAATATAATTAGTCTCAAAATAGAGTAGACATTAATTCCATGCTCTATGTCTAATTGGAACATTAGTTGATGAAGTGATTGAATTATATGGAAAAATCATGCACGAAAATGTTAGTCAAAACCACTTTGACATTCCTGAATATTTTGGTGGTCATGATACGTTGTTAGACGTCAATCTTGATCTATGATTATAAATTGTTTAATTGGAGAATTAAAGATAAATTAAAAGGAGTTTTAATTTATCTAATTCTAATTATGAATTAGAATTATAATTTATAATCATTGCCAACATATTTGGGAACCTAATGGGTCACACATATAGAATGGGTTGAAGAGAGCAAAATTAATTTAATCAAGTTGGGCTTGATTGTAAAGTTTAAGAAACTTTATAATTAAATATGAGATATTTAATAAATAAGGATCAATATAAGATATTGAATCTTATTTGGGCACAATTGGTATTTAATTAGAATTATTTGTAATTTTAATTAAAGTTTAATTGACATTAGTATTTAATTTCAATTAAATTACTAAAACGTCCAAAGCTTATTATAAATAGGCTTAGGCTCAATGTAGCTAGCACTTCATGCTTAAACCTCTCTGTAAAAGTTACAGAGTTCTCTCAACTCATTCTATGGATACCGTTAGAGGCCGGATATTTGTGCGACTACGGTGGTTGAGACGGATCGATTTCGGAAACAGTTCGAGAGATGCATCAAGACAAAGATTGAGTTTCTGAATAAGGTACGAATTAAATTCCGCTTTATTATGATTTGTGTTAATCATTTTATAGAATTAAATAGATCTTGATTTTCGAGAAATCAAAAGTTACGAAAAAGTTTCGTTATTATTCAGCTGCGATCGGATCAGATCCAGACCTGATTTCCCAACAGTATTATCAGAGCGAGAATTTATTTCTATAATTTGACTAAAATCTTATTGTTATTGACTGGAATTTGGAATTGAATTAGAATATGAATTGTTCATATTCTGGACCAGAATTGTTCTGATTGTGAGTTTCTGGAAAATAGTTGTTTGTGTTTTGATTCTTGCGTCTGGAGAGATGTGAGCAACCCAAAATCTGGAAATTAGTTTTCAAAATACCCTGAAGAAAAATCGAATTAGATCCGACTGGGTATTAAGAAAGGTTTAATCTTCTTGGAAACCCAGAATTATTCTGGTCATACGCAAAAGGACCTCGATCTTGTTTTCTTAAAACTAGAGAAAAGCGAATCAGCGGCTGTCTTACGACTAGTGGCGATCTGCCACTGACGAGCAACCCAGTGACTGGCGATACCAAGGACGATAAACATCGTTAGATGGGGTAGTAGGTGACGCCATCAGTTGGCATCACCGGGGCGATTAACGCCCATAGATCTGGAAAACAAGTAGACAACAACGTGGATGTTCTCTGCATTATTGAATGTAGACTGTAGAAGTTGGGTTTGAGAAACTCATCCCATTCTTGTTGTTTTTGCGTTTAAAGTTCTGGAATTGTCTATCCTTGTGCATATCTGCTGCCTGCGTTTATGCTTGTGTGTTTGATGGCGATTGTGCAATGACGCAGAACGTGGGAAGCAAGGCTTGAGTAGTGGTGTTGGACCATTACTTTAATTGTCCCATCAATGAAGCCTTGGCAGAGACGTGAATAAGATCGTGGGAATAAGATGACCACCTTCTTATTTGTCCCATCAATAAACAATATAGAGGAACAAGTTTTCCAGTTGCTTCTTTTGTTCTTCAAAGTGGAATTAAGGCTACTAAGTGGCTTGCAAGCAACACGCGGATGTTGTAATGTATTAAAGTAGAAAAGCAGACGACGGTGCAGACTAGAGGCCATAGAGATGGCGGCGGTGGCAAGCTTCTTTGTATTTAGGGTTTCCTAAAGTGAAGAAGAGGCTTGTTTGGATATAATTTTTCAATTAAATTATTATTAAAGGAGTCAAAAACAAAATGGAAATACTTTCCAATTGGATTTGAAAATTAGTTTCAAATCAAATCAAATTTCTATTTGGAATAGGAATTTAATTTATTTAGGAATCAATTGTTTTAATCTAATTTAATTTTTCCAAGGAGTTGGAAATGTTATTTTAGATTATGAAGATCAGTAACTAGAATCAAACGAAGCTTGATGTTTTATGCATATAATTTGATTATGAGTGCATAAGTTGCATACTTTATTTATATGGTTGATATATATATTGGATGCATATTTTATGCATATAATTTGATTATGAGTGCATAAGTTGCATACTTTATTTATATGGTTGATATATATATTGGATGCATGATAAATTGTATGTTTTATATGTGTGATATTTTACATGCAATTTATGTTTGATGAGACATATGAAATTAAAACCCCTCGTTAAAATATTAAGTACACGTTAAGAACGTGATTGATGCCTTCCATTGTTATAAGAATAAACCAGAATTCTGTTTATTGTAAGGCTTGTTGAGCAAACTCAAGGTCTCTTTAACCCGAATATGTTTAGTCTTATAATAGTGGGTTTTACTTAACTAAATTTGTGTGATTTGGATGAGCAAACTCATGATCACATGAATTTAGAGGCAAGGTTAGGAATGACATATAAGATATGTTATGGCAAGAGTTGTCACCTAACGGATCTAGGAGTCACATGAGATATGATTGATAAAGTTGTTATCTACCTAATTTATGTATAGTTGGTTTGTTGAGCAAACTCAAGGTCAACTATACTTGAATGGGATCCTAGCCCACTAGAAAGATTAGAGTAATCTTTCCGAATAGTAGTGAGGGCTACTATTTCGAATAAAATAGTAGGAGTAACCAAATGCATGATTAAAGTCCTAATCTTATTTGGTAGTCATGGCATATAACTTATTACTTGTTTTTCTTATATTTATATTTTGTTCTTAGTAGAATTCACCTTGTTTAGTATAGTTGATACTAAGTTAGTGAACCCAAGTTCTTGGACATAGGATATGTTTGAGAAAAGTTCTCAAAAGTTAGATAGAAAATTGTATGTTCATTAAACAATGTTGCTATAATCCCTATTGAGGATATGGTGACAAAGTTGTAGCGAGATGTCAAAATCATAAAGATGACAAAATGTATTGACATTTTGAGTTGACTAATGTCTCGTAAACTTTGGTGATGACATGTAAGATGTATGTCAACACCATGATAGCAAAATGCAAGGGGTTGCATGGAGGAAGGTTGAAAGGTATAGTACCTTGTTGGAATTGTTCCACTTAATTTAGCCTACTAAAAGCATAAGTATGGGCTACAATTAAAGGCTTTGCTATAGTATGTCAACAGTTGTCATAAAAAGAAAATGATTGCATTATTTTTCTTGCCTATATGTGCTATGATTGAGATCATATGTATTTATAATTCATGCTTATGAGTATTTGATACTGAATTTAGATTCAGCATTATTGTAATGTTCATTGCATGGTTAGAAATAGATTGTTAAGTAAAAGTAGCTGATCCAATTTATACAAAGAGTTTATATGTGTTGGATTAAAGGAGGCTTATGCTTAACATAAAATGACAAGAATAAAAGGATAGATAACCAAGATAATCCTTTTATGCCATGTTGGTTAAATCAATAGAAAGAGAATCATAAAGTTACATACAAGGATATGTGTATCCTTTTGATTATGAATCGTATGGAACTTGTGAAACTTGTAGAGTTGAAGAATAACCAAATCAACCTTTGGTGAAAGGATGATGATGGTATTGAATTGTTAAATTTTATACATGTGATGTATTGGATGGAATAACAATTCATAAAGGATAATATTTTATTTTATTTTATTACTAATGAATTTATGTGATATAGTCATATGTATTAAATAAAATAATGATTTAAAATTTTGAAAAGTTCAAATTATTTAAATCTAAGTAGAAATTAAGCATTGAGAATGCTGAAGCACATCGATGAGATAGTTGTGGTAAGTTTTAAATTTTCGGTTATTTATAGGGAATGAGATTCTTTAGTGAATTCCTTCACAATTAAATTCATAAGTGTATGAATTTTTGTAAGGAGTAAAATACAATATAAGATATTGTATGATGCAATAGTATTTCTTTTATAGCAATGCCTGGTACAATGACTTACCTTCTATAGTTCCAGTTGAATCAATTAGCTAGATTTCATATTAGATATGAAATGTTAAGTCTTTGAAATAGTTAAAGCTAATGATTTTAAGATGTGATGCTTAGTTGAAGCATATATTATCTATTTAGTTTATAACTAAATTGAATAATAAAGTGTTATGAGATATCCAAAAGGTTGGATATATTCTTACAGACCAATTGAACAAATTGTTTGATTCAATGTATGCTTATAGGAGAACCGTTCTCAAGATAAGTAGTGGAAGTAAGAAGGAATTTGAAAGGTTCAAATCTCATGACTATACATCTAATTGGAATTAATGTCTTTAATGATACATTTGATGTATAGTTGAAAGGCTATGAGATATTGATAGATTCACTTTCATGACGAATTCAAAGAGTTTGTTTAGGAAATGATTGTGAATTTATCACTTCTACAAGAAGGTTAGTGGGAGTATGGTTGTCCTCTTTAATGGGAGTATGTGGAGACATATTGCTCATAGAGAACAACATTTGTAACTTTCAATTGTTGAACATATAATTGTCCAAAAACGACTCTTGTTGGATATGAAAAGGTAACAACTTAATTATGAGACTTAGATCTATAGAGATAGATTGGACGTTGTTAGCTTATTCTAAGTCCAAATGCATAGATAATGTACAAAAGATGTTTAGTATGTAAGATATCAGATACTTATGAAGTATCAAAGATATCCCTTATTCTATGTATGAGTTGATATTTGAGTTCAAGACGATGATGATATAACTTTAGAAGTAAATCCTAATTAAGGTTTATTTACTTAGAACAATATCATTTAGGGTTGGAAAGGTTCCAACGTAGCAATGGTTGCTAATTAAGCCATAATACATTTCTCATTTAGTGGAAATGATTAATTGGATCAACATGTTCTTTAGTGAACTTGATAAAGTTTCTTTGCATTGTTCAAGACAGCAATGTACTGTTAGAGTAGTGCCCTAAAGGCAATCGCCTTTAGCGTTTTGTACAAAGTTATGTACAGACTTTATGAATAAATAAAGAACGACATATTTCATTAATTTGATGTTCATTATTTATGAATAGATATTGATCTATAAGCAAATTAATGAAGTCCATGACATATGACATAGCATGAAGGAAATTATGATGTGATCATACTACTGAGATTCCTATCATGTGTAATTATGTCAGTATCTAAATTATCCCTAGTCGTAGAATTACTGAAACTGGACATCGGTAATCCGGAGAGACTAGCACATCTCAAGCTCCTTGATTTGATCAAGCAGTGAATCTCAGAAACTGTAAATATGGGATGTTTAGGGTTGAGATGTGAATACTTACTAGAGGTAGTAAGTACATTGGATTACCTGCTATGAGATCATCACATGGATGTCCTATTCTAATGTCAGTGATAATCTCATCATAGCAATGGTGCAAGTATCCTTAAACTTGAGGTACTCAAGGATATCTTGGATACTGATTCTATGCTTTGACTCCATTCCTTGTTGCCTTACAGAGGTCGCTCATAGGGTGGTGCTTGGGTACAGCTTGAAGTATTCGAAGGTAATTGAGTAGCCAATAGAGGATTCACCACTTCTGTTATAGCAGAAGATGATACCCATAGCCTCTTGTCAGGGTCATTACTTGGAAATCTCTGGCCGGAGTACATATGTCATGAAGAGTGTCTTCAGTGACATATAAAGTAATGAGTCCCAGGATAAGAACTGATATCACTTGGACTAGATTTGACTTAGTCATTCTAGTAAGAGTTGACACTTTGTCCATACTCATAACCAAGTGGGGTATAGCATGGTGAGAGGATGAATTACACGGTAATTGTCTATGGAAAGGTTCGTGATATGGTCCGTGATGAATATAGGTTCATTCGTCAAACCAATTACTTTCCGGTCAATTGGGGGTCATGATGTGTTACTAGATACTGCTCATGACTTGCTTGGATTAAGTGTTAATCTAAGTGGCCAACATAACCGGGAACCTAATGGGTCACACGCATAAGAGTGATTCGGAGAATTCGTAAAATAGTTTTAGACAGAGATCCAATAAATGGAGAGCTATAGAATTAAATAGATCCCGATGAGATTGAGATATGTCCCGATGAGATCGCGACATCGATATTGCTAAAAAAGGTTTCCGGTGGTTTTTCCATATCGGGACCCGGTAGGACCGACCCCAGTGTGACTGGACCACTTCAGCATTTATATACATACATATATCTTATTAATTAATTAAAGAATATATATATATATATATATATATATATATATGTGTGTGTGTGTGTGTGTGTGTGTGTGTGTGTGTGTGTTTTACGTGGATGGAGGGGAGAAGACCAAATGTCTTTAAATGGTTAAAGACAAAATTGACTAAAAGACAAATATGCTAAAGGAGGTGATCTTCGTGGATGACAAGTGTCCATGAGAAGCAAAAGCTATTTAAAGACTAAAAGAAGAAGAGTGGTTCGTTGGTCTTAAAAAGGAAAAAGAAAGAGTTTCTTTCTCCAAGCTCACGATCATCTCTCAAGCTCTCCATCTTCTCCTCCTTCATCGTTTCTTCATAGCTCTCCAAGGACAAAGGTAAGATCTAGTAGTCTTTACTTTGTTCTAGCTATTCCCGGGTCAAAGGGTTTGCTCCGATTAAGTTTTCCGATCTCTGCGTGGATACCGTTAGAGACGGTCTCCTTTGGCCGTTATGGTTTGAGTTTGTTATATAGACACATGGATCCTGGCTTTCGGGAAGGTCTCGGAATAAAAAATTTTGTTTTCCGCATCGTGTACATGTGATGTACACACTGGGATTTTCCTACAGTGGTATCAGAGCCACTTGTGTCGTATATAATGAAGAAATCATAACTAGGTCGGAGCTGCCTATTGGTTGTGACGATGATGTATGTTGACTGTGTTAATTTCGAAATCAGTATAGAAATATAGTTTTCAAAATTTTCTTGCCCAGATGTGCTCATAAGATGTTGCTAATATGTCTGCGGAAGACCAGAATTTATCAATGTGATTTGATATGGTTTTGCTAATTTATTCCCTAATGTTCTGGTTACTGTGTTTGTGCACATTCCTTGAACATGCATGCTTATAAATTCGAGAATAAATTATAGAAAAATTGATTTTCAGATTTTCTTTCACCGACATGTCTCTAAGATGTTTATTAATGTCTAGGAGAATGGAAAAATGTTTTCGAGGTGATTTACTATTTATTTGAGAATTTATTGTGTGCTGCTAGGAATAACTGTGTTGAGGAACACAGATTCTACATTGGTTTTGTTGCTGAGGTTGGATGAGTTTTTGATAGAAATAAATCCTGAACAAATTCATGGAGCATGTTGTGAATATGTTGTAACCTTTGTAATTTTCTCAGAATTTATAGAAATTGTTTCAATGACTTTTTCAAGCAAAAGACAAAGCTTGGCAGTTTTGAGAAAGTTGCTGGAGCTGTTTTGTTTGAAATGAATGATTGTGTATTTCTCAATTCCAATGCCTTAGATCATTTTTAATGTGATTAAAAATATTTTAAATTGATGTTGTATGCTTGCCAACATGATTTTCTTGAAATTGGGTTTCCAAAAATTTTCGGATGTCAAATATGTCACATTAGCGTCTCGTTAGTGTATTTCGTTGTCTTGATTGTTTTGGCCGTCACAATTTTGTGACCAGTGCCGAAGTAGTCTTGATAAAGTATAGACTACCTAGAGATACTTAGGGTGATAGTTTGACATTTTCAAAATTATTTGGAAATCTAAGTGAATAATAGTGTATTCATCAATTTCAAGTTTTTCATGTATAGTATGATTATACATGGTAAGCATGATACATTGAAAGTGTTTCATTGGTACATCAAAATCAAGTATATTATACTTGGTATTGTGAATTGGAACTGCACGGATTGAGAAATTAGCCGATTAGAAAGCAATTCCAAAATAAGTCGACTTACACATGCATAAGTCGACTTACATACAAAAGTAGTCGACTTATACATGCACTAGTCGACTAGTTCGTGCACAGTAGTCAAGATTAGTCGACTAACACATGTACTAGTCGACTAGTCCGTGCACAGTAGTCAATAGTAGTCGACTAACACATGTACTAGTCGACTAGTTCGTGCATAGTAGTCAAAAGTAGTCGACTAACATATGCACTAGTCGACTAATACATGCAAAGGTGGGATGATGGATGATTATAGGTATAGATTCAATGTGATTGATGAAATGCCCTATATCATTCCATATAGTCATAGTGACTATAATCCTACAGCTTGGATGGTGAGACCAGAGTTTGAAATCCCTCACATATAATATGAAAACTAACGCCTTCCATTAATATGGGGAGAACCAGAGTTCTTATAGAGTTTGGGTTGTTGGGTAAACCCAAGCTCACTCTATACGGATATGTTCGAACCATGGAAATAAGATTTTCAGATTAATGGGTCGGTTTTCACTAGAAGCGTTGATTTGTTGAGTAAACTCAAGGTTAACGTAGACAGAGGCGAAATTGGGTAGTGTACATCAGATGTACGCGCATCAATAGTTGATAACCCAATGTGTGTGCATACATCACGAGTTACTAGTCGATAATTTCACCTGTGATGTAACTGGTATGACCGATACCTGTCGATTGATCTAAGGTGGCTTGTTGGGTAAACCCAAGGTCATTTTAGTAATGTCGAATATCTATGATGCAATTGGTATGATCGATACCTACTGATTGACCTAAGGTGGCTTGTTGGGTAAACCCAAGGTCATTTTTAGTAATGTCGGATATCGACTCACTAGGACATTTTGTCATAATGTTTCTTGGATTCGTAATGAGGGTTATGGATTCTTTGAAACTAGTGGGAGCCATATGCATGTCATGCAAGTCCTTATGATCATACATGTAATTCTATTCTAACATTCTTTCTCTCTTTCCCTTTAGGTTATTGAAGATGACTTCCAGTGTGAATTTGCGCTCACTTATGGACTCCAATAAATTAACTAGACCTAATTTTCTCGATTGGTTGAGAAATATGAGAATTGTTCTCAGATCTGAGGAACTGGGCTATGTCCTAGTGTTCCACTTCCTGATCCACCTGCTGTTGATGCTTCTGATGAGGATCAGAAAGCTTATCGTAAGCATCTCAAAGATAGTGACATGGCTACCTGCATTATGCTCGCCTCGATGTCACCAGAGCTGCAGAAGCAGCATGAGTCTATGGATGCTAATACTATAGTGTTTCATCTTAGAGAGCTTTTTGATGAGCAAGCTCGGTCTGAAAGGTTCGAGACCTCGAGGCTACTCTTCACTACTAAGATGACTCCAGGTTCATCTGCAGTGCAGTATGCACTGAAGATGAATGAGTTTATTGAGAGGATGGCTGTCTTAGGTTTTGTTATGGATTATGAATTAAGTGTTGACTTAATTCTAGTTGGATTGTCTGATAGTTATTCACAGTTTGTGTTAAACTCTCGGATGAACCAAATATCCACGACAATCCTTGAGTTGATCAATCTGCTCAAGACAGCAGAGCAAGCTATCAAGAAGGATAGCAAGCAAGTGCTTATGGTGGCCTCTTCTTCTTCTGGTTCAAAGAAAAAGAATCTAAAGAAGAAAAAGTCTAAGAAACCAAAAGGAAGTGCAGCCAAAAAGAAAACCAAAGAAACTACACCAAAAGGAACTTGCTTCCATTATGGCAAGATCAGCTCTTTGGGCTTAAACCGTAAGTCTATCTGGAAGAATCTGAAGCGTAAGAAGGCATCGATGCCTCGGCTCCTTCGTATGTTTGTCATTGAGGTTAATATCTGCTTCGACCATAACATATGGGTATTAGATACCGGTTGTGGCTCACACATATGCAATGATATACAGGGCCTCAGGGACAGAAGACA